>JAEIFJ010000046.1:0-147942 GCA_018903435.1 Leucophenga varia | reverse complement strand
ATAACACTGCCACTGTCGGAGCAGTAGCGATAAGCGGAAACTCGACCGCATAAAAGGTCTTTAGCATTTCCAAAAATGCTACATCAACACTTCCACACCCGGCGGAACGTAGAATAAAATGTAGAATAAGCATTTATGTTTTGATTTAATGCGGAACTTGAGCCGCGTATGTATGTAAAAACGAATGTAAACAAACAGTAAGATTGTTAGTATTTAAGTTCTTTTTTGATCGTTCAATTCAGTAGAGATTCAACTTTTGAATAATCCACTTGGAAGATTATAACAAATAAATATTGTAAAAGTGAAACAAAGTATATGTATTAAAATCAATAAATAAATATTGTGAAGTTAAAATAAAGTATATATATATATATTAAAATCAATAAATAAATATTGTAAAGTTTAAATAAAGTATAAATATAAATATTAAAATACAAAAAAAAAAAAGGAATTGGAATTTAATTCAAACATAAAACCAAAAGTATTGAGGAATATAAACAGTGCAACACCAATTGAGTATAACTACACACTGCAGGAGCGGCAGTGCAATTATTAAATACCCTCTACACACTGCAGGAGCAGCAGTGCACCTACTAAATACCCTCTACACACTGCAGGAGCAGCAGTGCACCTACTAAATACCCTCTACACACTGCAGGAGCGGCAGTGCAATGGTAATTCGCGCGTTTTCGCGATTTCGGACCACTGTGCGCCGGAAGATTTTCCAAGAGCGGCTGACTGTAGAGCTGATTTAAATAATAATAAATTTTCTGCAACATGTTGCTGATCGTAAGCAACATTTGTGAACACTTTCGATATTTAAGGATGATTACAGCAACCAATGATATGAACAGTTAGGTTGATGTTGTTGTAATCATTAGCAAAAGGGGTTTACTTTTTATATTTATATTTTTGACTTAAGTTTTTACACTGTTTAACACTATTCTGTTTTCACGTCACTTTCTGTTTTTTTTTATCTTGCACATTGATTTTTGAAAAAAAAAAAAGTATATATACTAATCGCTGAACTTCATTTTCTTTAAATAAATTTGTAAATAAATTTATATATATCAAAAAAAATTAACACTTTTTATTTTTAATAGAAAAATTAGAAAAAAAGATATATGAAAAAAAGAAATACAAATATTAAAGGGTGATTTTTTAAGAGCTTGAGAACTTTAAAAAAAAAAAAACGCATAAAATTTGCAAAATCTCATCGGTTCTTTATTTGAAACGTTAGATTGGTCCATGACATTTACTTTTTGAAGATAATTTCATTTAAATGTTGACCGCGGCTGCGTCTTAGGTGGTCCATTCGGAAAGTCCAATTTTGGGCAACTTTTTCGAGCATTTCGGCCGGAATAGCCAAAATTTCTTCGGAAATGTTGTCTTCCAAAGCTGGAATAGTTGCTGGCTTATTTCTGTAGACTTTAGACTTGACGTAGCCCCACAAAAAATAGTCTAAAGGCGTCAAATCGCATGATCTTGGTGGCCAACTTACCGGTCCATTTCTTGAGATGAATTGTTCTCCGAAGTTTTCCCTCAAAATGGCCATAGAATCGCGAGCTGTGTGGCATGTAGCGCCATCTTGTTGAAACCACATGTCAACCAAGTTCAGTTCTTCCATTTTTGGCAACAAAAAGTTTGTTAGCATCGAACGATAGCGATCGCCATTCACCGTAACGTTGCGTCCAACAGCATCTTTGAAAAAATACGGTCCAATGATTCCACCAGCGTACAAACCACACCAAACAGTGCATTTTTCGGGATGCATGGGCAGTTCTTGAACGGCTTCTGGTTGCTCTTCACTCCAAATGCGGCAATTTTGCTTATTTACGTAGCCATCCAACCAGAAATGAGCCTCATCGCTGAACAAAATTTGTCGATAAAAAAGCGGATTTTCACATTTCGAACCGAACACTGATTTTGGTAATAAAATTCAATGATTTGCAAGCGTTGCTCGTTAGTAAGTCTATTCATGATGAAATGTCAAAGTATACTGAGCATCTTTCTCTTTGACACCTTGTCTGAATCCCGCGTGATCTGTCAAATACTAATGCATGAAAATCCTAACCTCAAAAAAAATCACCCGTTATTTGAATTTAACACTTAAAAATAATAAAATGATATATACGAAATGTGAACATTTTTCCGAATTTAAATATTAAGCATTTGATTATTTTATCACTTCAATTTTATAAATTTACACTGCTAGGTAGTGTACTGAGTTTAATGTGTTTTATCAATGTTGAAATTTTATATGAACGTTTGTGATCCCTATAGATTATAATTAATTGAATTTTAAGGTATTTTGATATGTTGTAATTTTTTTCTTTTTTTTTTTGTTTTAATTGCGTTTTAACTTAATTTGGCACCGATTTTTATTTGGTTTTTAGGATTTTTTTAATATTTACATTTTTTTTTTTTTTTTTTCTTTTTTTATTTATTTGCATATTTTTCTTGTACTATTCCTGCCTAAGTAGCACGTAGGTGAAAGGTATTAAAACTGTCGATCGACGCTGTAGCCAACAAAGAATGAGCTTTTGAGATTATAATGAGCGCATCACAGTTTTGTTTCCAGTATTTTTCGTGAAGAAAGAAAATTAAAAGTTTAGCTCCTTCCTAAACGCCAAGTCTGTAAATTTTTAGAAATAATCGAGATGAAGGCTGTTTTTTTGTATTGTGTGATAGGTTTAAAGAGATATTTACCCATGTGGACAAGGCGTAGATAAAAACGTATCACTCTCTTGAAAAAAACAAATATCTCTCTGCGCATTCAATTATTAAATTAAATAATTGAATGTCGCTTTAATAAAATGAAAATGAAGGCAGATGATATTTATTATCTCGAATTGTATTTGATCGCACCGAGTAGTAAAGCAGCAATTAATTGCCTTCAACATAATGTATATGTATTTATTTTGCAGAGTGAATATTTCTTCAACTGCACTCGATGACGATTGGATTTGAAAAGAATGAGTTTGAAATTTGACAGGATGTCTTGACTCAGAAAAATTAAAGAGAGTTTTAGTAAATTGACATATTTGACACATGTCAAGTCTTTATTCAGCAACAAAATACCTGTCATCATTCACAATAAACAATTTTGGTCGTTATAATTTAAATTGTAAAAGATCAATTATATTGCGATTTTTCTAATATTTTACAAATTTGGATTTACTGTATCTATAAAAAAAAATAGATGAGCGGAAAGCACCACTACAAATTTCCCAATAGTTCCGTGTAATAATAATGTAAAAATCATTCGCCTTCCTAAAGAATAAGTAGAATTGCTAAAGTAGTACTTCCTTTAGAGTCTTTTTAAAACATTTCGGAAAATACAAATTATATCTCAAAGCATAATTTCCAATTGAGTCTGCCAATTGTTACATCATTCCAATTAATTTAAATTTTTTTCTAATCCGTTAAAAATGGTAACGATGCAACAAACCGTTATTACTCTCTTTTTCTCTTTTAAGCCGGTGTCAGCAAATTACTACTTCAATTTATGAGAGAAGGGAAGCAATATTTGCTCGGTTTATTTCGGTTTCGCTCCCTCGTTTGCTTGTTCGGTTATAGATAATAATTCCACAGTTAACAAACTATGACTATGCATAAGATATAACAAAACGAGGAAAGAAAAGGTCAGACCACTAACTGCGTATATCTGTCTACAACACAACAGAACAGTTTCGTTTCGACATTCGTTCTTATTATTTAGTGCATTTCAATTGAATAAATTATAAAATATTTTCGAGTTTACCTTTAAAAAATAAATTCTTGAAATAAAATAGAGAACAGAATTAAAAATTAAAACAAAAACCCCAAACAAATAAGTATGTAAAAATGTGCGAATATAACGAAACTACAATAAATTCAACACTGCTGCATCCGTATAAACATTGCGATGCATGAAAATGCAATTCTTATTTGCAATTATATAAGTGCAAAAGGGAAAGGCAATTGTTGTCAAAAACAAATAAGAATATAAAAGAAAAAAATGATTAAAATAAAATAATATAATATAAAGAGCGCATACTTCAATGAAAAAATATTTATATAAATAAAAGCAGCAGAATAATAAAAACAAAAAAAACATCACTACAAAGCATCAAAGATACATAAAAGCAAAACAGGCCAAAATATGGCTTTGCCAAAAAAATTAAATGCTTTAAATATTTAGTTTACAGTTATGTGTTTCTTTTGGCAGTAAGTATTTTATTTGTGTTTGCAAATATTTCTCTTAAACGCTCTCTCTCTCTCTCTCTCTGCTATTCGCTGCATTTTTAATTCGGTTATTTCGATTATCATCTCGTTTAATACCAAATTTATATTTATGCATTTGTATTGATTATAAAATATTCGCAATTACATATACATATTTTTGTATACACATATATACATGTTTCTAAATACACATATTTACATACATACGTACGTATGTAAATCATACATGCACACGCACCGCACCGCACGACTTTATACATATGTTTTATCACATCTCCATGGCATCAAATCGTTTTAGATTCGCAAACACACATTATGTGTTCCTTTCCTTTATCTTGTTCCAGTTTAAATAAGTATGTGTATGCACAAATGAATGTATATATATGTACATACCCAATGGGATTTTGTTGCGTGCATTTTTCGCACTTGGCTTTCTACCTTTAAGTAGTTCCAAAAACTACCGATTCTCCATTGTTTTTATACAAGGACGAGTCATTGAAATAACTGTTTTTTTTTTTTTGAAGTGAACGTTTCCGTACGTGAAACGCTCGCTTCCTAAAATTCAATTTAGAAGCTTGAACGAGAAAGTAAGTCAAAGTCGTAAATAGGGAAAATTCCTGTTCGTAAAACTTCGACTTCCTTTCTTCTACAAGCTTTTAAATTGGATTCTCGGAAGCGAGCATTTCACTAAGTACGGAAACGTTCGCTTCCCAAAGAACACAAATGGAACGCAACTATTTTATTTTTATAAAAATCAATAATTATTTAAAAAAAACTGGAGAGATCTGCTTGTTGCCAGCGTTAGTCTTTCGCTGTTGCTATTTTCCTCTTTAGAGCGTCGCTTAATGAAAAGGCTATATGAATGAACATAGTGCGTATTATAAAGCAAAATATTTTTAGCGGATGAAAATTGTGAACTGGTGTGGCTGTTAACAGTTAAGTTAACTTAAAACTTCGTTAAAACGAATGGCCAAAAAATACGTACAAATTTAGTAATTTCTACAGCGATGTCTTTCGTGATCACGATTTATACCCTTCTCAAAACTGAAAGAATCAATAATTTACGTTTTCACGCAAATAAATCTACATTTTTCAAGCAACAAAATTATGTAGTATACAAAGTTTGTGAAAGTGCCTGCAACTGAAATGTACTTCAGAGTAACACCACATTAAGAATAAGAAAATAAGAATTTTCCCTTTTTACGGGTTTGGCTTACTTTCTTCTCCGAGCTTCTAAATTCGATTTTCGGCAGCGAGCGTTTCAATATTTTACACTTTTTAAAGTCTCGCCCTCGTATGAAAATAATAAAGAATTGGAAGTTTTTCGAATTACTTAAAAGAAGAAAACGAAGTTTGAAAAAGTATATTTTGCACGCAACAAAATCCCATTGGGTTTATACATATATGTATATGTGTGTATATATTACCTTTATATATAGTTTAACCTTGTAGTACAATAAAATATATGCACACTTACACACATACATACATACATACATACATACATACATATATACAAAGTTTGTATGTACATAAAATCTGTGCGTTCTCCACATTTGCTTAACTTCATGCGTCACAATGTATGCATCCTCTTTATCTCGTCAAGGATTTTAAGGATACAAAAAAAAAAAAAATAAAAAAAATCAAATTACTAATCATAACCAGCTGCAAATACTTAACAGTGCATAAAAATTTAATTGAATAGTTGTAAAACAATTTTAATAAATATGTGTGTGTTTTGTGAAAAATACTTTACTTAATTTTGATGTGTTTCCAAAAAGACTGATAGAAAATTATGTATTAACTTCTATATTTTTCAATAAGGTACACATCGAAGTAGGTCAAGGTTAAAAAGAATTTTTTTACCACCAGGACTTAACGACATCTCAGGGTAACAATACATAGTAGCTGCTCCTACTGAATCTTTAAATAAATAAAAACAAAATTATCAAAAACATAATTCTCGATTTGATTTTATTTCCCGTATCTTTACACATAGAAATAAAAAAATCTGGACTAAAGAACATAGTCGTACTAAAACTGAACGAGTATGTTTTTGAAAATTCGAAAAGTGTTTATGTTAATAATATTTTTTAAGAAATGAGAAAATTAATTTATCAACTTCGAAGCCTGACGAATTTTATTTTTACTGAAAAGAAGAATAATAATTATAGGCTACATCAATTGGATACAAGTAAATATGTTAGTTTTGGTAAAACCTGAGTTTTAACATCCTCTCCAGAGTGGTTGGGCTTAATAGTCCAATATAACCGAATCGTTTAGTAAACTTAAAAATAAAAACAAGGAAAAACATTAACTTTGGTGGAACCGAAGCTTCAATACCCGTCACACGATGATTAGATTAACTTATCTTAAATGAATAAGTAAGTTTACTATGTATCGCTGTTATACGCTACTGGGGAGCTACATCCTACTTTAATCATGTATTCAATTGAGAACATGGCATAAAAAAAAAACTCAAAAATTAGCGGAAGATTTGCAAGGGGGCTATATGCTATAGTGGCCCCACCTCAACCATGAGTTACTTTCTAAATAGGGGTTGTCGTTAAAAAGTGTTTTCACCTTATTTAACATGATTCGCTTCATAAAAAGCCTTTTTTTATTAAAAAAAAAAAAAACTGAACAAATTTTATCTATGCCTAAAAACTTGGTAACTTGGTTTTAACACTTTAACTGCTTAGGGCTAAGAAAAGCTAAAGTTTCGATTTTCAATCCAATATCTTAAACACTGAGCGAATGAAACGTGTAGCTACGCACAGTGAGCAAAAAAAATACACGTAGACAAATTGATTTTGAGAGCGTAATTCTTAACCGATTTTTGATTTTTTTAGTTAAAGCTTATACAATTTTGTTTTTAATAGCTATCGGGCTTTTTTAAATAAAAATTTAATTTTTTATTTATGCTTTAACCTTAAAAAATGAAAAAAAAAAAAAAAAAAAAAAAAAAAAAAACAAGGAAAATCATTAGCCTTTTTCATACAAATACATAAAAATTAGAGGTAAATTTTTATGAGGGTTATATGTCATAGTGATCCCACCATAGCCATGGGTCCTTTTCTAAATATGGGTTTATATAACAAATGTTTTTACCATATTTGAAACAAATCGATTCATAAATAAATAATTTTTCTTATAAA
The DNA here is from genome assembly GCA_018903435.1 of Leucophenga varia. NCBI lineage: Eukaryota > Metazoa > Arthropoda > Insecta > Diptera > Drosophilidae > Leucophenga > Leucophenga varia. The sequence continues at coordinate 140,557 of JAEIFJ010000046.1, read as the reverse complement.
AACCTTTAATTTGGCGGTATATTTGTAAGGGGGCTATATGCTATAGTGGACCCATAATTAAACCATTAAAAAAAACTCAAAAATTGGCCACACTTAATTTTTAACACTTTAATAGAAATTGAATTTTATCTCAATATCTTTAAAACTGAGCAAATGAAACGTGACAGACGGACATGGCTAGATGGTATCGTCGAGCTGATCAAGAAGATATATACTTTATGGGGTATACTGTGTCTCCTTTCATGCGTTATAAACTTTTTGACAAACTAAATATATGTGTGAATGATACCACTTTTTGAAATTAATCCAAAACATATGGAAGTAACTAACAAGTAAACCTACCCAAGTGCCCCTCTCCGATTTCAATGAAATTTGGCACAGTTGTAGTACATCGAAAAACATTAGACACGTATTTTTTATAAGGGCCCTTAAAGCGTTTTAAGGGTAAAAACCACCCCCCTAATTTTTATACCCTGTACCCAAAGGGCGAAGCGAATGTATGTAACAGACAGAAGGAGGCAAGATAGACCCTATAAAGTATATATATTCTTGATCAGCATTGGAAGGGGAGTCGAACTAGCTTTGACTGTCTGTCCGTCCGTCTGTCATGCTGTCTGCCGTATGAAAACGATTATTTCGGAGACTATAAAAGGTAGAGCTTTCAAAATTGAAACTTAGACTCTCCTAGGCCGTCAAGTGTGCACTTACAAACGGTTTTTCTCTAGACCCATTTTAAGGGGTATCCCCCATACAAATGTACCCCTTTGGGTACAGGGTATAAAAATTAGGGGGTGGTTTTCACCCTTAAAACGCTTTAAGGGCCCTTATAAAAAAATACGTGTCTAATGTTTTTCGATGTACTACAACTGTGCCAAATTTCATTGAAATCGGAGAGGGGCACTTGGGTAGGTTTACTTGTAAGTTACTATCCTTAGACAATTTTACATAACATAACGTATGATACTAGCGATAATTGCATTAGTTTACAATTTTTCCCATCACTAGCACGTATACATTTTTTATGCTAACCTGCCAACTCAGACCATTAATATTTTACGCAAATATCTTTCATAAATGAACATTTAATTCGGGATTACTTTGCATTAAATTTATTAAGGGCTAAGTCACACGTTGCAAGATTTTCATGCAATATTTCAAAGAATGTTGCGCAACCTCGTGTGAACACGAAAAAATATTTCACTTAAAAAAATGTGGCATCACTATCTTACTTTCTTACTCTGATATCATAAATAGTCTTTACAAAATTTTTTAAAATATTTCAGGTAAATTTTGACAATTGCACGAAACTTAAGCAATGTAATATTCCTTCTTTTTTTTCTGTTTATTATTATTTTTCCATCTTTTTTTCTGTGTATTATTATTCTTCCTTCTTTTTTTCTGTGTATTATTATTCTTCCTTCTTTTTTTTCTGTGTATTATTATTCTTCCTTCCTTTTTTTGCATCGTGTGACTTGCCCCTAAAACATAAATAGTAGAATTTTTACTTCAATTATAAAGCAAAATACAATTATTTGACAAAAATTAATCTTCGAAAAATATAAATATAAGATTTGAAACCAACCCAAAGAGATTTGTGTGACACCTTTAAATCTCTTTTGGTTGGAAATCGGTTGGAATTGGGTTGCTAGAGACTTTCCCTGACACCCCTGATAACTTTGTTATTTATATTATATTTCGCAAACATATGGGATTTTTGAAGGTCAATGTCGAGATATAACTAAAATTTAGACACTAAATTGGTGTTTATATAGGAGCATATAATATATATTCATCCATTCGAACCACGTGACCAGCCCATATCGATGTCGTTTATAGCTGGTACACCTCGTGATTGCTGAATGGGGTACTCGTTGTCCTCTCTGACAGGTCCAAAGATTTTACAAAGAATTTTTCTCTCAAACGTTCTCAACGCTAACAAGACCCATGTTTTTACGCCATACGTCAGGACTGGGATAATCAACGTCTTGAAGAGTTTGTTTTTTGTTGTTCTGGATTACTTTACATTTGCTTACCGAGACCAAATTAGCATGGTGTTATTGATCTTGTTTGTCTCTGATCCCAAGTAGACGATCTTTTCTACAACCTCGAAGGTGAAATTCTTTAGGTCGTGTTGATGGTCTGAGAGTTGATATCAAATACTTAGTTTTACTTTCGTTCACCGCTAGTTCCATTTCGTAGGAATTCTCTTCAATATTTTTGAAAGGGCACTGGTACTGTCCAACTAACATATACTTCCTACGTTCGGTGTCAGCCTATTACACAATACGCCAGATAGGATGTTTTAAGCGATTGGTATGAGACTTACACCGCGATTGTTTGCGCAGACTGCGGGGTCTCCTCACTTGAGGATTCAGCTAAGTACACTTACGTTCCAATCGCTGGGCATGCATTCATCAGTCCATATTTTGCATTAGAGTTGATACATATTATACATGTCAGATTTTAAGCTAAAAAAAAATATATTTAACAATAATTTGCTATAGAAAATTCGAGTTTGTATGGAGACTATATGCTACTGTTGCCCGATTCTTCTACATCAGAAATGTATAAATATGATGTCATTTGTCTTAATTTAATTTGAAGTGGATATGTACAACGTATAAAAACTGAATAGGGACAATGCCGAAAAATGAGCTCGTCATCTTGGTTTTCATATACAAAGTAGTCGTTGCAAATCGTAAGCAGACGTACGAGTATTGACAGGTAGATAGGCAGTGGAAGTAACATTCGTACGGGAACATTTTATTTCCATTGATGCTGTATATGAAGTTTTACTTAGTTATATTATTATTATTATTATTTATTATTATTATATAAAATTTTATTGAATTTATCTATAAACTAGCGACCCGCTTCGGCTTCGCACGGGTGCAATGCTGATACTAAATACACTACAGAAAAACTGTAAACGTTGTATATAAAAACATAGCGGCCGGTCATGTATAAACTATATAGCCTATGTCACTGAAAAAATGATTCAAATCGATCCAGTAGTTTTAATTTTTCATTGATGCCCGTGGCCCCCCCTTTTCCTATACTATGAAGATTTACTGCTATCTTTGGAATAACTAAATTTATATACTACATTTTTACTTATTTACTTTTTACATTTTTACCTATTTATTTCATTTTTACAAAACAATTAATATGTTACAGAATGCCTGCATATACAACGTTCACAGCTTTCTTGTCGTTATACAATAAAAAACATGTTTACTCTAGAGGTTACTCTTGAAAGAGCGACATACAGTTGGCAATGTGAAAAACAGTCAACGCTCAGATCTAAGCCTGCAACGTTGAAGGTTTGACCCTGCGATTTATTAATGATCATCCACTATTTAATGGATGTTTTTATAAATATAAATCTTCCTCTTCAATCACTCTATTAAAAAAAGCCGCATCAAAATCCGTTGCGAAGTTTTAAAGATTTAAGCATACAAAGGGAAGAGAAATCGACTTTGTTTTATACTATGTAGTGATACATAACACTAGTTAACACCAAAAATGGGATTTGTTCTAACCCACCTATTTCCATGTATTTTGGGGCGTAGATTTCAAAAATAGCCACCAAATTTTTCTTGAGAACCGTTTAGAAAATATCTTCAAAAAACCGTTTTTTGTGCACTTTTTTCAGTTATCACTAAAAATCTCAAGAATGGACAAATTTTTAAAGCTGAAAGATATTTTCTTCCTCTTTGATGGTCATTTTTGTAATCTACTTCCCAAAATACATGGAAATAGGTGGGTTAGAACGAATCCCAGTGTAATTTAGACTAAAATAAGGTTCGATGAGGATGGCTACAATTCAAAATGTAAAAACTTTATTCGTAAAACTACCCAGTAGTTCGACAGTAGACAATTTCCGCTTTGTGGTATCTACTTGGCCGATCACTAGTAGTCGGCCCTTTTTAAGGCTACTAGTGGTGCAACTATGTGCAGGTCAAAGAAAAAAAAAAAAGAATATTTAGGCAGCATATGTCGCTCTCGCTTATTTTGTGTATAACAGCACATAATAAAAACTTTAACAGTCGTCTTTAAACAAAAGTCTTGGCATTGTCAAGCAGTGTCAGAGAAGGCAAAAGGCTTTGAGTTCAAACCCGGACGAGGTAGTAAGTTGAATTTTAAAGTTAATAATTAATAATTTAAAATGTACTTGGAAATATTATATGGTATGGGGAAGCTATAGAAGCTGCAAGAAAATAATTATAATAAACAAAAATATTACATAAATAAAAATAATAAAATCTTGACTAAAATTTAAACAAATTAAAAAATAATAACTGATGATTTACCAAAAAAATACACAATAAACAAAATAAAAAAAATAATTGGACACCCTAGGATTGTTCTTTGCCGGCAAAACTACTAAATCACAACTAAAAAAAAAAAAAAAAAATATAGAACAAAAAGATCGACCACCTTACAATCCACTTGTAGACTGCAAAAGGAGGTCCCTTCTGGCAATCCTCTTGTGAACAGCAAAAGGAGGTCCTGCCTTGCAATCCATTTGGGATGCAGAAGGTGGCAATAGTCTACCGCCTATGACTACCAATGGTAAAGTAGCCGCTAAAACGCATTGCTGGTGTATTGCCAAGTGGGCGGTCACTGTCACAAGCGGGCGGCGAAGTGGTCGACCACGTAGATGTTCCGCCGAACTATAGGGTATAGTCAAAGATCAAGCTTAATTTTTTTTTTTCTCAGAAAACAACTTCGTATCGCATTTAGATTTCAAGCTATATACTTTTTAAGAAAAGGACACTTGAGGTCAAGCAAAATTTTACAAAAAAAAAAAAATTGTTGTTACATATTTTAAATTTAAATAAGATTTTATTATAATAACAATACTATATTATGATTTCAAATGAAATACAATACATATAATAAAATAACCTTTCAGAAAAGTATATGTTTGCTTGACTTATCTTCATAAATAACTGAATAGTGCATTCAAAAATGCACTTTGACGAAATGCTTAGATGTACGAACTGACAATGAATTATTATAAAAACTAATCAAAACTTGTCAAATCAATCGTGAAAAGCGTTAAGTTCTTACATACTTTATGTAGAATAGTTTATTACATATTATGTTACTTCAAAAAAACCTATAAAGATACAAGCAATTTGATTGTTGTTAAATATTCGTAGCGCCTTATTAAACAAGCATAAACCCTTGTAAGAGATAAACAATTTTTTGTTTAGTTTTTGAAGCTTGCCGACTAATGTACTTGAAAAACCTCGGAGTATATAGTAGTCTTCAACTTGATGATTGTACATTTATTACGCTGTTATTTTATTTTAAGGAAAAGTGTTTTGGAATATTAAAAAAAATTTATTATTGTACGCATTCGATTTGTTGTAAACTTTCTGTATTCTCATTTGCATTGGATTCGATTGGGTAAGGCAAATAGTAAAGAAATCAAAAATTGATAGTGCTTTTTCGATTGATCGACCTGGTGAAGGAATTTAAAGCACCATTCTGAAGTTGTTGCTCGTACCTCAGAAAGTGGTTCGCCAGCAAGTGCCAGCATTTCAGAGAAGGATATACGCTGATGATGATTGAAGTGGATTGTACACCAGCTAAGCAAACCTTGACAAATATGTTTATATTTTCTGCTTCCAGAGAAATGGTTCCTTCAATGATGGTATACCTTTATAAAAAAGTTCCTCGTGATATTTAAATGGTACTCCTGGTTGGAATGATTTCTGAGGTAGTCTATGAATACATTGGCAATGTTTTCAATACAATACAAAGAGCACAAAATAATTCTTGTCTGATTATATCCAAAGCTGACGTTTCAGCTTTCCGATCTCTTAAAGTGGACCAATGCAGTTCGAGAGTGTCGTCGAAATCATCCTCACGAGTTTTTAACTGAAGTTGAAGTTGTCCAATTTTAGTATCTATCTTGCAAAAAGAAGATTTAAAAGAAACACTTAAAAAATGGGTTTGAAGTCACTGGTCTATAGTGTAATTAACTCTGGGACTCTAGTGTAATTAACATCAGTAAGTGCATTGAAAGTAATGTTAAAGAATCTTTGAGTTGGGGAAACAACTCATTTTAAAATATCAAATCACTATTCAAAAATTCACAGAATTTGTTGGTAAAGAAAAAATTCTTATTTTTAGATAAATGCTGAAACAGAATCAATCAGCTGACAATACAAACGACGAAAAAAAATTCTACTGATGACCCTAATTTTGCTCAAATTGTTAATCTGTTTAATTGAATTGAAATTCTCTATATATATTCTGATTCTCTATAAGTTTCCGTGTGGTGTGCGGGCTGTCATTGGGATCCGAGATTGATATCGAGTGGCATTGGACCATACCAGCTGGGTTAATACCCTAAGTGATGCTCAGGCTTATAATAAGCTGTAATGGCCATACATACATATATATAACTTTCCGAACCAACCACTTCCGTTAAAATTTCTGATCAGTCTGATTCTGCTAAAATTCCTGGACAGTCTGATAGTCCCAAACGAAAAGGGAAACGCCAGACAAAGCGATTGCCGTCTTTAACCCCATAAAGATGGTTCAACCGAAAGAAGATATGAAAAAGGTAGACGAAAAAGCTAAAGTAGAGAAAGAAAGAATGCAAATCGAAAGGGACAAGAGGATGATAAAGAAAATAGAAAGCACATGCACAAGGATAAAAAAAACGTAAAGGTGATAAAAATTCGATTTTTTTCTGCAAATTACGCATCTGTAAGTCAAATTTTCCATCACGTCAGAACTTTGAGATAAATGAAGTTAAATTGTCAAAAATATGGTTTTTTGTCACTTTTCACAGCACTGTAAAAGCATAATACGCCGTGAAAAACAGTTTAAATATGGCTTAAATGAAATCTTAAACCATCAACTTTGATCATGTAGGTTTTAAATGTACATAGGTTTAATACATAGTTAAATTAAGATTCGGTTTGTTCAGTTCAAATTACTTTTATTTTAAAATGAAAATTTGTTTTCAGTGGTTTTAAGACTATCGTGAATACATTTTATCATGAAGGTCCCGCTCTGTATCTTTTGCCACGTTAGTCACAGCCTGCGCTCGGATTTTTTGAGAAAAATTTTAATGAGGAAGTAAAAAATCTATTTTGATTGACATATTACAGCGCAATGCTTTGTTAGCTTTTAAAATTTCAGAATGCCAAAAACACGACTATTTGACTCTTTAACATTATTTTGCTCAAAATCCGGACGTGTTTGAAATATTTCACTTAAGCAAGACCTAATCTTCTAGCAAAGTCTTGTTGAACAGTTTTATTACTATTAAATTTACATATTTACGTTGATTCTGTTACTAATTTGTAATAATAATTTGTGTTAATGATGTTAAAAATAAATATTTGGAAATAAATTTTATAGGTAAAGCTACCAAAATTAGTAAAGTTGTGATCTAATTTTCCATTATTATAAAAATACAAATAATTATGTTGTATTTTTATAGCAATAATGTATTTTTCAACAAATATAAATTTTTTTTTTTTTTTTTTTAGGAATTAGAAGGTGGCCGACTACTGTCTGATGGTAGCCGACAACTTATATAGTATGTGGCCGACTACTCTCTTTTTATTTATAGTTTTTTAAATATTCTTTAAACGAATACAATTTATTTGAGCAGGATATTATTTATAGCGTTTTTTACCCGTAATGCACAAATTTACGTACGCATATATTAAATAAAATAATTAGAAACATTTCCTTAAGTGGCCAGCTACTGTAATGTTTAACCTATAAATCTTTTATATTTATTTGTTATTTCATCTATCACCAGATAACAGGAGCTGCTCAGATATTTCTTGGTACTTCCCTGCTTTGGGGACATTCGGTGTATTATGGAATTGTGCAAAACAAGTTGTGGGCGCCAGCAGCGATACTTCTTTGTTTGGGACCTGTGACATTCATACTTTGCTGGATGGGATGTCAGGCCACTAACCAACGCAAAAGATGTCTTCTCGGCATGGTAAAAACAACATAATATACTTATATATATATATATATATATATATATATATATATATATATATATATATAAATTTAATACGATGATTTTCAATGGGACATTTTTTTATAGTTTGCAGCACTTTTGGTTGCATGTATATGTGTTCAATTTATTATCTGTGGCTGGTCTCTAGCTATGCGAGAAAATCTACCCACATCGGTAGAAATATTTATTGATGATTCCTTTGTAGAATTTCTAGATAAATTTTCACGAACAAAGGTTGACAACTTGCATTTGTGGAATCGTATGCAATCTCAGGTAAATGTTTACACTTTTTTCGTTCTCATATTGTTAAAAACTCTTATTCTTTGTTACTTTTTTTTTAACAGCTACAATGCTGTGGTGTGGATGGACCACTCGATTACCGTCGCTTATCTCTTCCATGGTCATGCTGCTCGCGCCCGGAGCACGCATATGAATCTGCTTGCGACACACACTATAAACGCGGCTGCTTAGCTGTTGTTTCTGAGCAGATTAAGAATCGCCTATTGATAACTGCCTTCGGCGCTGCTATTGTTGCAATTCTTCAAGTAAAATAACTGCCATTTTTGCAAATGTTCATATAAAAATATATATTTTTGTTTGCCTTTTTTGTAGAGTTTGGGTATTTTCTGTGCGGTTCATCTTACAATCCTATTTGGTAAAAACGAGAATAATCATCCAATGAATCCGATGAACCGAAAAAAGAAGCAGCAGTTTTTGCCATTGACTATACAAGAAAAGCGACATGATCTGCCATCGCCGATAAATCTATCTCCCTCAGCTCCGGGGCAGCGTGTTTTAAAATCTTCTCTGCCACCATCCATGCAAAAATGACAGACGATTAGCTTCTAAGTGTAAAATCTTTGTAAAAAAAAAAAAAAAAAAAAAAAAAAAAAAAAAAAAAAAAAAAAAAAAAAAAAAACTGAACATGTTGTAAACTGAGATGGAAAAATATAAATGTGACCCTCAATGTTACATAACTTATGTCATTTTTGAAAACATAATCTGTTAATTAGTTTCTTGTTTTATTAAAACAGTTTCATAATTTAACAATTGGCGTCTTAGCGTTCAAGCATCTTTTCGAATTTCCGGAGGAACATAAAAATTATCAATGACTCTTGGTTTTTTCTTTTTTGCCGAACCATTTCTTTGGATAGAAAACTCTCTTCTTGAATATCGCAATATCAACTTTGTCGCACTCCTCAAAAAACCATAAATTTTGACGCTTCACTGAAAGATTGTTGAGAATAGTATCAATATTTTTAGCACGGGCCCGAAGATCTTTCATTTGTAGTTGATTTTGCACTGCAGTCGAATAATTTGTTTGCCACACTAGAAACCTATTTTTATGCTCTTCAATTATTTTAGGTTCTTCTTTTACGACAGCACTTTTTATGTGTTCGTCCAATTTTGCCAACAACGATTCGTTCTCTTTGCTGCTATTAAGGCAGCTATCGATAGCATTCTTTAAATCTGAATTTTCAATTTTTGCATTTCTCTCCGTTAGCGAACTGCAAAGCTCTAATACATCGGTTTGAATGTTTTTGGTACTTTGTAGCAATTTACTAACTTCGTCTGTGTTGCCTTCCAATATATAAGCGATCAATTTAAAATTTTGTGCCAGTTCATGATCCTTATCACAGCAAAGTTTGTGGATTAACTGTGCAATATTTTGTTCCTCTGATTTAAATTTTTCATCGGTAGAATTGCGTATAAATTTCACTCGAATTTTAGTCTGTAAATTAGCCACTACGTGAAAAAGTATATATGTAAGTGTTGAATCTTCTTACCGTATCCAATGATTTTGTCTTTTCGGTAGTTATTGGGTCCGGCTCTAATGGTGTTTTGGCAATAAGCTTTGCATATTCAAACAGGGCTTTCAAGGAGAGATTAAACACAAGATTGTTTTTACAGATCTCTTGTTTATCCAATTCAAGAACTAACAGCGCCGCTTCTCTTACGTTTCCGACATCCATAAAATGGTTTAATAGATAGCAGGCAACATATTTGTCCAAAAAATACCATACTCCAGACGATTGCGTAAAACCTCAATTAAATCATTTACACTGCTTGCGGCGAGCAGTTGTTTTACAATAACACCTGGGAATAGAGGAACGTGTGTTGACTCCTTTTGTTTTCTGTACAAAAGAAAACACCAATTATTAAAAAATAAATAAAATATAAAAAATAACTAACCGAAGTTCGACCAACTGGTCTAATAAGTCCAAATGACGATTTTCGCGTTCTATAAAAAAATCAACATTATGCGATGCGGTCGACTTAATGTCGTTCGGCAGCGAAATGTTAATTAAGCTATTGAACTCATTTGACATATACGATGCGTATCGTTTTATGTTAAAATTTCTTGCTATTTTATTTAAAAGTAACATCTCGCTGCACGACACTAAAGTGTTGGAGCAGTGTTAGTGATGAACGTAGCCTAGAGTATTGGAAATGTGTGAAGTAAAACAAATACTCGCTAATGCAATTTTCTGGCAACTCTTTTTCCTGGATAAACGAATATATTTGTACAGGTGCCGTCATACGAGTGCGAGTTTCTTCGAGCTCGAATTTTTAGAGATGCGCAATTTACTCATTAAACTCGTATTGACATACGCAAATTAGTTTTACTCAAGATTTTTTTTTTTTTTCGGGGGAACTGCCTCCATCGATACATAATATTTTTAAATAAGGTTTGATAGCCCATAACCTGAGAAATTTTCAAGAAAAAAAGTTTTTTAACGAAAAATTCTTCTCTTATCTTGTAAGGGTTGTCTGAGATATCTCGAGTAAATCTTCGTCGGTTGTTTTGCAGATCTCTAAAAAATCTTGATGTCGTAGAACTTCGAAAGATTTTATTGTTCGAAGACAGTTTTGCCAATATCTCTAATGAATTGTCGTTACATATATTACATATTATTTTAAGGATCTATCTTGGTTGGGTTACATATTGTACACATCTGTTTATGTCATTTTGCTCACTTGGCTTCCCTTAGAGTGGGCTTGATCAATCAAATGTTATCAAGCGATACTAACAAAAAATTTTTTATAGACCCATTTCAATATCATTTTTACTGTTATATTAATATTGTGAAAGATAACGAAATCAAAATAAGATTTAAAAAAAAAAAAAAAAAACATTGCATCTTTGACTTTAATGCCATCGGTACGGGGCTAGGATCCCAGGTACCTGGGTTGCATGGTCAATTTCATGCAACCGCCAAAAAACTTTAAAGACATAAGCCCTACATCAAATAAAATCAAGACGTAATTATACAGGATGACACCGAAAACAGAGTTTTGTTGTAAGTGTTTTGTGTAAATACTGAAAAATTTACACCATCACACCTACATATGTATATGTTATGAGTGTTTTCATTGATTGCATAGAGTAGCATATTTTTTAATTGTTGAATTTCTATACAAAAAAAATTCAAACTTGCCCGCCATAAAAGAAACCATGCTCTCTATTCAAAATGTAACAGATGACAACATGAAACGTTTGGGGTTTTATGTGCCTGTTTTAAGTGTTTTCATTAAAGTGATTATTTATTAAACTAAACATGCAAAATATAACCTTTTGTAATGCAGATAAATCAGAAATTGAACAGACTTTAGCAGAAAGGTTATTCTTTTTCTGAATTTACTGTACCATTAAAATCCAAAATTACATTACATAGTTGTTTAATAAGCATTTTACCAAATTTCTGGTATTTTAATAGCAAATGAAATTCTTATGCAAAGCTTACCGTACAAAAAGAATGCCAACCTGCTCGATTTATATATTTACATGTTATGTTTAGAAGTTTAATTTTTGTCAAATAAGTAATTGTATTTTGCTTTAAAATTCAATTGAAAATTCTACTATTAATGTTTTAATAAATTTAATGAGCAGTACTCCCGATTTAAATGTTCATTTATGAAAAGTATTTGCGTAAAATATTAATGGTCTGAGTTGGCCGGTTTGCATAAGAAATGTATACCTGCTAGTGATGGGAAAAATGTAAACTAATGGAGGTATCATAGATAATTTGCCGCACTAGCATTTATGAGCACAAGTATATGTATCTACAGGGTCCGCCATCTAACATTTTTTTTTGAACTAGTGGTTATTTCGAGTGTGGCAACACTGATGTCACATCTGATTGGACAGAAAGTTAATTTTATCCTTCCGCTGAACGAAAATGGTTGTGTATACGATTGAGGAACGCGTTAAAATAGTGCAGTTTTACTTTGAAAATTATGGTAATGTTGCAGAATGTGTGCGAAAATTACGCACGGAAATGAGCCGAACAGAAGCACCGTCCGCTCCGTATGTGCGCTTTCTTTTGAAAAAATTGAGAGAAACCGGCACAATTATTGATAAACCAACGCGTGAGAAACCAAAAACAGTGCGTACTGCCGATAATATCGCTGCTGTAGCCGAGAGTGTGCGTGAGGCGCCCGGAACATCAGTGAAGCGTCGCTCTCAACAATTGGACATTTCCACGACGTCCCTTAGGCGAATTTTGAAAAAAGACCTTGGTTCAAGAATTGAAGCCACGAGACCATCCGATGCGGTTTGCCTATGCCGAATGGGATATGAGCGCTTGGCCGAAGACCCGGAATTTTACCAAAAAATCATCTTTTCCGACGAAGCTCATTTCCATCTTGGCGGCTACGTCAATAAGCAAAATTGTCGTATTTGGGGGACGGAAAACCCGCACGTGATCGAAGAGAAGCCAATGCATCCTCAGAGAGTTACTGTTTGGTGCGGTTTATGAGCTGGCGGCATCATTGGCTCATTTTTCTTCGAAAATGCGGCAGGAGCCGCCGTTACGGTCAATGGCGAACGCTACCGCGCCATGTTAACGGATTGGTTCTTCCCGGAAATCGAAGACGAGGACTTGGACAACATTTGGTTCCAGCAAGACGACGCACCGTGCCATACAGCCAACGTTACGATCGATCTTGTGCGCACTGTTTTCGGAGACCGAATTATCAGCCAAAATTCTGATGTCGTTTGGCCGTCTCGGAGCTGTGATTTGACACCGTTGGATTATTATTTGTGGGGCGCCGTCAAAGACAAGTGCTATGTGGACAAGCCAGCGACAATTCAAGCTTTGAAGGACAACATTCGCGTCGCCATTGCCGAAATACGGCCGCAAACAATCGGAAATGTCCTCAAAAATTGGGTCGACCGAATGGCGTACTGCAAGGCCAGCCGAGGCAGCCATTTGAACGAACTTATATTTCATAAGTAACCGGAAGGATTGTACTTTAATATGAAAAAATAAATTTGATGATCGGATGAACCGTTTTGTTTTTATTGCATTTAAAAAAAAAAAAAGTTACGTGGCGGACCCTGTATGTATGTACAGCAATGCACTCAGCAGAGTTGTCAACTTCATTCAATTGGCGGGGAAATTATTTTAAATTTTCTTTGGTTAATTTAAAAAGTACGATCATAAATTCGAGATTAATTTAATTCTCGTTAAACATAAATTTAACTTTTGTTGGTTGAGTCATAAAGAATCTGAATAAAATATGAAAATGAAAAGTCTATTAAAGTCTACGAAAATGTTCAGCTGTGATGAAAGCCTCAAACTGGCATAACTGTCTTCGAACAATGAAATCTTTCGAAGTTCTGTGACACCGAAATTTTATAAATAAATTAGTTCATTAGGGGTTAGTTAGGGGTCGGATGGGAATAGTTTAGTATTTTTTTATACCTGTTTTTTATATCGTAGACCCTATAAAGTATATACATATATTATTGATCAGCACGATGAGACGAATTGATTTAGCCATGTCCGTCTGTTTGTTGCTGCGCGATTTATTCGCTCAGTTTTAAAGATATTAAGCTGAAATTTTAAACTTAAGCTTTTCTAGGTCCTGTGTACTTTCTATGTTAAAATCAATGTGCCACGCCCACTTTTAGGTACAGCTCCCATACAAAAGTGCAACATTTGGTCAAGTTCTTATAAGAAAATAAGGAAAAACGTAAATTTCGGTGGAACCGAAGCTGAAACACCCATTACACTAAACTTTTAATAGTTTATATGTTCACTAGGCGCTTAGATTAAATTTCACAATAAATTTTATCAAATTTGTATGGAGGCTTTTTGTAATGTTGAAATTAGAATTGATTTTACCAAATTTTCATTGAAGTCATTCAGAAAAAATAAATGTTTTCATACAAAAATTCGAAAATGGGCGGTAAATTTGTATGGGGGCTATACCTAAAAATGGGCGTGGCGTCTTAGTTTTGTCCATGGATGACAAAAGAAATGTTTTTAGCCAATTGGGAGCGAGTACATTCATAAATAATAACTATTTTTAAACAAAAAATCGAAAAAAATAGATAAGTTTGTATGAGGGCTATACCTAAAAATGGGTGTGGCACTCTCATTTTCGAACTTAATCTAGTCGTTGCCGTGAAAAGCTTAAGTTTAAAATTTCAATTCAATATCTTTGAAACTAAGCGAATGAGTAGCATAGCAACAAACAGACAGACGGACGTGGCTAGATCGATTCGTTTCATCGAGCTGATCAAGAATATATATACTTTATGAGGTCTCCGATGCCTCCTTCAATGCGTTACAAACTTTTGGACAAAGTGAATATACCCGTTTACACTATGTGTAACAAGTATCGGGTGCGCAACTAAATAATCTCTTTTTTTTGATAAAAAAAACATTTATTTAAGTATGAAAGTGAAAAAATATTTTATTCAAAAAATCGGAAGCGGTAACTTTTTCCCATCTTTCAGGCAATTTATGGATTCCATCCCAAAAAAACTTCTCATCTTTTGAGCCGAGAAAATCATAAGCCATTTTTTAATACCTTCAACATTGGTGAACCGTATTCCAGAAAGGTGATTCTGCATCGACCGAAAAAAGTGGTAATCAGAAGGAGCTATGTCTGGGCTATAAGGCGGGTGAGGTAGAATTTCCCATCCAGCATTTTCCAAATAATTTTTGACCGGTACTGCAACATGTGGCCGAGCATTGTCATGATGGAAAATCAATTTTTCGTGTCTGGTCGCCCAATTCTGGCCTTTTTACGGCTATTGCTTGCTTCAAACGTATCAATTGTTGCCTGTTTAGCTCTCCCGTGATTGTCTGGCCCGATTTTAACAGCTCATAGTACAGCACACCCTTCTGATCCCACCAAATACAGAGCATTACCTTCAAACCATGAATATTCGGCTTTGGTGTCGATTTGGCTGGTTGTCGTAATGAATCCACTTTTCATCGCCAGTGACAATACGATGCAAAAACGATTTCTTTTTGTGGCGATTAAGCAGCATTTCAGACATGCAAAATCGTCTCTCAACGTCTCTCGGCTTTAATTCGTGTGGCACCCAATTTCCATGTTTGTGAATGTATCCAGCTGCTTTTAAACGTTTAGAAATTGCTTGTCGAGTGACTTCCAATGTTTTTACAAGTTCGTCTTGAGTTTGACATGAATCTTGATCGAGTAATGCCTCCAAATCTTCGTCTTCAAACTTTTTTGATGGACCTGGTCGCTCTTTGTCTTCTGTGTCAAAATCACCACTTTTAAATCGTGCAAACCACTGCTGACATACTCTAACCTCTGGAGCATATTCAGGATAAGCTTCTGAGAGTAAACGATGTGCTTCTGTTGCACTTTTCTTTAAATTGAAGAACAAAAGCAAACCTCCCCGCAAATGCTGTTTTGTTGGAACGTAACTTGACATTTTGACTAATAAAAAAATTTGTGTGTTTATTAATATTCACTGTGGCATATCAAATGTTCTTGATTTTTTGGCGCGCTTTAACATAGAATAGCTGTCACTGTCAAAATATTGACTACATAAATAGATATGAGGTTAGTAAAAAATACGAAATTATTTAGTTGCGCACCCAATATAAAAAATTTATTTATAGAGCTAATGGCTTCATATATGATACAAATGCTTTTTATATCATGCCAAATCTTCAGTTTAAAATTTGTTCAAATCGGACCGCGAATATATAAATTTTTAAGAATATTTTTAATTTGTTTACTATTTTAAGATAAAATTTAATACAAATGCTGCACACGAAGATCTTTCCATGTCAAATGATGTGTAACAGGTATATAAACTTCGCTCCTACCGAAGTTAACTTTTATCTTGTTTTGAATTTCCTTTTTTTATTTTGCTCCGCAAAACAACAAAAAAGTACTTATGCCCAAAAAATTCTTTGGTTAGTAAGAATATCTTTTTTAAAGAAAGAACCTACACCTTTTCAACTATCCTCCCTAAATGTTCTGAGAAAAAAATGAAAAAGCTCAAACTTTTGCTTGTTTCTCCTTTTGTTATTTTATAGTGTTATAGTTTTCTGTGCAGTTTTTAATGAATGTAATTTTTTTTAAGAAAAAACAACTCGTTCCTCCTTTCCTTTACAACGCAAATAAAAAATTTATTTACAATCAGTTTTACTTTTATTTTTCTAATCTTATTTGTGCCAATCCAGTATTTAAATACACACAATAATTAGGAAAATTAAAAAAACAAATCGCTATAAATTGAAAAGATTTGCGATAAGCGATAGTTTGAAAATTTGTAAAAATATCAAAAAATCGAAAAGCGATAATATGTAGTTGTTATTGTCATATCTCTGATTTTTTCAACTAATTGAAAATACGAGGTGTGTTCAAAAAGTATCGCATATTTTGTGTTTTTTTTTTTTAAATTATTTATTTATTCATGAATATCTATTTTGTCCCCTTTCAAGTAATCCCCTCCCGGTAAAATACTCCTATGTCAACGTTTTTTCCAATCCTAGAAACATGCCAAGTAGTCCCTTTCCGGTATAGCCATCAGCGCCTTCTTCGAATTAGCTTTTATCTCCTCAATCGACTCGAAACGCGTTCCCCGGAGTGGTCTCTTGAGTTTTGGGAATAGCCAGAAGTCACACGGTGCCAAATCAAGCGAATACGGTGTTTGCGGAACGATATTGGTTGGATTTTTGGCAAAAACGTCACAAAAAATCAGTAGTTTTTAAAAATAAATCATACTTTTTGGATACAACCGAGACTTGACACATTTGAGGCCCAAAACATCCTTCAAAATTGTATTAACTGATCCTTTCGATACGCCAATTTCATCAGCAATGTCTCTCATAGTTAATCGACGGTGTGCAAGCACTAATTCTTTTACTTTTTGGATGTGAGCATCGTCCGTTGAGGTCGATGGTTGATCAGGGAGCTCTTCGTCTTCAACACGTTCGCAACCTTCTTTCAACAATTTATACCAATCAAATGTTGTTGATTTTGGTAGAGCTCGGTCCCCAGTAGCCTTCTTCAACATGTTTATTCCATTTATTCCATTCAGAAAAAAAAAATTTGATACAGGTTCTTTGATCCATTTTATTGAATAGGTAAAAATCGAAGAAGATCCAAAACACGTGCAAGCAAAGCAGATGTCAACATTTAAGTGAACATTCAAAATGGCCGAGCTTGTCGGCATAAGTGAGAGACATGAGTACCAACATAACGTCACAAAAAAGTCGAAATTCGAATATACGTAACCCGCGAAAATTCAAAATTCGCGATAATGTTTGAACACACCTCGTAATTTTAACTGAAAATAATTTTACTTTTAAAGTACATTTCCACTAGCACGCGTTCGCTTTTGCTTTAAAAACTTGACAAACTTGCGTTAAATCATGTACAAAAAGTATAGGCCGTTAGGTATGGTCAAAAGTTGCGTTCACTGAGAACGCGACTTTTGGTAAAGCGTGTTAACACCGATTTCTCTTATCGGCTCTATTTATTTGCCAATCGGAAGTTGCACCAACATCCATTTCTTTTATTAAAAAAACTATATTAAAAAAAAAAAAATGTTTTAACGATGTAAATTTTTTTTTTTTTTTATTTATCATGTTTTCTCTTAAAATACAAAAGACCCAAGGAAGGCTCCGTCCCGGTGCCATCGAAAATGGGTGAACAACCACCATCTGGATTACGGAATAGTGACTCTACTGACTCACTAATGGATTTGTCATGTGAATGGTTTTCTTCATCTTCAGCTAACAAAGCTCTGGAAAGCTAACCATCAGAATATGACTTCTTACAATGGCGCATCCAATTCGTTTGGTATCCTCAGCGAACAGGATGAGCATGATGCTATGGAGGATGCTGCTAGTCTTTCTAATAAAGACAACGATGCCGGAGGAGCAACTGTTGCCCATCCAATTTGTCCGAAAATTCCTAAGCCGCCACCAATTTTTGTAGATGGTATAACAAATGTTACTGGTCTCCGTATTTCCCTTAACTCGGTGACTCCTACTGAAACTTTTACCATTAAGATTAATGGACCCAGCACTGTAAGAATAATGGCTACAACAGTGAATGCATATCGATACATTATTCGATATTTCGAAGAGGAAAACATACCTTTTCATTCTTACCAATTAAAACAGGAGCGTGCTTACCGAGTGGTAATTAGGGGTCTAAGCTCTTCCACACAAGCAGAAGAAATAATAGTCCAGCTTGCTGGTCTAGGCTATGTTGTGCGAAATTTGACAAATCCGAAAAACCGAAAAACTGGAGTCTTAATGGACATTTTTTTTGTAGAACTTGAGCCACGTTCAAATAATAAGAAAATCTATGAAATAAAAAAGTTTTGTCAGCAGATTGTGAAGGTTGAACCTCCTCGCCGTCGTGTCATACACAGAAATACTGCAAAAAAACAATATAGATGTGTAAAATGTGGTAAAAATCATGAAACGAGAAAGTGTGATAAACCAGCAACATCTCCGGCAAAAATGTGCGCTGTGCAATGATGAGCATACGGCCAATTACAAGGGATGTGCCGTATATAAACACTTAATGGAGAAGCGTGTATCAAAAATTCCACAACCAAACAAACGTATTACTGCTGCTGAACATCACAATATACAAAAATCATTCTTATGCCTATGTGGCCAGTAAATTCCCTGCATTGCAACAACACCGGCTACGTTCTTCACAACAACAAGAAAACGCAGCATATCCCAGTAATACTGCTTATGGTGTGGACGAAATGTATCATTTAATATCCAAAAAGTTTGATAAGTTTACTGAGTTGCAGAGCCAAACAAATAACATGCTCGCTAAATTGATCGACATGCAAATGCAGCTTTTGTCCATTCTTTCTGCCCTGGTGCCGAAAAAATTAATCTACGTATAGGAGTCTGGAATGCTGATGGTCTTGTGCACCATGCCAATGAACTTGAGGTGTTCATACAAACACATGGTTTTAATGTGACGCTACTCAGCGAAACTCATTTTACATCCAGATCCTGCTATAAAATGATAGGTTTTGAAATATATTGTGCCAATCATCCAGACGATAGAAGTACTGGTGGAGCTGCGATTCTCATGAAATCTAACATAAACCACTTTCCAGTTTACACTGCGCGCTATCCTTCCTTTCAATGTTTTGGGGGTAAAGTGAACACGGATCATGGAGACATTGTATTGGCGTCAATTTACAGCCCACCAAATTTTGTATGGAGATCGACTGAATTTAAAGATATTTTTGACGAGCTGGGAACTAGATTTTTGATTGCTGGAGATTGGAATGCAAAACGTCGTCTATGGGGAGCTAGCCGTGCCTGCTCAAGAGGAAACACTTTATTTGATTTCGTGGCGAATTCAAATATGCAGACATTGGCCTCTGGTTCGCCTACACACTTTCTATATAGCAACAGAACTCCCAGTGCAATCGACTTTGCAATTTATGAGGGGATTTCATCATCAAGCTTCGTTATCACTGGTATGGCAGAACTAAGCTCAGATCATATCCCATTGATCGTTGAGTTTACTATCGGTGCACAATGTTTGCATGCCAAACCAAAACTATTGCCATCTTATGCAAATATAAATCGGTTCAAATTAAGATTAGGGCAGCTAGTAAATCTTAACATGGAGATTGAAAATGCTGAATACATTGAAGACGCTGTTGAATTGTTTCTACGCAATATACATGAAGCTGCGGACTTTGCAACTTTTGAACAACGCCAGCCTCGCCCAAATACACAACACCAGCCACTTTTAACACATGAGGTGCTTGAACTTGTGAGGTTTAAGCGTAGACTAAGGCGACGGTATATGCGAACCCGAGATGAACTGGATAAGAGAGCTTGGAAAAGGGTTGCAGCTGTTTTGCGAAAAGTGAGTGGTGCCGTTCAGGGGAGGAGAAGGCCGAAACATTTGCAGATGATCTGGAAAATCGTTTCAAACCATTAGATTTGGCTTTACATTCAGATGTATGCTCCGCATTAGAACTGCTATCACTTCCCTGCCCACACACTGAAAGTATAAGACATGTCACAATCGAGGAAGTTAATCAGAAAATTTCCGCTTCTCAGGACTAGAGGAGTAGTCCTGGGAAGTCCCAAAGCTGTGGGAACCGGACGGGTAGCGCTGTGGTTGGACTGGGTTCAACACAGAGCGCCCTCAGGCCAGGTCGTAGTGATGGTTAGCTCTGAATAAGCGAAAAGCGAATAAAGAGTCCCGGACAATAGCGGGTGTCTTGCAGGTGCAGCACTGACAAGACGTTCTGAGGTGTCGTCTTCTTAAGCTTACACCTCACCTCTATGTTCTATGTTCCTCGTTCTGTCTTTGTCTATTCGTCTACCTGCTCTCTTTCCTCTTTCCCCTCAATGTCTATCACTCCCTGGGCCGGACCAAGGTGTTAATCGACCCGTGCCGATGGTCAGCTTGGCTGGAGGCCCAGTAATAATAGTCCAGTCGCGAACGGAGGGCTCAGGCGCCTGGCGGCCGTCTGTTCTAACCAGCCTTGCCCAGGTAAAGCGGATCTCTGCCTGGGTGGACCGTTCTCTTTCTCCGCAGCTCGTGGGACTTAAATATGAATAACATTATCAATAACAAACAACAAAACACAAATAAAATGGTAACCGGCTCACCAAAAAGGCCGGAAGGAACCACAAGTTCCGATAAAGAGGCCCAGCCACAAGCAGGCGCTCTCAAAAATCAAAAACAGCTCGTCAGACAGGACAAAACACAACATGTCGTGTCAGGCCAATCGGGTGCTGTCAAGGCGTCTAAGCAAGTTGCCTCTGACCAGCAAGTTGCGGTTGGGGCCTCAGGCAGTCGACGGGGTACTTGTTTGCGGCAGGGCAGCGACTTTTGTGTGTCCGGATCCGTCTAAGGCCACAAACAAGGATCGGAGAGTGGCATGCCGCATTCTCAAGAGGAATGAGACGGCGCCGATTACGGAAGACCAAGTGTCGAACCAAGACTACTTGAAGATCCAAGAAGACATTCGATGGGCGAAGAAGGTCGTACCCGACTTCAACATCGCTCTATATGGTGCAAACAATCACCAGAGTACGAAAAGGCAACGATCCACTGAGGACGGTCAGCTGACAGCACCAAAGCGGACGAAAACGCATGGCACAACCATGTCGCGATCGTTCGTAGAGGTTGCTAAGGACCAAAAGATTCTGGGTGTCATTGACAGGAATGACGAACCGGGAAGAATATTCAGACATCAATGGAAGTGGGTTAATGCCGAGCTGTCGCAACAAACTTTGGTGCTACTCCGAGAGCATCCGGGCTCAACAATGGCCGCTACGGATGCAGGATGGTACCAAGGTAACATCAAGGTTGTGGCGTGCGAGGACGACAGCACTGTGGATCTCTACAAGATCGCAGTAAGCCGAGTTGGGGGAGGTGTGCCCGGGAGCCAGGCTAGAGGCGGTCGACGTGAAGGACATTCCGTCTAGACCCCGAGCGCGAGCATGGGTACCCTCAAAGCCGACCGACCCCAAGGATATGATGGAGATGCTGCAGCTGCAGAACCACGAGGGCTACAACCCAAGTGCACATCCTGCTCAACAAAGAGAGCCTTGAGCCTCTAAAAAAGAATGCTGGCAGAGTCAACTATGGGTGCGACAAGGTGACTCAAAAAGTCTACAAGACCGATGCTATGGCAGACGGTAATTTAGCGCATTTTATCACGACGGACCCTCCAAGTGGTGATGAAATGGAAGCGGAAGAAGAGGAAACAACAGCCGCCGAAGGATACGCCTCGTCGGTGTCAGACTTCGGGTCGGACATTATGAGGCTATACGACAACAACATAGCTCTCCCCAGTGACGATGAGGGGGAGAACGACAGGACGCTGACGGAGGAGTCATGTAAGGATGCAGGTCCTGCATCACAGTAAAGCAGCATCAGCTGCCCTCCTCCTTCGCCTCGAAAGAGGGGAAGTAGACGTCGTCCTCGTCTAGGAGCCGTGGATTTGGGAATATGTGGGCGACAAAATATGTGGGCTGAAAAGTCCTAAGTACAAAATGCACAACACAAGTGGTAATGATAAACCTCGTACTTGAATTTTAGCTAAAACTTATCTTAATACATTTACTATTCCCCAATTTAGCAATGGAGACGTAACAACTGTCTGTCTAGAGTTAGGGGCTCCCAACTCAGATTGACTTCCTTCTATATGGCCTACGACGACTCGGGGCCTCTTTCATCACCAGCAATGCAAGAGCTTGTGCTGCAAAGCTCTTGAAGGAGATGCTAATGCGCACCACACACAATTGGGTAGTACAAACACGAACGAGAGGGGTGAGTTACTTTTTGACTATCTCTTACTATCTAACTAATACATAATTAATAAAGGCAGTAAGCCTACTTTTATTATTAAGAATCGAAAGGAGTTACTAAACATCACGCTAGTCTCCGAAGACATATTGGAAGACATTATATCTTGGAAAGTCTTGGATGACCATTCCTTTTCAGACCATAGATATATTGAATTCCAATTATCCAAAACCACCCCCAAACCTATAGAGGGTACCAATTTGAGGAAGGCCAACTGGGGACTATACCGAAAAGCCTTAGAACGTAGACTACCCCCGGTCTAAAATGAGCTACCTAACAATGTAGAAGAATTAGAAGATTTAGTAAACCTTTTCTCCGACAGTTGTACAGACGCACTCAAAAAGGCGTGCCGGAAAAGGAAATTCAAAACAACCTATAAGCCACCCTGGTGGTCCAGTCAACTGGGTGACCTTAGAAGGGAGTGTAGGAGGGGTTTCAACCGAGCCAAATGGTCTAACCTGGACCGCGACTGGGAACAATACAAATCCCAACTAAAGAAGTTCAAGTCCGCTCTCAGGAAATCTAAAAGGGAATCCTGGGCCAAGTTCTGTAGCGAAATAGAGACCACTTCTGAAGCTTCACGTTTGAGAAAGGTCATCTCTAAAACCCCAGTGTCAATAGGTTATCTTATCAAACCTGATGGTACCTGCACCAACTCGAGTATTGAGTCCCTAAATCATTGATGGACACACACTTTCCTGATAGCCCTATCCAACAGGAAGTAACAGGTGATACAGAAGCTATTTCACGACCAGTGTTTGATGCTATTGTTTGTAAAGAAAGGATCGAATGGGCAATCGACTCCTTCAAGCCGTTTAAAACTCCAGGGGCGGATGGCATCACACCGGCTCAACTACAACAAAGTAAAGAGATAGCTTTACCATGGCTTGAGGTAATCTTTAAGGGAAGCCTCAAACTAAATCATTTTCCTTTAGCCTGGAGGGAAGTCAAAGTAGTATATATCCCTAAAGCAGGGAAAGCATCCCATGTAACACCAAAAGACTTCAGACCGATTAGTTTATCATCTTTCATATTAAAAACCCTAGAAAGACTGATTGACATATACATGAAAGAAAGTATTAACCCCAGACTCCTTTCTGATTCGCAACACGCCTATACTAAAGGAAAATCCACGGAAACAGCACTCCACATAGTCACCTCGACTATAGAAAAATCTTTCGAAGAAAAAGAATACACTTTAGCAGCCTTTCTTGACATAGAGGGAGCCTTTAATAATGTCCACCCCGAGGCTAGCGCTGGTGCTTTAACGGACGTTGGAGTTGACGCCTCCCTAACTGGTTTTATACGCTCTATGCTAACCAGCAGAGCAGTTAACTCCACGCTGGGAGAGGCGGCGAATCGAAGGTGCGTTAATAGAGGGACCTCCCAAGGGGGAGTTCTCTCTCCTCTACTATGGGTCTTAACGGTTAACCAGCTGTTGAGTTGTATGGAGGAGGAGGGATACCAGGTGATTGCCTACGCGGACGACGTGGTTATCCTAATAAGAGGGAAGTACCCTCAAACTCTCTGTCATCTAATGCAATCAGCACTAAAAAGCTTATCGTCCTGGGCAATCTGATGCGGACTAAGCATCTTGTACTCTTCACTAGGAAATATAAGATTCCGACCCTAGTTCCACCAAAATTTAACAATATCTCCCTAACCTTTAGTAACAGTGCCAAATATCTGGGTGTTATCCTAGATAAAAAGCTTAACTGGAACGATAATATTGAGGAGCGTATCAAGAAAGCCTACTTAGCGCTCATCACGTGTAAAAAAGCCATTAGCAGGAGGTGGGGTTTCTCACCCTGCATTGTACACTGGCTGTACACGGCAGTTGTGCGACCAATACTTCTGTATGGAGTCTGCGTCTAATGGTCAGCACTCGATAAAGTGACCATCCGCAACCGTTTACAGAAGGTTCAAAGGAGTGCGGAGATATGCATTAGCGGTGCTTTACGCACCACACCAACTGATGCACTAAATACTCTCCTAAACCTTTTACCTCTAGATCTCATAGCCAAAGAACTGGCAACAAATACAGCTATGAGAATCAGAGAGACAGCAGGCTGGCTCAATTGCAACTACGGACACTCGAAGATACACAACCTTCTAGTGTCCTTGCCATTAGTCACCGATTACTGTACGTCATACCCAACTTTTGGTAAGAAGTACAAAATCTCGATCCCAACAAGAGCTCAATGGGAAGACCTACCCCATTTTGAGACCAACGCCATTAATATCTACACAGACGGGTCCAAAACCGAGGGAAGGGTAGGAGGAGGTATCTTTTCAGACTTCCTGATCACTGCAGCGTTTTTCAAGCTGAAATGATTGCTATACACGAAACTATGCATTTTCTGGGACACCACCCAATTCTTAGACAAAAAGTACATATCTTTTCGGATAGTCAGGCTGCCTTAAAGGCGCTTGACTCGTGCAATAACACATCCAAAACTATCTCCCAGTGCCACAAATCTCTTAACGAGATGGCGGAGCAATGGGATAGTTGCCTCACATGGGTTCCGGGTCACCAAGATATATTTGGTAATTGCGAAGCAGATAGACTGGCCAGAGAAGGTACAAATTCCGTTATTCCTCCTGGGAGGAGTTCGACTGGAATTCCCATGGTCTCTCTGAAGCTGCGAGTGAAAGAGGAAATAAAAAGATTAGCAGAGACTAGACGGACCACAAACCCAAAATGTAATATCTCGAGACTAACGTGGCCAGAGTATAGCACCAAACGAACAGCCCAGCTCATGCGCCACAATCGACAGACCCTATCCGTGATGGTGGGCGCTCTCACGGCACATTGCCTAGTGGGAAGACATGCCGTCCGACTAGGGGTAACCTCAAATGACTTCTGTAGGAGCTGTAGAAACGAGGAAGAGGAGGAGACAGTAGAACATTTTCTCTGCCACAGCCTTGGAAGATATAAGGTTTACCGAACTGGGTAGGCCGTTTCTTAATAGCCTGGCGGAGATTGCATCAGTCAAGATTGGTGCAGTAGCCGCCTTCATAAGGAAATCGAGCTGGTTCGAGTAGGAGGATAATAGAGATCATATGGTATCACAATGGGCCTTTTTTGGCCTAGGTGACGTCGCGGAAATTCGCGGCGGCCATTCTAAACTAACCTAACCTAATCAGCAAATTAAGGCGCTAAAACCGCGGAAATCTCCGGGTTACGACGGCATTGACAGTAGGACTATCAAGGCACTGCCATTACAAGGAACACTTTTCCTAGTAATGTTATTTAATGCTATTTAATACTGAGAATTTTTTCATTTCCATCCCAATGAAAATATGCCATAATAACAATGTAAATAAAGCCGGGCAAGCCTGAAGATCAAGTTAATTCATACAGACCTGTAAGTTTACTGTCTACATTTTCAAAAATATTTGACAGAATATTTTAGAGAGTTCTCGCTATATTAAATGAGCGAAATATTATTCCTGCATTCCAGTTTGGTTTCAGGCACCAACATGGCTCTCCAGAACAAGTCCATAGAGTTGTTCATCACATTCTAGACGCTTATGAAGAGAAGCGTTACAGTTCCGCTGTTTTCTTGGACGTGCAGCAGGCGTTTGACTGCGTGTGGCATGAGTAATTGATGCAAAAAATCAGGACGTACTTACCTACAGCTCATTTTCTCGTCCTAAAGTCTTTCTTATCCAGTCGGTGTTTCCATGTAGCAGTAAAGGATGTTAACTCGACGATACGGCCAATACGTGCTGGAGTACCTCAAGGCAGTGTACTGAGTCCAACTCTTTACTCTCTATATGCTGCAGACATGCCTAAACCGGTGGACGATCACATGTTGCTGGCTACATACGCTGACGATACGGTAATTATGGCGAATTCAAGTTGCCCTGTTGAAGCTTCAGAACACCTTCAAGAGTTTTTGGACCTTTTTCTTAATTGGGCTAATCGTTGGAACATTAAAATAAACAGCTCAAAATCTGCACAATGCACGTTCACGCTGAAAAGAGGCATTTGCCCTGCAATCACACTCAACAATGTAAATATCCCTCAAGTTAACTTCGTCAAATATTTGGGAATGGTATTAGATAAACGGCTTACTTGTCGATTTAAACGAACTGTCGAGCGAAACTGAAAAAACTGAACTGAACGTCTAGACAGTAAACTACAGCTTAGCAATAAGTTGCTTATCTATAAAATTTTTATGGTATGAGTGTGTACAAAGAATGCAAAACAAGACTCTACGATGTATCTGCAATGCCCCGTGGTTTGTTCATAACACGGTCTTGAGCAACGACTTAGATGTGCCATCAGTCTTTGATGAAATAAATCGACACAGCTCCAGATACAACGATCGTCTACGTGATTACATTAACCCATTGGCCTCGGCTCTCGCTATCAACACATGCAGAAGGCGCCTCAAGAGATACAACCCAGATGATCTACGCGTCAAAAGACTCCAATAGTAACATAACTTATTATACTTAAAGCTAATAATTTAACGTCTTGTCACGTTTTTAGATTTCATAAATATGTTTAAAGTTCCTTCAGTGAAATGCTCAACATAAATAAATAATAAAAAAAAAAAGTAAAATTTTGTTACTACATAACTAACAAAATCAGCTTTTTGAACTCGAACGCTGTAACGTAATGGGAACAATGTTCCGCGTTTTTCGATAAATAGTTAACGCGATAACAAAACGCGGGCCAGTGTAAATGTACTATAATAGTACAAAACGGAGGCCAGTGGAAATCTACTATTATAGTACATTTCCACTGGCCCACGTTAACAATTTATAGAAAAATGCGGAGCCGTGTTTCC
This sequence comes from Leucophenga varia, assembly GCA_018903435.1. NCBI lineage: Eukaryota > Metazoa > Arthropoda > Insecta > Diptera > Drosophilidae > Leucophenga > Leucophenga varia. The sequence goes on along the minus strand of JAEIFJ010000046.1, from coordinate 113,140 downwards.
ATTGCGTTTTAGCGTAAGCGTTCGAGTTCAAACAGCTGATTTTGTTCGAGGAGTGGTAAAAAAATTTTATAGCATTAAAAAAATTTTTCTTTTCAATGTATTTGTTTTAATCAAACAAATCGATGTTGGTGTTGTTACTTTAGTAACTGATGTCCAATACGAGCACGAAAAAGTAATCCGTCATTTCGATATATGCAGTTGAAGCGTTTAGGTAAATGTTTATTTTTTGTGGTTACTTTGTCAGCTGTTTTCATAAATATGCGCAACTTACGATTGCCAAATTATTCGAACCGATAAGAGAAATCGGTTGAAATCGGTTTGAACTCGTGTTATCGAAAATCGAGTTCAAAGTGAACGCGGCTTTTTCCCATACCTAACTGACTATACTATTTGTATACGTTTTAACGCGAGTTTGTCGAGATTTAAACGCGAACGCAGCCTAATAGAAATGCACTATTAACCAGTTGTTGTAAGTTTAAAAAAGTAAGCAAATACTGTCAGTCCAAAAAAGCGACCTGGATACTGTGAATACCTATAGTGTTTAAACTTGATTTCTAATTCTATCTAAAGGGTGGTTAAATTTTAAGGGCCTATGTTGAATGTGAACCACACCTAAACGTCAAGTTTTTCCTACATTTCTTTTGACATTTCTCAACTTCCGACTAACTCAATTTGAACCATGGAAAGATACACAATCGAGCAACGCGTTAAAGTTATTCAGGCCTATTATGAAAATGGGCGTTCAAATCAAAATGCATATCGTCCACTTCGTGATTTTTTCGGTCAATTTAATCGTCCAAATGTGCGTACAATCGGAAAAACCGTGTAAAAATTTGAGCAAACCGGGTCTGTAGGAGATGTGAAAACACCAGTGCATGCTCCTACAGCTCGTACTGCAGAAAATATTGCTGCTGTTCGCGATAGTGTGGCTCAAGAGCCGTCCACCTCAACTCGTCGTCGTGCCCAACAATCGCACCTCTCACGCTCGTCGTTGATGAATATTATGCATAAAGTCCTGCATTTACACGCTTACAAGGTTCAATTGACTCAAGAACTAAAGCCTCTTGACCATTTCAAGCGTCAGAATGGTGGCAAGAAATGGCAACAGTGGATGATCAATTTTCGAAGGAAATCATCTTCAGTGATGAGGCACAATTTTACCTCAGTGGATTCGTCAATAAGCAGAATTGCCGCATTTGGGCGAAAGAGAATCCAAGAGTGATTGTCGAAAAACCAATGCATCCACAAAGAGTGACTGTTTGGTGCGGTTTATGGGCTGGCGGCATCATAGGGCCGTACTTCTTCGAAAATGAGGCTGGCCAGGCAATTACTGTGGATGGTGTTCGCTATCGTGAGATGATAACAAACTTTTTGTGGCCTGAATTGGAAGATATGGATGTGGACGATATGTGGTTTCAACAGGACGGTGCAACTTGCCACACAGCTAACGAAACAATGGCCCTTTTGCGCGAAAAATTTGATGGCCGAATAATCTCACGTCGCGGCGATGTCAACTGGCCACCAAGATCATGTGATTTGACACCGTTGGACTTCTTTCTTTGGGGTTATTTGAAAGAAAAGATGTACGCCAATAAGCCAACAACAATTCAAGAGCTAAAGGATGAGATAATTCGGCACATCGAAAATTTAGACTATCGGATGGACGTGTGCCGCCGAAACCGTGGCGACAGTTGGCGATATTTTGTTCCATACATAATTGAGTCATACCAATATATCATAATAAAAAAAATGTCAATAATTTCCTAAATAATTCGTGTTTTATTCAAAATCAACATCGGCCCTTGAAATTTAACCACCCTTTATATATCTCCTTTCCACGTCGAGGGCCTTTACTTTCTCCAAATAATTTTTGGTAGAGGGCAGATACGTATAAAATTATAAGACATTTTATAAAAACATGTGATCCGTCTTCAGTGGTTGGGCTTTCGCCGGCGATGAATTCAGTTTAAAAAAGCACAATACATGACACTCATTTTCATGATATCTGATATAATATTTAGATTTAAAGTTATATTGAAATTTATATTAGTTTTATTTAAACTTTTTTTTTTGTTGGATTTGTGTTTTTTTATTTGTATAATGTTTGCAGAATATCATTTTGAATATAAGTTCTATATATAAAAAGAAAATCTTCTTCCTCTTTTATTATTATTATTTTTTTTTTTGCGTGACGATAATCGAAACATTTTTTTTTATTCTTTTATATTTTTATTTAAGCTTGACTACTTTCTTCCACACTTGTTTCAGTCACTTTCTTGTCTTTTATGTCCGACAACCGTATGGAAACTAGTTCCCATCTCACTTCACTGTCAATCTATCTTCTTCAAAATAAAGATTTTTAACCTTTCCCCTTTACCGTAAGTCCTTGTTATTTTTCACATCTGGTTGGTCTTTTAAAATCATACGATCTAATATTCTATTTAAAAAGTTGAGTAACATAGGTTTCTACTTCCGTCCAGGATGTCACGAGCTTTCTCTCTCTGAAGATTGTGCTTTCACTCTTGATCTAATATTTTGGTGTTACTCCAGTTGTGAATTATTGTTAAAGCAGTTGTGATTTGTTGTTAAGACAGTTGTGAGTTGGTGTAAAAACAGTTCCAAAGGTCTAAAGTTTTCTGTGGATATGCATATGTTGTAAATTTATCTTCCTTTTTTAGATAAATAAAATTGGGGGCAGATAACAACACATTACATTTTTGTTTTGTTTTTTTTTTAAGAAAAGCAAAAACAGTAGCTTTTTCTATATATTATTTACAGCCAGATGCAATGCATAACAGCCCAACTTAGGCCAACGCCTACACTCTGAAGTTATTGCTTTAAATCATTAGCATGATACACTCCCAGAGGCAACCCCTTTACAGATGCAAGCTCGTATAAACAATTACCTAATACTCTGGATATACGGCATTTAATAAATTTGCGACTAAGTTACGTTTAAATATACTTGCCCCACAACATATTTAATATCCCGAGAACGTTGGGTCAACTGAAATATGTTGGAAATGTGTAAATTACTAAGACTGAATGTATCGACTACGAAGCATTGCTTGTATAGGCTGGTCTACGCACCTTGATTGAGGTGCATAATTTGCGTTACGAATAATATCTACTTTGTAAAATTTAAAAAAATGCACCAAAATGTTTGCTATCAAACTGTTTCATGAACACTTAATTCGCAAAAGGTATTTGATTTTAAAAAACTTACCACATTAGTTGCAGAGCCTCCTTCATTGTTTCTTACTAAACAAACTTGGTAAAATGGTCCAAAGCTACAAATATATACGCACTATACATTGGGTTGTTCAGTAAGTAATGTCGTATTTTTCCTATAGATGGTGACTCTTTAACATATCTTTGGTTGTACTAATCCCATCTTTTCATCCTGTACGGCGATTTAAAGAGGACACCCAGAGCTACAAGGACACCCATATCATATGTTTTAGTCTCAAGTTATAGCGCGCCAAAGATGGAGTCCACCACGCATGAAATTCGCCATATTTTACGTTTTTACTACCTGAGAGGTAAAAATCCAACGAAGGCGGCCGAAAAAATTTGTGAAGTTTATGGGCCCGATGCTGTAATGATTCGCACAGCACAGCTTTGGTTCAATCGATTTCGTTCTGGTGTAGTGGATGTCAAAGATGTACCCCGTACTGGTAGGCCAATCCTCGTAGAAACGGATAAAATAGTCGAAATCATCCAAGTGGACCGGCATGTTAGCACTCGTTCGATTGGCCAGGAACTGGGTATAAGACTTACAACCATTTGGAACCATTTGCAGATGATTGGATTTCAAAAAAAGCTACATGTTTGGGTGCCACACGAACTAACGCAAAAAAATCTTTTGGATCGCATAAACGCTTGTAATACGCTGCTGAAATGGAACGAACTCGACCCATTTTTAAAGCGGATGGTGACTGGAGATGAAAAGTGGATCACTTACGATAACGTCTAGCGAAAAAGGTCGTGGTTGAAGAGCGGCAAGCCGACCCAAACCATCGCCAAGCCCGGATTGACGGCCAGGAAGGTTTTGCTGTGTGTGTGGTGGGATTGGAAAGGAATCATCCACTATGAGCTGCTCAACTATTGCCAGACGCTTAACTCAATCATCTACTGCGAGCAACTCGACCGTTTGAAGTAGTCGATTGACCAGAAGCAGCCAGAATTGGCCAACAGGAAGGGTGTAGTATTCCACCAGGACAACGCTCGGCCTCACACATCTTTGATGACCCGCAAGAAGTTACGTGAGCTCGGATAGGATGTCTTATCGCACTCATCGTATAGTCCGGACCTGGCACCAAGTGATTACCATCTTATCCGGGCCATGCAAAACGCTCTTGGTGGTACTACGTTGGCCTCAAAAAGTTTTTAAAAATAGGGAGGGGGGTTTTATAAGGGGGCATAATGAAGTTGCCTTCTAAATGGCAACAAGTTTGCGAACAAAATGGTGCATATTTGACTTAAATCGGATAATTCTAATTATGTTAAATAAAGCGTCAAAATTCGACCACAGATACGACATTACTTATTGAACAACCCAACATCTCCTTTTTTGATCTGGTCTATTTGTCTAAAAAATACAAATACAATTTTTGCAAAAAACGACTTGTAATGACTTTCTCCTAAATATTAGGACGTGCCACTTTATTATTAGATTTGCAATCCTTGAATAATAATTCCTTTTAAACTTGTAAGCATTTTCTTATACCGCAGTTACTCTATTTAAGTATTCTTCGGATTCAAACTCACTTGTCTCAGAGTCTAGAAAATTAAGCTCATCGATTCTCAATGTTTTAACTGATCTGGACAATATATCAGCTACAATGTTTTCGATCATTTGCGGTGTTGTATATTGAAGTCACATGACTGCAAAGTCAAAGTCATCGTTCTTATCGACCACTCAAATTACGTAAACACGTCAGTTACTTTAGACTAGAATGGTCTCCTATTACAAGGACATGAGCCCTTCGTCTAAAACGATCCACTGCATCAACACTGGATATTAAGACAAAAGCAATTTTGATAGAATAACATACTTACGCGATTCATGGAGGTCAGTCTGCTGCTCAACAGGGGGACTCACATGTAGTATTTTGTATACACATGCCGTAACTGTTGAGTTGTCAGAAAGTGTGATTATTACCTCCATGTGGTGGCCTCCGGTAACAGGTGTGGTTGCATGGTCATGTCTCTGCTTCCATCTTGGCCAAAATATTTATGCGAGGAAAAGAAACATTTCCTAGTGGTTGGATGAAATGCTACAGAGTGTACTCTGGCTTAGGCCGATATCAAAGCCCCTAATCCAAGGTGGAGCAGCATATGCCGATAGATGAATGGTTAGAGGGTATCTAACCACTAATATGCGGACTCTGGATACATGTCGCCCTCTGTGTTAACGGTGCTCTGACACAGTTGATTCTCCTTCCCGTTATTAAACAACCTTTTATGGAATCTACAAATTAAAAAAATGAGTGCGATGCAGCTCTGAATGCTCAAACTGAGGGGCTAACTTTGTGTGAGTCACTCACCAATTCGCCAGCTGAATTGCTGGTAAATACTTCGTCAATGGACGCCGAGGTCCTGCACGGATAATTAAATTTAAATTTGGGGCCAGCTCTACAGGGAAGTCTGTAGCGACAGAACTATAGTTGCTGCCCCCTTTCTGTCAACTCTGACGCCGCTGCTGAACCAGAGCCAGGCTATGTAACCTTCACTTCGAGGGAACGTCGTCGCTTTACGCAAGCGATAGCCAACGGCTACTCTAGGGCGAAAGCCTTAGAATACGCCAAGGCAACTGATGGTAGTACCATCAAGAGAGTTCGGTCTGAAGAGACCTCTCCAGGGGTTCACCTCACTAAAAAGAGTCGGTCTACTCAAGGCACAGTGAAAGCCTCCTATAGCCGGGTGGCGAGATAAAAGTCCCATTACAGCAAATCAAATGGAGGTGTTGCAGGAGGCGATTATTGACGTCACCATAGAGCAACCGACAGACAGGGTGACCAACTGGAAAAATACCTGCGGTGGCCGAAACGGCAACAAGGCAGGGTACTACGTCGTCGCCTCTGGTAAAACCAGCGGCGAAGAATACGGAGCAGGCGAAGAAGGGGCGTCGCTCACCACACCCCACCAACCAGGAGCAGAGACGATCGGTTGAAGGGGCCGCGTGCGGCCAAGCGGGAGCAGCTGGTCCGCAAATCCGCCTTAGGAAAGTGAGCGCAATTAGCACGCTCCAGGCAAACCTGCATCACGCCAAGGGGGCGTCAGCCACAATCTGCAGGTTATTCGCCGAAAAAGAGGCCACTATGGTTCCGATTCAGGAGCCATGGGTAGTCGGTGGCAAGATTCGTGGAATTAACTGTCCGAATGGTATGCTAACCTACGATCACTCTGAAGAGTCGCCTAAAACGGCTTTTCTTTTTCATAAAAGCATAAAATTTTTCCCACTGACTAGCTTTATTTCAAGGGATTTAACAGCTGGGTTGGTGAACATTTCCACAGGAAGAGGAGTGCAAGAAATTGTAATTGCATCGGCTTACTTCCCCAGGGAACAGGACATCGTTCCTCTGCTGGCGGTGCAGCGGCTTTTCGATTTCTGTCGAGCCTTAAATAGGCAAATTATCGTCGGCTGCGATGCAAATGCGCATCACACCATTTGGGGCAGCAGTGACAACAATAAAAGAGGTGAGTGTGTTTTTGAATTTATTCTTCAAGCTCAGCTTGATATAGTACATAAGGGATGTAAACCTAATTTTATAAATGCTATTAGGCAGGAGGTTTTAGACCTCACTCTAGCGAGCAGAGGGGTGGCTAGCTTCGTCTGGAACTGGCGGGTTTTTGACAAGGCGTCTCTATCTGACCATCAACATATTCTTTTTGAATTGCCGGGTGCCTCGGACATTATGTCCAAGGTCTTCCTCCCGATAAAGACCGATTGGCAGTCTTCCGTCGGTGTTTGACTCCATCTGTGAGTTGGAATTGGCGGCTGATATGCTCGGGGAGATTCTGACTAGTTCTTACCAAGAAAGCACAACCACTCGTGCTACCCAGGGGTCTCGTAAAAATTCCTTGGTGGTCTGATAGGTTAACGGCCATGAGAGGGACTGTTAGTAAGCTTTAATGGAGCTAAAAAAACCAGTCGTTGGGAGGTTTATCGTTCCTTTCTCACCGAGTATAACAAATTCATTTGACAATCCAAGCGTGACTCGTGGAGAACGTACTGTGAAGGCTTGCAATCGCTGCCGAAGGATAAGTCAAATGACATCGGCCTCTTGAAAAAACCAAATGGGGACTTCACAGAAAGCCGTAGGGAAACTTTAGATCTTCTGCTACAAGTTCGTTTCCATTGTTTCATAGTTCAACAGTCAGAAGTGACTCATACTTTTGTTGACCGTTGGGTCCCTAAAGATAGGCAACGTAGCTTATCAGGTGTCGTCATGGACAAAGATAAAGTCCGATGGGCAATAATGTCCTTCCAACCCTTTGAATACCCTGGGGGAGGTGTCATTTTTCCAGCTTTGCTTCAAAAGTGCCTAGATTCAATAATTGACCCACTAATCTGTCTAATGAGAGCCAGCTTCAACTTGGGATATATTCCGCGATCATGGAGGAAGGTGATCGTCGTATTTATCCCTAAGCAGGGTAATAAACCCATGGACTTAGCAAAATCTTACAGACCTATTAGTCTTCCCTTTATTCTTAAAACGATGGAACGCCTGATCGACCGCCTCGTCAGACAGTTCATCGAAACCCATTCCCCGCTTCATAAAAATCAGTTCGCTTATATGAAGGAGAAATCTACGGTAGGCGCTCTTCACACCCTGGTCGGTGGCATTGAGAAGGCCTTCCAATCCAAGGAAATTGCTTTGCGCGCTTTCCCTGATGTGGAGGGTGCTTTCGATAACACTGGTTTCGGTGCCATTACTCGGGCTGTTTCCCGAAGAGGCATTGATGCTCTTACCGTCGCGTGGGTCGAATCAATGCTCAATCAACGCGATATCTCGTCCTGTCTGGGAGGTGTATCGGTTGACATCAAGGCCATCAAGGGCTGTTCTCAAGGGGGTATTCTCTCCCCTTTACTTTGGTCACTCGTAATAGATGATCTCCTAACAGATCTTAGTTCGATGGGTTACAATGTCATCGGTTACGCTGATGACCTTGTCATCATTGTCTCGGGCAAATTTGTCTCTGTGTCACTGGGGCGATGAGGACCTGTCCACTGCTGCCATGGAGGCGATCATTGGTCTACCGCCTCTACACATCTTCACGATGTCATCAGCGGCTATGGAAGCCCTTAGATTCCAAGCGCTGAATATTGATGAATTTCTTGACTTTGGTCATTCAAACATCCTTAAACTCATTACTGGCATCGAGATCTGCAAGATAACAGACTATATGACCACGGTTTTTCGCTTTGGCAAACGCTTTTCGTTCCTCCTCCCCAATCGGTTAGATTGGACGAGCGGGAACGTTGGTTTCGAGCCAGCAACCATTAAGTGGTTTACTGATGGCTTGCTCACCGAAACGGGCGCTGGTGCTGGTATTTATGTCCCCAACACCAGGATCTCTGTTCCAATGGGTGCTTGGCCCACCGTCTTCCAATCTGAGATCTTAGGGGGCTAGAATTACAATTTTTTTCGATAGCTAAGCTGCTATCAAAGCACTTACGTCCTGGACCTTCTCATCCAAGTTAATTCTCCAGTGCTATGACGCACTACAGCTCATTTCTCAGCGTCGTAAAGTCACTATCTGCTGGGTCCCTGGACACAGGGGTATTGATGGCAATAAAGTCGCTGACGAGCTCGCCAGAGCCTCCTCCTCTCCCTTTATTGGCCCGGAGCCTTTCTGTGGGCTCAGTTGGGCCTCTGCTATACACTTAATCGATAGATTCTCCGCAGAATCTCTTCGACAATACTGGGTTCAGTACCCGGACCTGCGGCAAGCTAAGCAATTGGCTCGCCCTATCTATCTATGTGAATGTCCAGCTTTGGCCCGCTACAGATTCACCCTGTTTAATCGCTGTTTCATTACTACCGAGCAAATCAAGGTCGCCCCGACAAGGGATACTCTTCTGCTTATTTAAGAGGCGGAGAGGATTCTCTGTCCATAACCTAACCAGGTTTGGGTACAATAGACTCCCCCTAGAGTCGCCGTTCCCGTTTAATCTCCATTAGGAGGATCTATCATGTTCTCTTTATACTCTGTGCTAATGATGGGAAAGTCTGGTGACCTTTGTGTCTCCACTTTCGCTCTGACCACTTGCTTGCCCTGCGGCTTCGTCAAAGGCACTACGTCATGCATTTATGGTTATGAAAATGATAGTTCTGCTAAGAAATTTGTTTCGGATCTCGACGCAATCTATGAGCGTAAAAGTCTGACGTTGCAATTATCTGTTCGAAAGCAATGGTTGCCTTTAAAGTTAAAAAGTGGCACACCTCTTATCAACCACTTTACAATTTTCGACGATTTAGTCACCGAATTAATTTCATCTGGTGCAAAGGTTAGGAGGTGTATAAAGTGAATCATTTATTGCTAACATTGTCCTGCGAGGAATATGTATGCAACTTTTGTGAAATATGGACTGGTGAGCGTATGCCTAATACTTGAACCTTAGTGTCCTATCCCAGTTTATAAGAAAGGAGACCCTGCGGTCTCAGCAAACTATCGCGGAATAAGTCCCTCCCAATCGCATATAAAATCTAATCTAAGAAGTATAGTTGGGCAGTACCAGTGCGGTTTTAGTCCGAAGTCAACCACTAAATTCATATTTACGCTACGCCAGATGCTGGAAAAACTGAAGAAGTAAATCGACACACCACCTGTTTGTCGACTTCAAAGCTGCTTTTCACGCGCCAATCAGATCAAAGCACTCACTGAACTTGGTATCAATGCAAAAATCGTTCGCCTCTGTATGATGACGATGAAAAATATACAAAGCGTTGTCAAGGTCGGTAAAAATCCGACAACATAGGCATAATCGGCAAAAATGATCGTGCAATCACCGTGGCTTTCTCAGACATTGAAAAAAGGTCTCGTCCATTGGGACTGACGGTCAACGAGAGTAAGACGAAGTACATGGTATCCACCAGCAGTAAATCTACACGACGTAGACGGTCGTTGTGGACACAAAACTTCAGCTTTGAGGCTGTAGAAAACTTGGACACAGAAGATGCGGCAAAAAAGTTTACAATCAAAACGTAAATCAAATCGGAGGGGCGCTGCAGAGAGGACGTCCGTCGCTGCGTTGGGAGGACCAGGTCTTAGTTGCAACATTATGCAATAGTCCGCAACATTGTGTAATTCATATCCTCAGCAAAAGCAACAACGATCCTAATGTTGTTGCTTAAATAATTTGACTAGTACGCGTTGCATACTGCTAGAACTACCTCTGTCTTGTTGCGATTGCACCTTGATTCTGACATACAAACTACCAAGGAACAAGAAAAGCTTAAGTTTAAAATTTCATGTCAATATCTTAAAAACATTTTGAGTAAAACGAATTGCAACAGACAAACGGACATGGCTAAATCGATTCGTCTCATTGAGGTGATCAATAATAAATATACTTTATGTGGTCTCCGATGCCTCCTTTAATGCGTTGCAAACTTTCGGACAAACTGAATATATCCGTTTACACTATGTGTAACGGGTATAAAAATAAAATTGTAAATTTTCTGATGCAAATCACGAAAATTGCAATGCATTTTAAAATAAAAGATAGTATGCATACTTTTTGACGTGAACTTTTTTAATATTATAATTTGAGTTTATTTTACATGTCATGTAGTGAACTGAGTAACGAGCTTATCAGTTGCTGTCAAAATGTTCGTATATCTTTAGAAAAAAGTCACTTTCGAAGGAAAAAAAAAGCAGTTGAGAACCGATCTTAATCAGTTTAATTAACGCCTGTTTAAAAGTATAAGCCTTCAACTTCTTAAGCAACTGTTCGAATTATGTAATGTAGGATACGAAATTTATATGCTTAAATAGAATTAGGCTGGGTCAGTGGGGGTACTTCTAGGGGCCCACCGATTCGGCCCATTTTCAGCACAAGACTATCTTTTGATCACTTTAATCACTATTCTAACTGTGTTAATAAATAATGGCAATATTTGTCAACATTTAAAATTTATGTTTTATAATTTCACTTAGAGGGGACAAACATGTTGAGTAGTTGTAAGGTACTGATTTTATTTATGTAAAATACATGCTTATAAACAATTTCTATCTCTAATGACTAAACAGTGGCATAAACTGATAAAAGTTAATAGTAATTTTAACATTATTCTACTACAAAACTATATTTAGCTTCATTATCTATTCTAAGTACATTAATGTATTGATCCGTTACTATCCGTCCGAGGGTTGAAATGACATCGCTCAACACATTAGTTTTTGGTTTATGTAGTCTACGCGTCGTTTAGTACGATCATAAAACAAGCACATGTTCTTATTATAATAAACTGAGTTTTGGTAAGATAGGAAACAATATATCCCATATAAGTCTATGGGAGGTATCCTAGAAGACTTTGGCCCATTTTCAGCAAACGTCTTTTATGCGACTTGCACAGTGAATTTCAAAATGATTTGAACTGTTTGAATTCTCTTAAAGAACTGACTTTTATTTATAATTGAACATTTTTAAATACAATTTCTATTACAAAGTGGACCGTATCACTATGGTTATTTTTTCGTTTTTTTAGCATAAACTCTATTTTTAAACCTTTTGAGTTGAAATTTGGTTTGTATTCATTTTTTATGCTCCCAAGATGACCTACCAAGTTTCACATGATTTGAGGCACTATTTCATATAGCTGCCATCTAAACGATCTGGCCGATTTGCCCCAACTTTTTTGTTTACCAAGCTATTGATTTGAAATTTAGTTTGAATACATTTTTTATGCTTATCTATTTTAAGCGTAGAGTTCATCATGCGTGCAGGAGTCAAGTGTCATCGCTTAACATATTTTTTGGCTACTTAAGTATTCTGAGCGACACTTAGCACGATCGTAAAATGTTATGACTTCTGTGTGTGTTTGAAAATATTGTCGCTGCGGGATATCTGGTCTATTCTTATAGCATATTGAATAAGTATAAACAGATAAAACGATGTTCATGCTTGAACATCTTTATTTCTCTTTAAAATAATTTTCTGACTAAGTTTCAATCAGATAAATAACCATTTGTATGTATCTCCCATACAAAGTTTTTAAAAAAAATTAATATAGGTCTATGGGAGGTACCCCTAAGGACTAACGAATTTAGCCCATTTCACCACACGTCTTTATTTCTATTTTAATAATATTCTGACTAAATTTTGTAAAAGATAAACTACATCTTCTTTACAAAATTTTGAAAAAAATATTATAGGGGTAAGAGAGGTATCGCTATGGACTGATCATTGTCAAAAAAAGCGGCAAGGATTCTGAAGGACCCAACTTCCGTTAGAGCAAAAAAAAAAAAACATGACGACCTCCGAAAACAATATAAGGATCACGATATACGGATATGCACCTGGAACATCCGAACCCTCAAGAGGGATGGTGCAATAGAAGAACTTATAACCACTCTCGAAAACTGCTATCTAGGAAGTGAGATTGACTGCGCACGGTTGCATGCAATTAGCAACCTGTGCGACTTGGTGGTTAGTAAGAAACTACTATGACTCACCTCCAAGTTTACAGCTGTAGATGAAAGTTTCGCCTCGATACGCATAAGATCTAAATTTTTCAACATTTGCCTTATATGTGCACTAGAGGTGTCCTTATTTTCATAAGTCAACTTTTTATCTTTCGCCGGGCGGATTTTTTTTCCTTTCCGTTTAGAAATGTCTAATAAAAAGTTTGGGGTCGATCCATTGACATTTAATGGACCCGGAAACGATTTAAAGTGGTTAAAAAATTTAAAAATGACTATTTAATGCATTTTTCAATCTGGAAATAAAAGTTTACTGTTTTTGTCTATATAATTAGCATTTTTACGCGAATTGAATAACATACAGTAAATACGCTCACCGATAAAACTTAAGGGCTGTTATATTTACGAATAAAATGAACAAAATGTCAATTTTTAATGATTTTTAGAAAGAAGTATTTCTTTATTAAATTGAATAAATAAAACAACAATCAAACGTGTCTAGATAATTAGAATTTTGAACATGTATTTCTTAACATTATGGATTTGATTCAATTAAATCAGATTTTTTATATGAAGGATATTTTCCTCTTCATCATTAGTTAGTATTCTGTTATATTGTTGAATGAACTTTACGCCTCTCTCAGCAGTATCATTCACAACAAACAAGTCTTGACAGAATGTCCAACCTTCTTCGAATTCAAATGACTCTTCCCAAATTGAAGGTTCTAATTCTAGAAACTGAAGATAAACCAAAGCGACTAAAGAAATTTTTGTTTTCTCTGACACAAAATCACACAAGGAGTATTTTTCAAAATCCACTAAGCTTGAATAATTCCGACCATTTCTTAATTTTACAATTGGTTCTTTTGATTTTAGTTTTTCAACCATTTTACTTTTTTCTTCAAAAAGAAATTCTTGAATCAAAAAAGGCTAGAGCTACTGTTTCTTCAGCGATGTACCATAAATGGTTTCTCATTTTTTTAAGAAGTATTGCTGATATTTCTGAGTCTGTTTTTGAATACTTTATAGAGTCTTGTATAAAAGTGAAATCTTGAAGCGGTGCGTCTATAGCATTAGTACATTCAAACCAGGCTTTGATATACAGTTTAACCAGAAAAATGCAAATATCGCGTAAACCATTTGTTTCCTTTTTTGTAAGCGAGAATTGATCACGGAATAAAAAATATTTTTAAAGAATATATCGCCTTTGACATCCATCGTGCATGACTAGTTGGACCAGGTGTACGAAAGCTATACTTCTCTGCACCAAGAAAGATTAAAGCCAGCTGAAGCAATTCCTTATAGTCTTCTCGACTTTGAGATTTAATCAATTGATCGTAACAAAACTTTTTACACTTATCGCGTTCAGATGAATTTACTTGCACACAAACTGCTTCATCTTCGATACCACTTCTAAATGATTCTTTGTTTAAATGTTGCCATGATTTCGCAAATCTTTCAAAAATAGGAACTTCTGGTGCAGAAGTTGAAGACAGCTTCGTTTCAAATACGCTACGCAATATAATTTCATACACATGGTGGCGGCACGGTAGATTGATTAGGCTGCGTCCAATCTTTTTCTAACAGAGCTGCGGCTCCTGTGTAGATGCCAGTATTGGCGGCCGTTGTATCATATGATAAGCCATTCACTTGGTCAACAATATTCCACTGAAAAATCGGTGCACTTGGTTCTTTTGCAAAGCACAAAAACCAAAATATTTTTTTCTTTGAATATTAAAAATGGACTTATTATTTTCATAAATATGATTTATAACTAATAAATTATTGGTTTAATAAGCTATAACAATTCTTTTTATTAAATAATAAAAAATATTGGGCCGAGATCCGACAAAAAGTTACACGGAAAAACTTTGAAGATTAATAATTCTAAAACTCGCTATTAAATTTTAGTAAACTCTTTTCGTCTCTTTTCTTTTAGGAAAAATCAGATTCTCGTCGCTTATTATTAAAATTAAACATTTACAACTTGAATTTCGTCAATAAAATACTACTTACCGTTTTGTCTTGACATTTCCTCATCGTGTTTCCTTTTTCGTGCAGCTTCCTTCTCTTGTCGTTCTTGCGCTCTTTTTTCTCGTTCGTACAAACTCATATCGACACCAGCCATACAACCAGGACGTCCTTTTTGTCTTTGCATTTCTAGAAACTGTCTATCTTCCTCAATCTTAATTTTGTCAAGCGCATCTACAGTGGCAATGTCAAATAAGTCGTCAAGACTTTCCAAGAATGTTTCGGCAACTTGTTTTTGGGCTTGTGATCTTCTGTCAGAAACTGTTTTTTGAATACTTTTCCACTTTTCATATAACTTTATTAATTTTTCTACACATTTATGCGCTTCTCGAATCGGTATACGTGCTTGATGCCAAAATATTTGAACTGCATCGATTGTCAATTTTGCACTTAGTTTTGCCGTAAGATTTACAAAGCGCATGTTGTAGAAGAGGACTTGCAGAACCTGACGATTTGACGGAAGTTTTGCACCAGTAATTTGATGTAAAACATTCCCAATTAAATCTATTTTGTTTAAATGTTCAATTACTTTACGTGTTATAATTCTTGAGGTACTTGGTGCTTCATTCACAGTATCTACAGTCGATGTTGATGATATTTTCGACATTATAATTGTTACTTTTCGGATACAACAATTTTATTTAAAACTTTTACTTTTTCCAATACAAAACACTACTAGAATAACAAATGTCTTCATTCTTCTCACTATTGTTAACTTTATTTATTTAAATTCTCGACTAAAACTAATAAAACAAATCAATAAAAATCTTAAATTCGTAGGTATAAAGTCCAAATAAAATGCATTAATAAAAACACTGTGTGTGCTGTTAGATTCTGAGGTAGAATAAAAAACTGCACTTTTGATCAACTAAATAACACCGATTCGCAGTATAAAACAAACGTTTTGTATAACTTTCTATATCTAATTGCAATGTCCAACAGTTTTAGAGGTACAACTAAGGTTGCATCCGTGCAAGCTCGTTCCGTGTGAGCATGTTTACTTTTTCGCGGCAGTTTGGTGGCAAAGACTACGCACGCCACTGTTTGTTTACATTTTTTCACGCTTGACTGGATTCGCTCGTTTTGTGATAGGCACCCAAAAATCATTTTAAGAAACGAGCTTGTACGTGCTTTTACATTTCTACGCACGTTTTATATTTATGAACAGATGCAAGACATGCATGTATTTCTACATTTGTGAAAATACATGAAAATATAAATTTAATAAGAAAGTATTTGTTTCAGGAGAAATTATTAAAATTTATATTGCTTTGTCCTACTTATTATTTGTAGATTTTGCCAACAAGTTTTATTTGTAAGTGAACTTTCTACATAAATTCCATTTTATTTAAAAAAAAGTACAGAAAAAACTATTTTTTCAATTTAAACAATTTTATTAACATTAGCTTGTTTCCGGGTCCATCAAATGTCATCGGATCGGGCCCAAATTGTATATTTCATCATTTTAGACTTAAAGGAAAAAATATTCGGGCGGCACTCGGTAAGATACCCATTTCTATTTTATCCTATACTAATAAGAACACCTCTAATGTGCACACGCCCCGACAAATGTTAAAGGTGAGATGGAGAAAGATGAATTCTATGAGATCTTGGAAAGTCTCTACGACCGCTGCTCCAGGAATGACATCAAAATTGTCATTTTAGCCTACACCAACAGTAATGGCGAAAGGCTAATCGACTTTGCTGTGGACAGAAACATGATCACAAGTAGTACCAGATTCCCACATCTCGACATGCACAAGGCAACATGGCGTAGTGGCAACTTAAGTATTCACACCCAGATAGATCATGTGGTGATTGATGCCAGGCATTGTACTAGCATGCTTAATGTAGGAGCGTACAGAGGTCATAACATTGACTCATACCATTATCTTGTTCTTGTCAAGGCACGCACTAAACTCAGCACAGCGCACGTCAAGCGAGCTACTATACAGTGAAAGATTGATGTTGGTATGTTAAAGTCACAGCAGACCGCCGCTGCCTTCTCAACAAGGGCCTCGCATCTACTCCGAGAGAATCCTCCGGCCTCCGACTGTATAACGATCAGTGGAAGCGCATCTCAAACTCATTAGCTTCGGTACTGGAAATTTGTGAAGTGGAGGAGATTGAAATGATAGGTAGCAGAAACGAGGCCCGAGGTTTTTACCAAAAAATCAAGCGTCTGACCGAAGGTTTTAAGCAAGGTGCTTCAAGGAAACATGAAAACAGATGTCCGGGAATCAGTAATGCTATGGAGGAGCCACTCCTCTACCCTACTCGGTGGAAATGATGAATATCTGGGTCCTCCGACCGATAATGGGATTCCTGTGGAGCCACCAGACAACAACGAGGTCTTAGAAGTTATAAGAAAGCGGCAGGCGTAGACGAACTACCCGCAGAGTTAGTTAAGACCGGAGGCGAGGAATTGGTCATATGTATGCATCAACTTTTGTGTGAAATATGGACTGGTGAGCGTATGCCTAATGACTGGAACCTTAGTGTTCTGTGCCTAGTTTTAAGATAGAAGCAACAGTCTGAGCAAACTATCGTGGAATAAGTCTCCTTCCAATCGTTTATAGAACCCTATCTGGTGTATTGTGTAATAGACTGAAACCGTGCTTAGGAAGTAAAGTTGGACAGTACCAGTTTCAGGCCAAAGAATTCGACCATTCACCCGATATTCACACTACGCCAAATCCTTAAGACCAAAAAAAAAAAAATTGACACATACCAACTATTTGTCGACTTCAAAGCCGCTTTCTATACGCCAATAAGATCAAATTCTATGAAGCTCTGAAAAAACTTCGTATCTCTGCAAAAATCTTTATGACGCTGACAAACATCCGAAGCGTTGTCAGGGTCAGCAAAGATCTCTCCGACCTCTTTGACATCAATAAACGCTGCATACAGGGCGATGTTTTTCAATCTCCAATTTGAATAGCAACATTTTCTTACAACAAACTATGTTGCTCGCATATGCCTGTAACATCGACATAAGCGTCAAAAATTCAGATACAGTCAGCAGGGCTTTCAAAGAGATTGAAAAGAAGACACACACGATCGGACTGACGGTGAACGAGAGCCAGACGAGGTACTTGGTATCCACCCTCAGACAAGCTACACTACGTAGACTGTCTTTGAAGGTAGAGAACTTCAGATTTGATTTAGAAAACTTCGATTACCTCGGCACAGATGTAAACAGCGACAACAACACCAGTCAGGAAATTAAACGAAGAGTCACTCTTGCTAACCGTAGTTGGTTTGGTCTCGGTAAGCAAATGCGAAGTAGAGTACTGTCAAGAGACACAAAAATTAAACTCTACAAGGCGCTGATAGTGCCTGTCCTGATGTATGGCTCAGAAGCATGGGTCATGACAGAATCGGATAAGTCTTCGTTGGGCGTATTTGAAAGGAAGATACTTTGGAGAATGGAAAATGACATCCGTATGCGCTCGAATGATGAGCTGTACGAGCTAAATACTGACGTCGACATAGTCAGGAACATCCAATACAAAAGGCTGTGCTGGGCTGGTCACCTGTGTCGGATGGACACAGAAGCTCAGGCAAAAAAGTTTACAAGCAAAATGTGAATCAAATCGAAAGGGCGCGGCAGAGAGGAAGTTCGCCGCTGCTTTGGGAGAATCTAGAGGACATCCGTAGGATCGGTATCCCGAACTGGTATTGCTGGCACTGAATTACAAACGTTGTTGCCAAACCTTGCGTGCTGTCAATCGGGTCTAGCGCAACTAATATGTACATATATATATATATATATGTATGTATAATTGATGTCGACCAAAATATTTGGTTATGAATCGCATAAGTAATTAACTTCGGTGGAACCAAGGTTTCAATACCCGTTACACGTATTTTTAAATATTTTATGTGTAATCATCAGTGGCTTAGATAAAACTTCGAGACGGGAGGGATCAATAGTCTGATACAACTCAATCCTTATCACAATAGTGGTACCAAATTTTAAGCTAACAATATAGATATTCAAAAAAAAAAATTCAAAAATAATTGGTTACTTTGTATGGGAGACGTCCTAGACCCCGTAAAGTATAAACACATATGGCCAAAATAATAAGTACACTACCACAACTCCGTTTTATATTGATATCAGCATTCGCATTTACTACTCTGTAGCAGCAAGAGTTATAAAAATAATGCTACGCTGTCGATACCACTCTCACTTTGAATGGAGCCGTAGCAGAGCCATAGCCGAAAAATGAAAAAGAGTTTACTCTGCTCTGCTTGTAGTTTTTCGCGTCGTTAGCTGTAGAACTAGCAAAAAATTAAATGATGGTCTCTGCATAGCTGTAACTGAAAACTCAGAGCGGGAGCAGAGCAAATGACATTTTTTCAATTACTACGGCTCTCGTGTGTGTTCGTTTTTGCTACAATTCTGTGATCGTTTTTTACTAAAACGCATGTAGCCAGCGATGAGCCTGTGCTTTGCGAACCAGCGATGAAAAATAAAGATCACAAAACTGTAGCAAAAACGAAAACACAAGAGAGCCGAAGTTAATGAAAAAATTTCATTTGCTCTGCTTTGCTTCCGCTCTGAGTTTTCAGCTACTCGTGTGACGGGTATTTAAACTTCGGGTTTTCCTTGTTTCTATTACTTTTTAACCATTCATTTATTTTTTCTTTCCTGTTTGCCTTATCAATTAATCGTTTCGAACATTCCGAAAACCAACCGAACTTGAACATGAGTCGCTTCTAGTCTTGTATACCGTAATTAGCCATACACATGAAATAAAATAAGTGATGCGGTTTAGGAATCCAAATCCAAAATCCATACAAATCTATTAATATAAAAACATATTGCTAGATTGTGTAGCATTTTATTCATATTTTGTTGTACCCTGTATCTGAAAGATAAAATGGTATATTAAGTTTGTGCAAAAGTATGTAACAGTCAGAAGGAAGCCAGATAGATCCTTTGAATATATATATTCTTGATCAGCATTGAAAGGTGAGTCGAACTAACTATGTCCGTCTGTTTTGGTGTCTGCCTTAACGAAACCGATTATTTTGGAGACTATAAGAGATGAAGCTACTATATTTCAAATTTTGACTCTCCTAAGCCGTCAAGTGTTCATTTGCAAAGGGTTTTTCTCTAGCCCCATTTTAACGTATACTCTCATAAAAATCTAACCAAAAATTCTTGGTTTTTGCATAAAAACATCTTTGTTTCTTATTCTAGCAAGTCTTAATTTAGTATGAAATATCCCAACATGGGTGATACCAAATTTAACTCATTTTTTAAGTTTTTGTATGAAAATCCAATACAATAAGGTTCAGCGTTCTTTTTTCTTCTTTATTAACCTTCCCTGCTAAAAAAATTATAACGAACGTTACATCATATTTTAAGTTTTAAGTACCAAGCGATCATTCCCTCTGATGTTCCAGTCTCACGCATTAATGACTTTTTTCTAATACTACAATAGTATGATAAGTGTATTTACTGGCTGTGTGATTTGCAGACGTTTGGCATGTACACCCTTTACACAGTTCTCCAACAATTTGAAAATTGGTGAGAGAAAAGCGTTGTTGAACTTCCAATTTTATTCATTTTATTTATTTTGGTTCGAGGGTTAGTATAACCAACATCTTTTTTGGCCGCCATACTTAATGAGTAGGAGATATGCTTCCACTGATCGTTTATGCAGTCGGATGCCGGAGTGGTCTCTCTAAGCAGTTAAGAGACCCTTGTTGAGAAGGCAGTGGCGGTCTGCTGCAGTCTAGCTTTCGTTGTATGGTGGCTCGCTTGGCGTGTGCTGTACCAAGTCTGGTACGTACCTTGGTTAGAACAAGATAGTGGTCCGAGTCGATGTTGGGATCTCTGTTTGCTCGTACATTAATCATACTCGATGCATGTCTGGCATCGATTAGCACGTGGTCTATTTGGGTGCGGACGCCTGGGATGCCACCTCCCCAAGTTGCCTTGTGGATGTCGTGGTGTTGAAATCTGGTGCTACTTATGACCATGTTGCGGCTCGCGGCAAAGTCGATTAGCCATTCTCCATTGTTATTGGTGGTGTTATGTAGGCAAAATTTTGCGAAAGATTTCCTCTCTCCCAATTTGGGCGTTGAAATCATCGATGTCAATTTTGATGTCATGCTTGGGGCAGCGCTCGTATAGTTGTTCTAAGCGCTCATAGAATTCATCTTTCTTCACATCGTCTTTACCCAATGTCGGGGCGTGTACAAATATAAAGCTAATATTGATGAACTTAGCTTTGATGCGTATCGAGGAAAAGCGCTCGCCTACCGCTGTAAATTTGGAGACGAGACCACATAGTTTAATACTAACCACGAAGCCACATCCAAAATTGCGTTGACTCTCATGTCCTCTAGGTGTCCGTTTCCAATCCATCGCATTTCCTGGATGGCTGTTATATCAACCTTAAATCTGTCAAGAGTGTCGATCAGTTGCTCAATTGCACCATCCCTATTAAGGGATCGGGCGTTCCAGGTGCATATTTTTAAATCGTGTTCCTTAAATCTTTTCCGGGGTTTGTTATCATGAGTAGCAGATTTAACGGTAGTTCGGGCCTCCAGAATCCATGCCCCTACCGCGGAGTTCACCACGGGTGAATTTTGACTTCTGTGTCTGCCACCTGGAGTAGTTTTGTTTCTTCATGCCGTCTTATCCATGGCTTGTGTGTTCTTATGGTTTTAAGTTGTTTTCCGGTTGAGTGGCCAACACCCTGCGAACCAACCTCATCCTGAGTGTTGCCTCTTTAGACGCCTCCAACTTTAAGCTGAGCCTGCTGTGGTGGTATTCTTGACAGCCCGCACACCACACGGGCTTATTAAATAACTATAACCCTTCAAAATCATACAATTTAAATGAAATATGGAGTCTTTGTAGATCCCATAAAGTAAATATATTATTGATCAGCTCGATGAGACGAATCGATTAAGCCACCTTTGTCCGTCTGTTTGTATATTTCTAAGCAATTCATTCAGTTAGTTTTGAAGATATTGTCTTAAGAAAATTATTGTTAAATCTGTCCTTAGCTTAAAATATGACTTCAATAATAAGCTTTTATTGGAGACTTTCCCGTTGTTGTGCAATTTCAAAACTGTTTTGAGAAACCCATTGATATGTAGAGGTGGCCGTGCAGAAAACCCATATTCCCCACACAATTAGCATATAAATGCCGTTTTGCTACCACTAAAACATCTCGGAAATGGGCCTTAAGTACATGATAAGTTCTGGATGACCAAAGCGAACCAGTACTGTTAAGGAAGGACCGTAGTTTAGAGCTGTTATAAGGGATACCCAGTCTAGCCGCGTGCTTCCCAATGGGCCAATGCCCACTGATGGCGGCCGTCAGTCTCGCAAGGTCTTTGCGGGGGTTTGACAGTAATGTTCTGGTACGTTTTGGGTCGATCGAAGGCCAAATAAGCCTAGCTTTCCTGCAGCTGTTCATATTTTGTCATTTATAGTTGCCTAAAGAGGTAAAGTGATTCCTAATGTGGGCGACCCTAGCACTCATTGGAATCTTAATCGCGACTGGCTGTGATTCATCCGATGAACCAGTGTGTCTGCTTGCTCGTTCCCGGAAATATCACTATGTCTAGGGACCCATTAGAGGTAAGGTGTGTTGTGGCGACCAAAAAGATTTAATAGGTTTTTACATTCCCTTTCTAGCATTTGGTAATGTGGGTATCCAGCGCCTTGATGGCAGCTTGGATGTTTGAGAAAAGGAAAATCGATCTGTCCCGAATCTCCTGCAGTACCAACTGCTTGCACGCATTAAGTACAGCATGGATCTCTGCCTGGAACACACTGCAGAGATCAGGCAGACGAAAGAACTCTTCCATTGCCAGGTCCTCCGACCCCTCACCGCAATCCATCTTGGACCCATCGGTGTATAGCGACAGATCAGCTTCACTCCCCAGCAGCTCCGCCATCCAGTCTTGCCGTGAAGGTATCGTGGCTTTAAAGGATTTGCTGAAATCCGAAGTTTCGATTGTGGATAAAACAGCATTGTGACCGTTGCTTAGTGAGGACCACAAGCCTTGTTCGAAGAGCGCCGATCGAGGCCATCTGCTCGAAGGGACAGGTTCTAATTGCCCCAGTGACCCCAATACAAGCCAATCTTTGTACCCTAGATAATTCTGAATGTTGTAATTGTTTTTAAGAGCCGGCCACCAGGAAAAAGCTCCATAGCAAAGAACAGGACGTACTGCCACAGTGTATAGCCATAAGACCATCTTCGGTGAGAGACCCCATCTGCGACCGAATAGTTTGGAACACGAGTAGAAAGCAATCGTTGCCTTCTCCACTCATTCCTGGATATTGTCTTTCCAGTTTAGTTTCGGATCTAAGATAAGACCCACGTTCTTTGATCTGTCGGATAGGGATAGTTCTTTATCGCCTAGCTTAGGGAGTTGAAATTAAGGAATTTTGTACCAATTAGTAAAAGCATCAGGTCTGTTTTCTCCGGGTTAACTCCTAGGCCACAGCTAGTGATCCATCTGCTAAGTCTACCCAGAGCCCCCTCCATAATTTTGCTTATCACGGAAAGACAGAGACCGGAGACTACTTCCACCATATCGTCTGCATAAGCTACGACCTTTACACCGAAAAGATGCCAATGGCCCAGTGTGTCCTATTTATTGAGCAGCCTGACCTAGCTACTTGTTCGGGCCTAGCCGTTCTTATGGAATACACAGTTGGTTCTGAACTGCTGCATCCCGGGAAATGTACTTCCATAAGGATATCAAGAGATTGAGTCAGTATTTCTGTGGCGGTACCATCAGATCTCTTCAAAAGAGATATGTTGGCATGTCTATTTGCCAACAGCTTACTTAACCTGGCTGATTCTCAAATAATTTGAATTGACTCGCAGAACATCTGATAAGATTCTTTTTTGGCTGCGCGAACTGCTTTTTTGTACCTACGCAAGTTATCTTTGTAGGGTTGTCACTGCTTAGTGGAGAAGCACTCATTAAGGGATCTCCTAGATTCTGAGTTTGCTAAGGTCGCTGTTATACCGAGGAGGTACCGATTTCCAAACATGGCGGTCGGGACACCAGGCCTCAAAGGCACTGTTTAGTATTTTTTCAAATAATAGTGAGCCTTTCTCTAATTCTTTGATTGACGCGAAATTGGAAACGGAAAATTCCCTAAAGCCAGCTTGGGTGATTCTGCAGAATCTGCTCCAACCTGTCCTCTTGGGGTTCCTATACACCTTGGGATTTGTCGTTGAGATATTGAGGTCAAACAGGATATACCTATGGTGAGAAAGGGACAGCCTGTCCGACGCTCTCCATCGATCAACTCTAGGGGACACCAGTTCAAGCAAGAGTGTGATGTCCAAGACTTCTTCCCAATCTACAAAGCTTTCCGTACTGGGAAAGGTGGGAGTGTATAATAAAGTCAAATAAACACTAACCTCTATCGTTTACTTCGCTACTTCCCCCAGATGAAAGCGAGCATTGGCATCGCACCTGAGGATGAGGTCACAGCCGTTGCGCAGAGCTAAGCTTGCTAGTGCCTGCACCTCTCCGGGTGGTGCTGGCTGATCATGAGGCATATATACCGACGCAATGAGACAGGCACTGCCTCTCTCATCCATCCGTCGTAACTGCAAGGTCAGGACTACTAGCATCGGGACAGAAAAATAGATTTAAGGGGAATTTTGCTAAAATGCAAGCATGAGGCTTACTTACCTGGCTAAAGTAGAGCTTGTACCCAGCTACATTTAGGCCTTTGACGGCATTGTCTCTCACCCAGGGCTCCTGGATGAGGCATAAATCGACATCTACCTCGCCAAGGAGGACACACAAGTTATCCGAGGGAGAGCAAGAGTGCTTAAGATTGATCTGCACGACTCTCATCTCTTGCTCCACCAAGGTGTCGTCCTGCGCTAGGTCATCCAGTAACCTGTCCACTTCCTCCAGATCGAGAACGTCATCAGGAGGGGCTGGGCCGAAGACTTAAGTCTTAAGGATAACATAATAAAGCATGCCACCCTGCTTCTTTATAGCTGCCACGCTCTCCTCGTCGATCAGCAGCATGAAAGGCTGCGTCCACTTCCTCAGACTTAATAATCGATCAGATATTCTTAGGGACGTCGAGGTTTTGAGTCAAAGACCTCTAAGTATGCTGGCATGATCCGTCAGCCCCTTTGGTAGCCAGATGCGTGCCCGAGGTCTCCTCGGTATCTCACTGGCTGGGATAAGCCTGAGATTCATGCCATCCCAGAGCTCACTAATCTTAGCGAACGCCTCCAGTAAGAAGACCTTGGAGGTCTCATCCTCTCATCTCACCGCCCTGAGGCCTCTGATCTCGTCAGAAGATTCGAATTTTTGATTCGATCCCCCATCCTCCAGCCTATCCAGCACCAGGTCGGTAAGGCGAGCCTCGATGTCCTCCCATTTGTCCATCACTGACTTACCAGATTTGCACCGTTCGTCAGCGATGGCCTTTTACTGGGTGTCCATTGCAACCTCACTGTACTTCTTGTAAAAGGCTTAAAAATATGCTAACCATAAATAACATCAAAATAATTTTTTTGAATTTTATTGATATAAGTTTGTCAAATATCTCCCTTCCGCTTTTTTTTTTTTGCTCTTTATTCAATGCTTTATAAGAAGTGTAACAGTGATCGGATTTTGTTCAAACATGCGCCGATTTGTTCGATAATCTGTTTCCATCTAGACGGCAACTTCATTCTACCCACCTTGTAGTACACTTCACAAGCCTCTTTTGAGGCCAACTTTACACCACCAAGAGCGTTCGCCATGGACAGGAACAGATGGTAATCACTTGGCACTACGTCCGGACTATATGGTGGATGCGATAAAACATCCCATCCGTGCTTCCGTAGCTTCTGACGAGTCACTAAAGATGTGTGGCCTGGCGTTGTCCTGGTGGAACAATACACCCTTCCTGTTGGCCAATTCTGGACGCTTCTGGTCGATCGACTGCTTCAAGCGGTCTAGTTGTTCGCAGTAGAAGGTAGAATTAAGCGTCCTTTTATATGGGAGCAGCTCATAGTGGATGATTCCCTTCCAATCCCACCAAACTCACAGCAATTCCTTCCTGGCCGTCAATCACGGCTTCGCCGGCCTTCGACCACGACCGTTTTCGCTTGATACTGTCTTATGTGGTCCATTTTTCGTCTTCAGTCACCATCAGCTTCAAAAATGGGTTGAGTTCGTTCCGTTTCAGCAGCATATCGCAGGAGTTGATTCGGTTCAGAAGTTTTTTTTCCATCATATCATGCGGCACCCAAACATCAAGTTTTTTTTTTGTATCCAGCCTTCCGCACATGGTTTAAAATGGTTTCCTGGGCGATGTCACGAAATGTCACATGCCGGTCTAACTCGATGCTTTGTATGATTTGATTGGTATTCGTCGTCACAGGTCTTCCGCCGGCTGGCTTATCCATGGTGTCGTTTTCACCGGCTCTGAATCGTCGAAACCATTCCTCCGCGGTTCGAAGTGATAGAGTACCATCCCCAAAAACACCATAACAAAACACCATTAATCTCACGTAACGTTTTTCTAGCGGAAGGGAGATATTTGACAAATTCATACATGACTTTGTCCGATTTATCGATTTACCAAAAATTACAATACAATCATAAAACAAAACTTGTTTTGTTCTAAATTTTGTCTAGCCGAAATAAGCTAAATGAAGTTTGAAATATGCCAGATATCAAGCTATAAGCATTTCAATTATTTTTCAAGCTATTTGATTTTAAAATAAGCTAGATCTAGCTTAAAATAAGCTAAAATGGCAACACTGCTCCGCAGACCTATCGCGTGTTAGCGAGGCCATTGCTGCTAGGCGTTCGGATAGAAGATCCTTAGTAGCGACGTACTCGTCCACTACTTTCTGAAACTTCGCCTTATCTTCTACGTCCCTGTCGTCGACTACACCCTCTTGCTAATTTTTGGCAATCTTTGACAGTATGAACAGAGCCCGCTTGTAGTCTGCCTTTGGGTTGGATTTCTTCTTCGGCTTTGCGGCCTCACTGCTCGTGGCGGCTGTTCCTACCGAGCGTTTAACGGATGTTGCAGGAGCACCACTGGATTTTACCCCAGGCTGAAAACCTAAACCTCAATGGGCACGGCCACCGCATGATAACCTGAGCTGGAGGGGAAGAAGTGTGGAAACTGAAAGAAAAGATAAAATAGTGAAGAAGTGAGAAAGAAAATTTAGAGAGTAGAAGATATGAAAGAAGGTGTGGTATAAGCGTAAGAAGACGATACCCCATAACGTCTTGTCGGTGTTGCACCCGCAGAGCACCCGCTAAATGTCCGGGCCCTCTTATTCTCTTTCGCTTATTAAGAGGCTAACCACTAGTCGGATTTTAATGCGTGTAACCTATAACTGTGCCCTAGCCCATGTCTAGTACGCCGCCGTTCCAAAGCCGGCCTGGTGCAACCTGCGACCCGTCCTGTTCCCAAAGCTATGGGTCTCTCTGAAACCACTTCTCATAATTCTGTGAGACAGACTCCCAGAAACCCAGTAAAGACAGCAAATTAATAATGACATCAATTACACAGTGATTTTTTTAAAAGATAATGTCCACCTAATTCTTGAAAGATTTCCGTATATAACTAATCTGTAATTGAAGTTTTTCTATAAGGGATCGATTTAATTTAAATTGGGTTCTAAGTTGTGAGAAAAGGTTTTAATGCATTTTGGGAACCACTATAACAAAGTAACGCTATGTAATAATATAGCTTAAATAAAAGCTTGAGCCTTAAAGTCCAAAATCCGTAACTAACACAATATCAACTAAATAAATTGTTATAATAATTCACAATTAGTTTAAAGATTGGAGTAATTAGCTTTGGCCAATTGAAGATTTGAATTTTGTCGAACTGTGTTATTTTATGTGTGATAATTTGTGGAACGATGATAATCATGCGGATTGATTCAGATGAAAGTAAACAAAAAACCATAAAGAACAGGGAAAAACGTTAAATTTGGTGGGACCGAGGTGTAACAATGGACGGACATACAGACAGATGGACATTGCTAGATTGACTCGTTTCGTCGTGCTGGTCAAGAACAAATATACCTTATAGGGTCAACAATAACTCCTTTATTGCGTTACAAGCTTTCCGACAAAAGGATAATATCCTTCACACTATGTGTGGCGGGTAACGCAATTAATGTATAACTAACAGCAAATTCAAAAAAAAAAAACACATCATTTGACGTGGAAAGATCTTCGTGTGCAGCATTTGTGTTAAATTTTATCTTACAATACTAAACAAATTAAAAGTATTCTTTAAAATTTAGAAATTCGCTGCCCGATCTGAACCAATTTGTACCATATTGGAAGCCATTAGCTCTATAAATAATTTATTTTCTTATTAGAATTTGACAAAATGTTGTACGTTTGTATGGGGGATATACTTAAAAGTGGGCGTGGTACTTTGATTTTAACATAGTACACAGGACCTAGAAAAGTTTAAGTTTAAAATCTCCGTCCAGTATCTTTAAAACTGTGCGAATAAATCACGCTGCAACAAACAGACAGACGGACATGGGTAAATTAATTCGTCTCGTCGAGTCTACGATGCCTCCTTTTATGCGTTACACACTTTCCGATAAACTGAATATACCTATTTCACACTATGTGTAACAGGTATAAAAATTAAGCGGTGAAGTATTACATCGCTATATTTTGCAACTTTATGCTTACGAAGTATGAATGGGAAAAAACAAAGGGAATAATAATAGAAGAACTCGTTGGATTTATAGAACCCACATCATAAGACGCATCTACTATTGCTATAGAATTAGACACATTTTTAATTTATTTCGAGCTTCTATATGATGATGAAGTTAAATTTAGATTACAGTAAATCAAAGAGCAAATTTCTTATTAAAAAAGTATAAAGAAAGGCAAAAGTGTGTATATGATAAGAAAATAGCATAGATATGAAAACAGGTAGTTTAATTCTAGTATTATATGAAAATTGTCATTAACTCACACCTGTCTTGAATGGAAAAAAGTTCGTCCCCGATGCCGAAACATAATTCCTGTGAATTTGAACTCTTTTTGACTTAAATAAATAGAATTTTGAAGATACGAAATCGTATCCGATCCTCCTGGCACTTTTTCATAAATTTAATGTTCATTTTGTGCTTTATGATGAAAAAATTATTTTAGGATGAGTAAGTGGCTGTATTTAAATATTACAACGAACAAAAAATTATTCATTTGCAAATTAAACGTTCATAAATACAATTTAATTAACCAAAAACGTAATTCAAATTAATATAATGACATACTACCAGAGGAAGTTTGCTGTTGATAAGTAAAGAGTATATTTTACAGAACAAAAATCAAGTAACAACAAATTTTAAAATTTAAAAATTAAAATATAAAACTTTATAACGTTTATAACGTTTATAACGACATAACGTTATGTCACTAAGTTTTGCACGTGTTTCCATGCCAATATATGAAAACATAACCCGTACAAGCATAAATAAATGACATTATTTTCATTTTTTAACATTTGGTTGATTAATTTTGAAACTTATCTCAGAAATGACTCATTACCACAAGTTGAATCACGCGTGTAGTCACGATGAAAATAGGAAAAAAAGTTTGTGCCTTATGTGGTAGAAAAATTGTGTACAAAGCAGATAATTTAAAGACTTTTTGCATCACAGAAAATCAAGAGAAGCTTATCCAACGTTTTGTAAATGAAAATTTTTCTTTAAGTGATTCAAAATTTCCATCGGGGATGTGTGTGAACTGTCGAAAAATATTATCAGAGCATAATAACGGTAATTTCAAGCGACCATTTAAAGAGATGCCAAATTTTAAAGAACATATTCAATTGGAAAAAAATCTTAGAAACTCGAAAAAAAATACCGTCGGTGATTCTTTGTGCAACTGCGATATTTGTGAAATTGCAAGATTAAAAAATAACTCTTCCATGGCTTCTAAAAAAACTGTAAAAGTTGGTGAATCTCTTAATTTATCGTACACTGTCAACAGTCGCAACGTTTCTCAAGAACTCAATTCATCTCAATCAACTGAAGAATCACCAACTGTGGAAAAATTCTGCTCCAAATGTGAGTCAAAAATTGGCAAAGGAATACCACATCCTTGTAGCTCGCGTACTACAGAACTAAATGTATTGAAACGCAAAAATCTGGAACAAAGAATACAATCTCTGCCAAAGAAAGAAAAAGAACAGATTGCTTATTCAATACTTAAAGAAAATATTGACGGCGCATCTTCCTCTTCGCCAAAAAGTTTGGAAGTTTCCACTGCTGGACGTAAAAGAAAATTATTTGTGGAAAATAAAGAAAATAAAGTATATTTTGATGAAAAATCTTTGGATAATTTTCAAAATCAAACAGGCATTTCTAATAAGGGAATGAAGAATGTTGGAAATTTCATACGGACGAAGGCTGGACGAAAATCTATACCTAAAGGTTTCTCTGATCATTTAGTAGAAAAAACTTCTTTTCTTAACGATTATTATCAAACTCAAGAGCTGTTGTTCGACGTTGAAGTGCCAAATGATGAATCAGATGGAAAGCAAGTAAGGCCGGCTGTTTACGCTGATGTAGAAAGGTTAGTTACAAAAATAGTAGAAGAAAGAGGTTTAGTCGGTAATAATCATGTAATCAAAATTATGGCTGATGGCGGTCAAAAATTTCTAAAAATCTGCATGTCAATTTTCGAGAGTTCTGTCGATAACGATGACGAAAGTAATAATTATATGACATCTAAGAAACGAAAATCTTACGCTGAAGGAGGGTCTTTTGGTGGTGAAATAAAGCCGACTAGCGTCCGTAAATTGATATTAATATGTATTGTTCCAGACGTAAAAAGAAACTTACGAAAATTTCGAAATTCTATTTAATTTAACCAAAATCAACAACATTTCATTCAAATTTGTTGCGGATTTTAAAGTTTTGTTGATTGTGAACGGCCAGCAAACAGCTACAGCAACTTTCCCGTGTCCTTATTGTTTCGTAACTTTGAATGATTTAAAAAATAAGGAAGATCTGATTCACCCTGAAAAAAAACTTGCACTGAAAACGTATGGAGATTTGAAGAAAGACTTCTTAAAATTCAAGTCATTAGGTTTAAACAAAAAAATGGCGAAGTCTTGCAATAGCACAGTTAATAAACCTCTTTTCGAAGAAAATGACGATGTCTATGTTGCAGAAAAGTGCATTTTACCAGAATTGCATATTTTGCAAGGTTTAGTAAACCATTTATTTTGGCAGGGTTTGGTTCCCATTCTGGGTAAGCAAAAAGCTTTATTGTGGCCTAAATCTATCAATTGCGTAGCCAAAAACTACCACGGCAAGTCATTTGAAGGTAATGCTTGCAGAAAACTACTACAACACGCTGATTTGTTGGAAAATCGGGAGATTTGTGGCCATGTTGGAGGTCCGATAGTCGTTACCCCTTTCGTATCAGCATTTAAAGTCATCGATAAGATTGTAAAGTGTTGTTTCTCAATCAAGAAAGTTGGTTCAAAACTAACAGAACTCATTATTGATCTGAAGAAAGCGTTAAGAGCCCTGGAGGAGGTTTCGGAAACATTGAAAGTACACGTTGCAGTAAGTCACATAGAACAAGCGCTAAATTTCTTGGAAAACAATAATGGACTAGGATTGTGGTCTGAGCAAGCAGGCGAGTCAGTCCACAGGGAGTTCAAAATTTACTGGTCTAGGTATGAAATAAAAAATATCGAAGATAAATCTTATATAAAAAGATTAAAAAAAGCTGTTGTTGATTTTTCGTCAAAACATATTTAATTTGAATCCAGTTCAGTTTCTTATGTACGTCTACAAAAAATTTAATGCTATTGTTTGTTATTAAGAATAAACTAATTGTGTTCATAATTTGAAAAATAAATAAAATTTGTTGTTACTTGATTTTTGTTCTGTAAAATATACTCTTTACTTATCAACAGCAAACTTCCTCTGGTAGTATGTCATTATATTAATTTGAATTACGTTTTTGGTTAATTAAATTGTATTTATGAACGTTTAATTTGCAAATGAATAATTTTTTGTTCGTTGTAATATTTAAATACAGCCACTTACTCATCCTAAAATAATTTTTTCATCATAAAGCACAAAATGAACATTAAATTTATGAAAAAGTGCCAGGAGGATCGGATACGATTTCGTATCTTCAAAATTCTATTTATTTAAGTCAAAAAGAGTTCAAATTTACAGGAATTATGTTTCGGCATCGGGGACGAACTTTTTTCCATTCAAGACAGGTGTGAACTAGACCCGAAATAAAAATATCCATATAGAGTAGATAGTATAGATGATACAAATAACTTTGCGTTAGTAACAGATACAAATATAGTCCGGTCAATTTAGACATAAAAATGTTGGTCAAATAATAACACAGCCCTGCATCAGTTTTGCGAATAAGATAGGACCTAGTGTTTCCGAAGGGAATTTTCGTACTGAACACGAATCTGGGCTCAAAAATTTTCCATCACGTAAGGTTTCGAGAAAAGGGGAGTTAAAAACCCTAAAAATAGCGTTTTTCGCCATTTTTAAAGAGTTGTAGAGCAGGACCCTGACGTGCTACGATCTCCGTGTCTGTAATTGAAGGTTGAACTTTGCTCTTTGAAATGAGCCCTATCCCAAATTATTCGCATGCACCCTTAGAGTAGGGGGTCCACTTATGTTAAGGGGGGTTTGAAAAAATTAACGTACTAACTTATTTACACCCAAAGTTAGGAAATACTGGAAGAAGCAATTTTCCTAGGGGGTATTCCAAAGTCCAAAAACCTGAAATTTTGACCTTTGACCGCGAATAACTTTTGAAGTACACATAGGATCGATGGGGACTTTTAAAATTTTATTTGTAATGGTAAACCCAAGCTCTCCACCAATTTTTGGCTTTCCGGGAATTATTGTTATTTAAAATGTCTATATTAACCGGACTAATTATTTATTTATTTATTTATTTATTTATAATTTAGCAACTAGCATATAAAAATAAGGATGCTGCTTATACTTCTTATTTAAACATTAATATAATTTAGAGCATTTCTAATTAAATTTAATGGGAGGCCTGGAGAGACAAGATTTAATTGGTAAACGCTATTATATGTAGCACACAAAACTCGGAAAGGATCATTGCATGCGTAATTTGTTGTGCAAGTATGTAGGTGCAGTAGAGAATAATTTCTCGTTATACGGGAAGGAATAGTAAAATTTAGCAATTTTAATAAGAAGGGTGAATCAATATCACCATCTATTAGCTTCTGGATGAATATAACACCAAGCGTATTTCTGCGTTGTTCTAGTGTTGGTAGATTTATTAACTTAAGTCGATGCGTATAAGGTGGTAAATTAATATGTGTACTCCAACCGAGATTTCGTAAGGCAAAAAGAAGAAACTGTTTTTGTACTGATTCCAACTGTATTTTATACGTAGTATATTGCGGATTCCAAACACAAGAGGCATACTCAAGTATTGGGCGAACTAATGAGGTGAATAACAGTTTAGTTATATACGGGTCATTAAATTCTTTTGACCAACGTTTAATAAAGCCAAACAATCCCATAGCCTTATTACAAACTATATCAATGTGAGAAGAAAAAACAAGCTTTTGGTCGAAAAGAACACCAAGATCATTAATCGAAGAAACACGCTGCAGTGCAACATTTTCCAAAAAATATTCTATTATATAAGGGTTTCTACGGCAAAAAGTCATTACTTTGCATTTAGCGGAATTCAAAACCAAACCATTTCTCTGACACCAGAGATAAAGAGCATTTAGATCTGTTTGCAATTGTTCATAGGCAACCGAGTTATTGTAGCTGAAACACAGCTTAACGTCGTCCGCATACATTAATGTATGGCTAAAAGATATAATATCTGGGAGGTCATTAATGAAAAGTACGAATAGTAGAGGCCCTAAGTGACTACCCTGAGGCACACCCGAAAGAACTTCAATAACATTTGACATAGTGTTGTCAAATACTACTCGTTGTGTTCGACATGTTAAATATGATGAAATCCATTTTATTAAGGCTGTAGGAAATCCTAGACGCTCAAGTTTGTAGAGCAATAGCTGATGATTTACGCAATCAAACGCTTTACTAAAATCAGTGTAAATTACGTCGGTTTGTAAGCCTTTAGTAAAGCCAAGGTTAATTAACGAAGTTAGTTCTAATAAATTAGTAGAAACCGACCTTTTTTAAGGAAACCGTGCTGAGCAGAGTCAAAAATAGACTTACAAGAAAATTGCAATTGTTCAGTAATAATCTTTTCAAAAAGCTTTGGTATTGCGCATAACTTTGCAATACCTCTATAATTCGTTACATCCAATTTACTACCTTTCTTGTGGAGGGGAATTATAAAGGACTCTTTCCAAATTTTAGGTACAGTTAATTCTTTGAGCGATAACTGAAACAGATATAGCAAAGGATCGCATAAAGCAATAGCACACATTTTAAGAATACAAGATGGTACATTATCGGGTCCAGAAGAATAACTAAATTTCAGAGACGTAATATTTAGAACCACTTTAATAGTTGGGTGGTACTTATCTTCTGGAACTATAACTGGATCAATACGGGAAACATATGCATCCAAAGTTTTATCAACAAATACCAAGTCAAGTAATCTGTTAGAACAATTGAATATGTTATTAATTTGATGTAACGATAAATTAAAAAGCGTATCAAATAAATCTAAATATACTGAAGGAATCATGGAAGAAGAGTTGTCACAAATTAACCAAGACACTCTAGGAAGATTAAAATCACCAAAAATAATGAGATAATCATTTGAATTTAATGATTTTGAAATGGAATTAATTGCAGAAGAATGAAGTTGATAAACGCTAACATCAGATGCTGGCGGTATGTAAGAGCATGTGACAAATAGTCTACAGCTCTGAAGACGAATAACAACGCATATGAATTCAATTTCAGATGTAACATTGTGAAACAATTCTGATGTAAAACAAGACTTTACCGATATTAATACTCCACCACCTTTACACGAGATACGATCCTTGCGGAAAATTGTAAAATGATTACTCATTAATTCAGAATTTAAAATACTTGGTTGCAACCAAGTCTCAGTAAATACTAAAATATCTGCATTAATGTCAAAGCTTTTAAGGTATAGATTTACAAGCTTGCTCTTCAGACCTCTTACATTTTGGTAATTAAAAATAAGAGGAGAATTTAGTTTAAAGAATTCGATGCAGTTTGTGAAGATCCAGCCAAAGGTCGTGGTACAACAGCGACTTGACGAGTAGACGCAGGTCTCCTTTTTGGCACATATTCTTTGACCATTGTAAACTGAGGCCAAAAACTGGAACAGCAAAGAGTATCAAAAAACTCAAAAGGTACACTGAGCTTAAATGAGGCAATGTTTCTAGAGTAGTTAAAATTAAATTTTTGTACAGCGACACTCGATGCCGTAATGCAACTCTTAGATGCAACGTACTCCAAAATGTCCTCCGCAGTTGTTGAGTCAGTAAACCGTGACACAAAAATGTGTTTGCGAGGCGCCACGGTATTAAGAATTTTAACTGTGTTGGTGATAGTAGTAGCTGGTTTTAAACGAACATTTGTTCTAAGAACAGCACTATCTGAAGTATCATCGACGTTATTCAGCTTTGGTCCAACAGATGGTTGCAGAATCGGTGAGTTTAGTACCGGGTTAGTTACAGCTGTTGTGGTCCTCGGAGCGGTATCGACATCAGGACTAATCAAAATAACAGGCGTCGGGTTCTGAGTCTGTTGAGTTGGCTCAATATCAACTGAGCATGCGTTAGAAGGCACCGGTGTTGTTGACAAGATAATCAATGGCGCATCAGACGACGTAGTCGTTAAAGCAGAAGTTGATGGTAAATCCACAGGCTTTGACTTCTTTCTTTTAGGAGATTGAAGAAAATTGTATTCGCCAAGAATTTTCATTTGGTTATTCAACTCGACGGAAAGCTGCTTAATATTTTTCAATAGCTGATACACTATTTCGTACCGTATTAAACATACGGGCAAAGTCTCCTTCAAGTTGAAAACAGCGCGGACAAGACCAACGTAAGCCACCAGGCTTATCAGCATCAAGTATCGTCAGGCGATCGAAGATAGTTCCATTTAGGCCAGCGCATTTAATGTGAACAGTTTCTTCACAGAGCCAACAACAGATGAAACGATAACTCGAGTTATCATACTTTTTCTTATTAATACATTTTGTGTAGCAACACAACATATTGCCTAATACTCAAAACGTATATTAAATGAAATGTAAAACAGAACAGCTGGTCACCTTACTGACACTTATAAGCCACAAAGTATGCAGTTAAATACGAAGATATGCCAAAAAGTATGCAATTAATTTTGATAAGAAACGAATTTGAGTAGCTAATGTAGTCTATCTCATTCACACTTGCACAAGTGTATTTGTTTAATTAAAAGGCGCTCCGCCGGCCAAGATTTTTGCAAATAAGTTGCTTTTAATAAAAAAACAAAGATCACTTTGCACTTCAACTTTTCGATGTCACAACAATACAATGCTATGATGTAAATAATGTACAGTAATTATTTTAATGTAAAAGTTATTTTTTAAAGAAATTTTTATAAGCAGCGCGAAAAACGTAAACAAACGCGTTAGAGTGACCAGACTATTAGAAACTTATAATTTAGAAAAATATGTTAAAATAGGTTGAATAAAATATTTTTTAATATCGTGCGACAAAAAAATAAAAACAGAAAAATAATAAAAATATACAAAAACATTTTTGGAAAAAAAATGTTTTTCAATATACAGCCATAATCAAATGTTATTACACAACCAAATTTTTTTTTTGCACATTCAACTTCCTTCCTTCTTCCTACTGTTGCTATTGATGTCAGACTATAATATGTGTTGTTGTTGTAATCCTTGATCTATCCTGAATCTAAGTGTAATGGGAAAAGATAACGGTATATCGAACCGAGATTCAAGCAAATGAAGTAATGAGTAGCGGCCGTCAAAAGTTATTACACACATTTTTTTTGCGTCAAAAGTAATTACATAAAACTTAAACTTGAATATCTTAGTCTCTATTGAGATAGCAATGAAATCTTATAGTGTAGGTTGTAGGTCTCGTTGAGTAGAAGAAAACGGTATGCTTAGAATTTTCGGGGGACTTTTACAATCTGGATCTAGGGTCAAAAAACAAATGTTCCCTATTTTTTCACTTAAAGAGCAATATCTCTGTAAATTACAAACCGATTTTAATTTTTTAACATGTTTTAGAAAGAAAAAACTTTGCCCTTTTGAGAGTAATGACAATTTTATGACATTTTTGATCGTACCTCTGCGTATTTTTAAGACAAACGCAATTTTTCCCATTTTTTCAAACCATTTAAGGTTATTGTAGTTTGGTTACACTTTTTTTTTTGAAAGCTACCTTTATGACAAAGGTTTTCTTAAAGAACACAGAACTACGAGTAAAATGATTGTTTAATGATAAAAATCCGACAAAAATTTACCAAGTTATTTAACTTTTTCTAAGAACACATTTTTCAAAATTAGGCTTTCTAAAAATTCTAAGCATTTTCTTAAGAATTTAAAAACAACAATTTTTAAAAAAAAAAATTTTTTTGAAAAAGTTACAACCTGCACTATAAGATATTATTGCTATCTCAATAGAGACCAAGATATTCAAATTAAAGTTTTGTGTAATTACTTTTGTCGCAAAAAAAATGTGTGTAATAACTTTTGACGGCCGCTACTCATTACTTTATTTGCTTGAATCTCGGTTCGATATACCGTTATCTTTTCCCATTACACTTCGATCGATTCAGGATAGATCAAGGATTACAACAACAACACATATTATAGTCTGACATCAATAGCAACCGTAGGAAGAAGGAAGGAAGTTGAATGTGCAAAAAAAATTTGGTTGTGTAATAACATTTGACTATGGCTGTATATATATATATATATATATATATATATATATACATATATGTATACATATATATATGTATATGTATATATATATATATATGTATATGTATATGTATATATACATACATATATAAATTAAGCCAATTTTCTTACATCTCTATTTAAATTTTAAAATGTAAAACTCAAAACTCTAGTGGAAGTGTTTTTGATGTTGCCCCTGCTAAGTAAAAACAAAAACAATTTTTTTTTTTATTTTTTTAATGGAAGGAACAAAAGAACAAAAAAATATTCAAACAAAAATTAAATTTACTTTAAATTGCTTAAATAAAAAATTATAAAAAATATAAAATGTGCATTTATCATTTTTTAACCAACTATTAAAAATCTAAACATTTGTGCGTCTTTCAAATAATTATTACTCCCTATATGTTTACTTTTTTTCACTATAACGTCATTTAGACGTTTAGGCATGGAGTCGGCCAAATTTTCTTGTAGATTTAGCTATTTTGTCCCACATGTCAAGCAAATCGCATTTGAGGTCAAATTCTCGGCCATTTTTATACCCGCCACACATAGTGTGAAGGGTATATTCAGTTTGTCGGAAAGTTTGTAACGCATTGAAGGAGACGTCGTAGACCTATAAAGTATATATATTCTTGATCAGCTCGATGAGACGAATCGATTTAGCCATGTCCGTCTGTCTGTCTGTCTGTTTACTTCTACGCATTTTTTTCGATGAA
Source organism: Leucophenga varia (assembly GCA_018903435.1). Taxonomy (NCBI): domain Eukaryota; kingdom Metazoa; phylum Arthropoda; class Insecta; order Diptera; family Drosophilidae; genus Leucophenga; species Leucophenga varia. The sequence goes on along the minus strand of JAEIFJ010000046.1, from coordinate 74,792 downwards.
GATATATAGATATTACGCCGAAATTTGGAACTTAAGCTTTTCTCGGCAACGACTACTTTGTATGTTAAAATCAAGTTGCCACGCCCATTTTTAGGTGTAGCCCCCATACAAACTTACCGAAAATTTCTGAATTTTTGTATGAAAATATGTATTATTTATGCATGTATTCACTCCAAATTGGGTAAAAACTCTTCTATTGTCATCTAAAGTCGAAACCAAGGTGCCACGCTCATTCTTAGGTATTGCCCCCATACAAATTTACCGCCCATTTTCCAATTTTTGAATAAAAATTGGTATTTTTTATGAATTTATTTACTCCAAATTGGGTAAAAACACTACTTATATCATCCAATTTCAAAACCAAGAGGCCACGCCCATTTTTATATATAGCCCCCATACAAACTCACCGATTATTTTTGAACTTTTGTATGAAAAATTAATTATTTTCGTCTATATATTTTTAAATGTATATAAGCCACTGATGGTCACACATAAACTATTCAAAGATTCGTGTGGCGGGTATTTATGCTTCGGTTCCACCGAAGTTAACGTTTTTCCTCGTTGTAAACTAAGTTTGAATTATGCATAATGGAGTCTTTCAACACATACCCAAATGCTGCACAAATCATGAGTGACCCGCCTCTGTAGTTGCGGTGATGTCCTGTTTGGCAACGATGTTTCATATCGCGCCAATACTTACGGCAACCATCTGGCGCATCCAAGTTGAACTTTTTTTCGTCCGAAATTCGAAATTCATTTGTGCAAAATTTATATTTTTCTACAAAAGCTAATCGAGCCGTTATGTGCCGAGGCAATAGTTTAAGAACTGGGAAAGAAACAATATTGAACATTACCAGTTTCAACTAAAATTTGATTAATACTCTTCTTTGACAGGCCCGTGCGGACGGGGGGAGTTTATATACTTATTTTCTATGAAAATCAAATCACGTCACACAAATTTTTGATAACGGTACTAAGAATAGTGTCCAAAACGGACTCTGTTAAACGCATTGCTAAATTAGAATTCCAAAGCAGGTTTCTGCATACAAAAAACTAAGAAATAAGAAAAAACAAATTTGCACAAATACTTATTTCCCTCAAGTACATACTTTAGTACGCGAGAGCCCAGGTGCAGATGTAACAAGAATCACTCCGGATATCGTCACATCGCATGCAACCACTAAACACATTAGATTTAGATATATTCATATAAATATCGCATACATTTCAAATTAAGATTCAGACCCAATTTGACAAGCAACCGACTTTAGTTTTTGGATTTCTTACAACGAAGCTAAAATCGTGTTTTTAGCAGGATGGAGACCCGAAGCACACTGGAAAGTCGTGAAGAAATGGCTAGCGGACCAAAATTTTCAGTTGATGAAGTGGCCGGCTCAAAGCCCTGACCTTAACCCAATTGAAAATTTGTGGTCAATAGTCAAAAGACGATTGGCCCAATATCAATCAGCTCCATCAAGCCTTGAAAATTTATGGGAAAGGGTGGTTGAAGAGTGGCGCCTTATACCCAAAGAAATCTTAGAAAATCTTGTGGAAAGTATGCCAAAACGTGTGGAAAGCGTCATAAAAAAAGGGCTTATGGACCAAGTATTAATATTATAATAAAATTAAATTTAACATTCTTGTTTTCAGATAAGCAAATGAAAAAGTCAAAGGTGCATAAATGAGTACATACGAGTTGTTTTTGTTTTCATGTTTTCTTTTCTTCTTTGTGCACCTCTTCGTTGAATTTTTTTTGTTAATGTATAGTAAATTATAAATGGAATAACGAGTATAAACATTTTCCAATTGCCTTACTACACTAGTCGGCATTGTATTTTGACGAAATCGTTTTTGACTATTGAAGCTAACAGTACTTATTACCGTTAAATAACGGTGCGAAAATGATAGTCAAAACAAAGAATCTATTAATAGCTTTGTGCATGCAAATTTTTTCTCTTTCCTTTTTCCATTCTCTTTCTGCTGATAGGAATGCATGCGAAAACAAATTTTGCTGGCACAAGTATTTTGACGGATCATTTGTGTTTATTATCTCGCGAGTTTCATCAAGTGTCAAAAAAAATTGTTTGCTAGTTAAACTTTGTAAACCTTTTGTAAAATAAAATAATGAAAAATTCAAAACCATGGGAAAAATGCAGAGTTAAGCATTTTTGTTAGATCTTCAATCGTATCGAAGTTCGAAGCTGGTGTTGCCGTAAAGACATTGCAAGTGAATTTAAATTGTCGCGTCAAACAGTGCACTATCAGATAAACAAATTCAAGAAACATAATAGTGTTAACAACTTGCCACGTTTGGGTGCCAAACGCAAAACAACGAAGAATGAAGACAGAATCCTTTGCGCAAATTCAAAAAACATTCATTAAAGCCTCAATCTGCGCAAATGAATGGAATAGACACTAATAAGCCAATCGTAACGTACTGTTCGCAGACGTTTGAAAGAAGCAAGTATTAAGACTTACCGAGCAAAGGAAATACCCTATATATCTAAAAAAACAAGGCCAAAATTGGCTTGCAAAGGAGCAAAGGATAAGCAAAAGAGTTTGGAGGAGCGTTCTTGGACAGACGAAAGTTCCTGAGTTTAACCATCGAAGAAAAGATTTTCGTACGGCCAATGGCACCGACAAAAAATAGGCCCGTATGCAAAAGTGAGTCATGGCGGAGGCGTATGTTCGGGGATGCATTTCGTACAATGGGTTTGGTGACTTGGTTCCAGAAGGCCAATGAACCAAGGACAATATTGAGGTGCGAATAATAACGCTTTCCTTCCGGAGACAAGCTTGCATTCATTCGCAACAGGATAATGCCCCATGCCACAAAACGGTGATTACAAATGGTTGGTTAATCCGGCCACACAGTAGACACGTTATGAAAACGTGGGTCCCTCATAAACGGCAATGCCAAAGCAAAGACAATGTGAGGTTCCTTGGAACGAGGTGTCCACGGATATCCTAAATCCAGGGCTCAGTCCAGGAATGTTACGAAGCAGGCTATACGTTCCATTATTAAAAATAATTAACTCTTTTATGATTTAATTGTTATTTCATTAGTAAAAATCACTCGCAAATACTTATGCCAACGGTTGAAAATTAATTTAATTCATATTTTATAAAGTTTCTATAAAATCACTTTGTTTTTATTATTTTAAGTTAGTATGAGCGAGATGAAAGCAGAAAAAATTGTGGGTTCATCAAGTCATTAAAAAGGTATAAGCAGTAAAACACAACGTTTTCATTGCGCAAAACTCCTATTTTACTATTTTCTTCATCATTGGCTCCAAAATGTGAAATATGCAAACATGTACTCACATTTGCTCCCCACTGTACGTGTGGTATAACTACACTACCGATATGATTAAGGGGCACTATAACACATAGGGTCTTAGCAATAAATTTCGTTTAAATACTTACTTTTTGTAGTAAACTATTTTTTATTACAATTTTTATTATTTTTCGAAGAAATTTAAGAACATTTTCTTAAAATTATTTCTTAAAAAATTAACTAGCAAGCCTGTTCTAGATTTCGACATAACGCATGCGCAGTACTCATTCAAAATTTACTGGTTGCTTGGATTATAATAAATTAAAAATTAGAATTATGAATGATGCGACTCTATAAATAGTTTATGCCTGCCTTGACAGTATTTTTATTGTAAAACGTTGGAAAATAAATACCTACTATCGAACGGACTAGTTTATTGCTTAATTATTCTAATGTCAACCTATGTTTTCACTAAAGATTTGATTAAGATCGGGAAACTATAGCATATAGCGCAGATAAAAACTAACCTGACGTATTAGTTCGATACAATTTTCCTTATTTTAGTTCTTTTTTTAAACATTTACTGAATTTTTACATTAGCCTTGCCAATTATATTGAATGTTCTAGATTTAAAAAAATCCAGGGTTCATCGCTTAAATAATAAAATTATTTTATTACTAAATATTCATTTAAAAAGATAATATAGTTTTAAGAATCGCTTTCCAATTAGACGAGAAGAAACTAATGTATAAATCGTAAGGAAAAAATACAAATTTTGTTTTATCTTTCGTGCTTGTTTTGGGCTTCTTCAATCTCGCAATAAACACGAAAATATAAATAGGGCACGTCTAAAGTCCTACGCATTACCCATATCTAATTTACAGTAGGTTTTTTTACTGACGGTATTTGCTTTTTTTTTTAACTTACTACAAAATGTACTTGCGAATTTTGCAATTTTTTTCTTGCTAATTTTTTAAGTTCTCGCAATTTTTTGATATTTTTTGCATATTTTTAAACTATCCCTCATTGCAAATTTTTTAATTTTTCGGAAGTTTTTTATATTTTCCAAATTATTGCGAATAAAGTACGGGATTGACATCAATATCAGTAGAAGAACAAATGTAAAATTGAATGTAAATCATAAAAGGCTAAGAACACGAAAAAAGTAATCAAGCAACCAAAAAGGTCACTTAGGCCGCGTTTCCATTAGGCCGCGTTCCGCGTTAGAGTTAAAAACTCGACAAACTCGCGTTAAATCGTATACAAAAAAACATAGGCAGTTAGGTATGGGAAAAAGTCGCGTTAATTTTGAACGCGACTTTCGATAACACGCGTTCAAACCGATTTCACACCGATTTCACACCGATTTCAAACCGATTTCTCTTATCGGTTCGAATAATTTGGCAATCGTAAGTTGCGCATACTTATGAAAACAGCTGACAAAGTAACTGCAAAAAATAAACATTTACATAAAAGCTTCAGCTGCATATATTCAAATGACGGATTACCTTATCATGCTCGTATTGGACAGCAGTTACTAAAGGAACAACACCTACATCCACTCGTTACATTAAAAATATGCATTTCAAAAAAACAAAAAAAATGTTTTTAACCTGTACAATTTTTTTACTACATAACAAACAAAATCAGCTGTTTTAACTCGAACGCTAACGCTATAACGCAATGGAAACACCGTTCCGCGTTTTTCGATAAATTGTTAACGCGATAACAAAACGCGGCTCAATGGAAGTGCGGCATTACATCTTAATGAAAAAAGCGCAAGTTCGCTTCTCTAAAAAGGCACCTGATAAGACCTATTATGTTTTAAATAGTAAAGTAAAACCGGTAATTTTTTTTCAAATCAAAATAAGGATTGGGGGAGGGAGGTTAATGGTCCGATATTATATAGGTTTTCTTGAAAATATCAGAAAACGAGAGGTGGTGTGTATATAGGGTGATTTAAGATGTATTTATTCCAATTTGAAGTGAATACATTCATAACAAATACCTACTTTCATGCAAAAATTTGAAAATGGACGGTAAGTGTGTATGAAGACTATACCTAAAAATTGGATTGGATGATATTAGAAGTGTATTTACCCAATTTGGAGTAAATACATGCATATTAAAACCTATTTTCATAAAAAAAATCAAAAAATGGGCGTTGTATGTGGGCTACTCCTTAGAGTGGGAGGAGCACTCCAATTTAAAATACAAACTACACGTCTCATCGAGCTGTATGGGAGCTACACCTAAAAGTTGGCATGGCACATTGATTTTAACATAGAAAGTACACAGGACCTAGAAAAGCTTAAAATTTCAGATTAATATCTTTAAAACTGAGCGTATAAATCGCGCAGCAACAAACAAACAGACGGACTGACAGACAGACAGACGGAAGACAGACAGACGGACATGGCTAAATCGTTTCGTCTCGTCGAGGTGGTCAAGAATATATATATATAAATATATATATATATACTTTATAGGGTCTACGATGCCGACAAACTGAATATACCTGTTTTACACATGTCATGGGCGGTGAACCAGAAGGGTCATTTTATATGTGTTTTGGGTTGCTGAATCAGAATTTGATGTCAAAATCTCAAAGTTACTTCGCGTTTTCATTCTAACCTCAAGAAACGGATCTTTTAGGTACAAACCCACTCTAAAATTTTTGGTCGCTATGTCCGAATCTGAAATTGCTCGCGTTTTCATGCTAACCTATAAAAACTGAAATATTTCCGTAAATTTTCGTCAAAAATAAAAAAGGACGTTTTTATACCTGTTACACTAGTGTATACAGGTATATTCAGTTTGTCGGAAAGTTTGTAACGCATTAAAGGAGGTATCGTAGACCCTATAAAGTATATATATTCTTGATCACCTCGACGAGACGAATCGATTTAGCCATGTCCGTCTGTCTGTCCGTCTGTCCGTCCGTCCGTCTGTCCGTCCGTCCGTCCGTCTATCCGTCTGTCTGTGTGTTGCTGCGCGATTTATTCGCTCAGTTTTAAAGATATTGGGCTGAAATTTTAAACTTAAGCTTTTCTAGGTCCTGTGTAGTTTCTATGTTAAAATCAATGTGCCACGCCCACTTTTAGGTATAGCTCCCATACAAAAGTACAACATTTTTTCAAGTTCTTATATGAAAAAAATTTATTTATAAAGCGAATGGCTTCAAATATGGTTAAAATGTTGCTTATACCATGCCATATCTTCAGTTTAAAATTGGTCCAAATCGGACCGCGAATTTCTAAATTTTTATGAATATATTTAATTTGTTTAGAATTTTAAAATAAAATTTAATACAAATGCTGCACACGAAGGTCTATCAACGTCAAATGATGTGTAACAGGTATGTAGTATAAACTTCGGTCCAACCGAAGTTAACTTTTTTCTTGTTTTTTTCTAACTTCCGGTCTTGTGTGATCATTTCTAACGTATTTTGGTTCGTTGAATCCAAATCTGAATTCATATTATGTCAAAATATGCATTTCTTCAATTATACAGCAGCAAAAACAAATGCCATGCACATTTGGGTGGCCAAAAAAAAAAAATGTTGTATGCGCTCACCCCCTAGGGTTGTTCTATATCGAAAACAAGAAGACCCGTATTTTTCTTTTAATCCCCTTAAGTTTCCCATGTATTTTATATGGGAAAATAACACTTTTCGTAGATTTAGTGTAGAAACCTGGAAAATGAATATTTTTACCGGAATAAGCATATATCTCTTCAAAAATGATCGTAGAATTACATCTCATCCTTCATTTTGTAATTGATGTTCTCAGCATTCCTTGACTTCCTATTACATATATTGTTATCGTTTTGTTATATTTTGCTTAGTAGTTCCAAAAACTTTCAATTCTCCATTGTTTTTATTTGAGGGCGAGTCATTAAAAGAAATGTTCTTTTGGAAGTGAACGTTTCTGTACCAAGTGCAACACTCGCTTCCTAAAATCCAGTCTAGAAGCTTGAAGAAGAAAGGGAGCCGAAGTTTTAAATTGGATTTTTGGAAGCGAGCGTTTCACTAGGTACGGAAACGTTCTCTTCCCACAGAATACAAATGGAACGCAATTTTTTATTTATTTTATTTTTAAAAGATAGTGTTCACTTTGGCAGACATTGGAATTGATTTTACCAAATTTAAATTGAATTCATTCAGAAAAAAAATGTTTTCATACAAATCCTCGAAAATGGGCGGTACGTTTGTATGAGGGCTGAACATAAAAATGGGCGTAACACCTTGGACTCCCCAATTTGGAGTGAATATATTCATAAATAATGCCTATTTTCATTCAAAAATTCGAAAATGGGCGGTAAATTTTTATTGGCGCTATACCCAAAAATGGGCGCGGCACCTTGGTTTCGACATTGGATGACAAAAGAAGAGTTTTTCTCAATTTGGACTGAGGACATGCATAAATAAATCCTATTTTTATACAAAAAATCGAAAATGGGAGGTAAATTTGTAGGGGTGCTCTACCTCTGAGCGGGCGTGGCATTCTGAATTTAACATATAATTTACCTTGGACTGAGAAAAGCTTAAGTTTCGAGTTTCAGCTCAATATCTTTATAGTCGGACAGACAGACGGACGGACATAGCTAGATCGATTCGTCTCATCGAGCTGATCAAAAATTTATATACTTTATGGGGTCTCCGACGCCTCCTTCAATGCGTTACTAACTTTCGGACAAACTGAATATACCCGTTTACACTATGTGTAATCAGTATAAAAATACCTTCTTATAAGTTTTTTATGGTCGACAAGAAACTTTATTTTAAATTTCTTTTACTTAGGGCCAAGTCACATGATGCATAATTTTCATGCAATATTACATTGCTTGTGTTTCGTGGAACTTTCAAAACTTGTGACATGAGAATAAGTCTTTCTTACTTTGATGTCACAAGTAGTCTGTACATCTTCACTCAGAATATTTCAAGTAAATTTTGACAGTTACACGAAACACAAGCAATGTAATATTGCTTGAAAATCTTGCACCGTGTGACTTGGCCTAAGGAAAATGAAATTTTAAATAAAATTTCAAAAGTCGAAACGAAAAAATTAGTATTGCATAGTTTTAGGCTGAAAAATGAATGTTAGTTAACAGTTCTGTTAGCCGATGTTAGTATTAATAAGCAGTTAGCTTGATCAAACCATCAATGTATCCGCTGCAAATTGGCAAATTTAAAACATATTGAAATATACAGTTTGGACAGCTACAATCTTAACTTATTGTAATATGTTACGTCTATTAATCCAATTCAAGAAAATTCAAAAAGGAAAGAACATTTTTTTTATTTACATGCATATATGGGGAATTCTTCCTCAACTGCTCCAGCCACACAAAAAATTGTTTGCGATTTACTTTGGTAAATTGATGTCCCATTTAGTAGCAACTTATTTTAAAACAAGGAAAAACGTAACTTCGGTGGAACCGAAGCTTAAATACCCGTCATACTAATCTTTGAATAGTTTATTCGTAATCATCAGTGGCTAGTATACATTTATAAGTATGTATATGAAAATAATAGCTTTTTCATACAAATGCTCGAAAATAATCTATAAAATTGTTTAGGGTCCTAGCTTAAATTGGGCGTGGCTCCTTGGTTTTGATATTGGATGACATAAGAAGTGTTTTCACCCAATTTCGAGTGAATATATTAATAAATAACACCATTTTTCATACAAAAACTTGAAAATGGGCGTACACTTATATGGGGGCTATACTTTAAAATGAGCGTGGCACTGTATATTTGACATTGGATGATATTAGAAGTGTTTATACTCAATTTTGAGTGAATATATTCATAAATAATTTTTATATTCATACAAAAATTCAAAACTAGATCGACTTGTCTCACCGAGCTGATCAAGAACTTATATATTTTATGGGGTCTCCGATACTTCCTTTAAGGCTTTACAAACTTTTGGAAAACAAATATACCCGTTTACACTATGTGTAAACGGACTTATAAAAACTTTCGACTTAGAAGAGAATGCCCCATATACATTTTTTTTTAAGTTCAAATTTTGTTTTGAGTTTATTAACAAATGTGAATGGTAACTCTGAAACAAAGTTAAAACTTCTGTTTCCCAATATGAAAAGAGTGCGCAATGACGAATTTAAACTCACACATTGCACTAACAAAAGAAAGACACAGAGAGGAAGAGAAATAGAAAACGGCCGAACCGAACCGAACAGTAAAAACAGAAACAGCAACAACAATAATAACAACTAAAAGCCAAGACAGAAGTAGCGTTAACTAGACGAATTATTGAAGTAGCGCAGTTGTATATCTGAAGTTGTTTTGCATTCGCTTACGGACTCTATTCAGTGCATGATCGTTACCGAAGCGCTCGCAAATGCTAATAATCGAAAGAAAAAATAAATGAAAACAAAAAACCAATTGCAGAAGAAAAATATCACAATAAGTTGTTCGTGTAGTTTGTTCGTCGGTTCCGATTGCTTAAGCGGTGGAGACTTTGTGGAGATCGACGACAATATAAACATATCTACATACATACATCCACATAGAAAGAGAGTAAGAGAGAGTAAATGAGTGAAGTGATATACACAAGCAAACGGTCGTTCGGTTGGACAGACAGACAGAAAAAAGTTTTACCAATCAAGTTTTTTATTTCGCAATAATGAATGTAGTGTTACAAAAACAACAACAATATTAAAAAAGCAGCAACTACACCAATAACAGCAACAACGACAAAACTTCAACCTAGTTAATGTGAAAATTTGAATACACTCGCCACTCGCTGATCGGATCTAAACTGTTACGGTACGGTATGGCTACGCGCGCATCAAGTTGTCGTATAAATGCGCTATTAAAAAATAAAAAAATAAACAAAAAAATGTGTACATTGAAAGATTGTTTTTGTATATTGTGTATTTTTAAGTGAATGCGTCAATTTGCGAAGTGAAAAAATTAAGAAAGTTCAATTGGAACACAACAAAAAAATATGTATGCAATTAAAAACAAACAAAAAAAAAAAAAACAATTTAAAAAATATGTGTTTACCTACATACCATTTTAACCACATGTACATCAATATTTTAATAGAATAAGTAATTTCTATGTGTTCATTTGTATATAAAGCAAAAGCATTAAATATTTTGTGATCAAGTGATGAAAGACAAAAGCAAAACAAAATAATAAGATACATACCTATATATATTTATATATATATATATATATATATATATATATATATACCTACATATATATGCATAGAGTAGGTACTAAATAGTTAATTGTCTCTCAGAGCAAAAACAAAAAATTAAATAATTTAAATAAAAAGCATAAAAAACGAAAGTATTCGTAAAAAGTGAACGTGTTTTTTCGTTTAAATAGACAACTATACAAGATACAACAATAACAAAGTGTAAACAAATCAACAACAAAAAAAAGAAAAAAATATTACTTAAAACAAAAAACCCACAACTTTAGGTAAATTAAAAAAAAACGCACATTCGCATATCTTGTGAAAGAGAATAATTGGTACGCGGTTTAATGAAAGAGGTAAATTATACAGATACATATATACATATGTATAGTATCTAGATACATTCACTCGTAAGTTGTTTCATATGAAGCAAGAAGCCTACATGTGCAGAGACACAAATACACGTTCACACACAGCTTTTACAGTTTACTCAATGCTAAAAACGATCGCAGCAGACAGAGCGAATCGAAAGTAGTTTCACTATATTGCGTATATATGTATGCATATACTATATATATGTATGTACGTATGTATATATATAGGTACATACGTACATATGTATGTATGTTTGTATATATGTATAGTAAAAGTTTGCTGCAATGAACAACCCTAGTGAGCTTTTCTTTGGACAGCTGCATGAGGGCGTGAGCTTTCACTGCACTCGAATATTTTTACAACCACAAACATATTTATGTCTGTGTGTGTCACCTGCATATACATACATACATATGTATGTATATATGTATGTATTAGCATAAATGATTGCATATTTACTTATACATGCATACATATTTATGTATGCAAAGTTACATATGTATGTTCATACATATTACGTACGTATGCCATTTATTATTGCATCTATGTACTTTAGCATTTTCTCATTGTATATGATTCAAATGCAATTTGGTATGGAAAAAGAGAAAGAAAATAAAACAATAAACCCATTACACTGGACTTATGCAATTCTCGAGTTATTTTCATTACAATATTATACGAACGCTTCCAGCCAACTTTAGCCTAATGCGCTCAATAGCTACAAACGGAGTATCCAAGGTCAACTTCAACTAAATTATCATACTAACTGCTAATAGACTAAAATTCAAAAGAAATCAACATTTCTGTTTTCTGTACGAAGACGGTCGTCGAGCGGGTGGTCAGTTAAGAGCGGAGTGAAACTGAGGAGGGGCCATGTTAAAACCAATGACGGCCTTAATAGCAGCAACAGCAAAAGTAATAAAATAGCGACATCACAGAAGCGAAGCTGACAGACAGATACACACTGCTATACAAAAATGTTGACAGAAAAACGAACGAACGATTAAACGAATGAATGGACAGACAGACAGACAACAAGAAAGGCTTAGTGACCTTCATCGCGCATTTAAGTTGCTTTTTCTTTGTGTTGTTGTCTGTATGCTGCTGTGAATGCGTCCAATCGATCATAGAGCGTGCGTATGCGCATGTATGTGTTTTATGTTTTATTTCTTCGTTTCTTTCATTTTATTGTTGCGCAGAAATGTTAATGGGTTTCGACAATATCAGCAAAAGGCAGCAGTAAAAACAACAACAGCAACAATACGCAATATTGTCGTACAGCTACAAAATCTTACTATTTCTCGGAGCTAATTTAAATGCACACTTACTTATGCATATATGTGTACATATATACAAATGTACATGGGCTTATATGTACATATGTTTATAGTTACATTCACCAAACGATTGGAAAATAATTACTTATTATAAGTACTATTATTTAAGCATAGCAAGGCTTTAGTTATCGCAATATCTAATAATATTTACATAAAAAGTGGACAGAAGAGTTAGATATTGTTGTTGCTAAGTCTTATTGCTAATTATTAATTGGCTTAATGAAAAAAGAAGGTTTATTTAGCATTTAGTAACGAACACGAACAAGACTTTTTAACTTCATTTTTAGTTTTGACCCTCTTAAGATCGCTCCAGATACGATGTATACATAGTGATCTACATATGTATGTACCTTTCAAAAAATACATAATTTAATTTCAATACCTAAACTCCAACAAATTATCTTACAAAGTTTAAGACATTCACTGCTACATTGGATCAGATAAAACTATTATGCATATGTATGTGTGTGTATATATGTTGAGTATAGTTTATTGAAGTTTGCATTCCCCAATTCTTAAAAAAAAATCATCATCTACATCCATAGATATGCACATGTTATGTATACAAACATATGTATGTACATATGTACATAAATGTATGTTTTAGAAAAATTACAATTACATTTCGAAAGCTTTAAAATTTCTTCTGCTCTGCACTCCACTTACTCTATTCCACTTCTTAATTGTCGCACTTCAATCGCTTTCAATCTTTTTTGAAAAGATTAACAGAAGCAAAGCTTTTTAGTGCCTTTCGTTTTCAAACTAACTTTAACAACAAAACTTAAAAAAATAAATATAGTAAAAAACAATAATGCAATAAAATGAACGAAAAAAAAGAAACAACAAAATGAAAAACTATCTTTGAATATACATATATATATATATATATATATATATATATATATACAGACATACAAACATACGTACATGCATAGAAGTTGTGTAATTCAAATTTAGGTCAGTTTAAAAAAATTTACGAGTACAAGTACGAACGTATGCTCAAGATACATATTTTTATGTATGTCTGTATGTTTTTGTGCTTTTCTATGGGTACTGATTTCATTTATGAATGTATGGGTGAGCAAAAGCTTTTGTTGTCAGTTTAGTTTTGCTCTCACAAATAAATGTATTGCGATCTCAACGACTGAGTGTTGTCTCAACTCACTCTTTGCTGTTGTAAAAAGAAAACGAAACAGTTTTTGTTATTGTGGAACATAATCGAAATGAAGATGAAAAAAAAAAAGAAAAAAAAAAAAAATATATAAGGAAAGATGGTAACTTGTGTAGAACCGAGCCTGAAAAACCCTTCACACGACCTTTGAATAGCTTATGTATGGTAATCAGTGGCATAGATAATATTTTTTGAATGGGGTGAATGGGGTTAGAAATTTGCAATTTCGAATTTGTAGAAAGTATACAAAAGCAGTAAAGCCCTAGCCTTTAGTAGTTATATACTTTCCCCTTTGTATACTTCGAACAATTTTAGCACCTACACTTTTTCAACTGAATACCAAAAAATATAAGAAGCAGAATCAAATAAACAAAATTGTGGTCAAATTTAAAAATGTTTTTATACCCGCCACACATAGTGTGGAGGGTATTATCATTTTGTCAGAAAGTTTGTAACGCATTAAAGGAGACGTCGTAGACGTATAAAGTATATATATTCTTGATCAGCACGACGAGACGAGTCGATCTAGCCATTTCCGTCCGTCTGTCCGTCTGTCTGTATTTATGCGATTCATTCGCTCAGTTTTAAAGATATTGACCTTAACTTAAGCTTTTCTCAGTCCTTAGCAGTTCAAGTGTTAAAATCAAAGTGCCACGCCCATTTTAAGGTATAGCCCCCATACAAACTTACCGTTTTTTTTTCTAATTTTTTGCTTGAAAATAGGAATTATTTATGAATGAAGTCACTCGAAGTTGGAAAAAAATTATTCTAATGTCATCCAATATCAAATCCAAGCTGCCACGCCCATTTTTAGATATAGCCCACATACAAACTTACCGCCCATTCTCGAATTTTTGTATTAAAATAGGTATTATTTTTGAAACTATTCACTCAAATTTGGATAAAAACACTTCTAATGACATCCAATATCAAAACCAAGGTGCCACGCCCATTTTTAGCTATAGTCCCTATATAAACTTACCGCCCACTTTCGAATTTTTGTATTAAAATAGGTATTATTTATGAAACTATTCACTCAAAACCAAGGTGCCACGCCCATTTTTAGCTATAGCACCCATACAAACTTATTGATTATTTTCGAACATTTGCATGAAAAAGTAATTATTTTCAAATATAAATTTATAAATGTATAAAAGCCTCTTATGATCACACATAAACTATTCAAAGATTCATGTGACGGGTATTTAAGCTTCGGATCCACCGAAATTAACATTTTCCCTTGTTATACCCGTTACACAAAGTGTAAACGGGTATATTCAGTTTGTCCGAAAGTTTGCAACGCATTGAAGGAGACATCGGAGACCCCATAAAGTATATATATTATTGATCAGATCGATGAGACGAATCGATTTAGCCATGTCCGTCTGTCTGTCCTTCTGTCCGTCTGTCTGTCCGTCTGTCTGTTGCGATGGCTGTTACAGGGAAAGTTTTAAAGATATTGACCTGAAATTTTAAACTTAAGCTTTTTGTGCTTCTAGTTACTTTGTATACCAGAACCAAGGTGCCACGCCTATTTTCAGATATAGCCCCCATACAAACTTACCACTTTTTTCGACTTTTTGTATGAAAATAGTTATTATTTATGAATGCTTTTAGTACAATGTAGTGTAAAAATACTTCTAATGGCATCCAATATCAAAAAAAATGTTGCCACGCCCATTTTTAGATATAGCCCCCATACAAACTTACAACTTTTTTTCGATATTTTGTATGAAAATACGTATTATTTATGAGTATATTTAATCCAAATAGGGTAAGAACACTTTTATGTCATCCAATGTAAAATCTAAGGCGCCACGCCCATTTTTATGTATAGCCTCCATACAAACTTACCGTCCATTTTCGAGTTTTTATATGAAAACATTTATTATTTCTGAATGAATTCAATTAAATTTGGTAAAATCAATTCCAATGTCCACCTATGTGAACACTTTTGATATGGTAAGGATCGGGCAAATATAACATAAAGCCTCCATACAAATTTGACCAAATTCATCGTGAAATTTAATCTAAGCACCTGGTGAACATATAAACTATTAAAAGTGTTGTGTAACGGGTATTTCAGCTTCGGTTCCACCGAAGTTAACTTTTTTTTTTCTTGTTTTTTATTTGTTTTGAACCTTTATTAAATTTAATTTGATGCAAAATCATATTTAATTTTTAAATGTAAAAATTGCTGTTTTATCTTTGACAAAAAAAAATATTTTACAAAGTATATTTGTAAACAAGTTTTTGCTATTCACATGTCAATAAAAAAATAATAATTTCACCAATTATGTAGAAAGGTCGTTCGCACTTACAAGTATAATAATGTATTTTACAAGCAAGATTGAACAACTATACTATATCTATCTACTGTCGATAGTGTTGATGTTTTTTTATACCTGTGATACAGTGTGAAACAGGTGTTCTCAGTTTGTCGAAAAGTTTGCAATTGCAAACCATATTTTGGATCAGCTTGACGAGTTGAGACGATCAAGCTATGTCCGTCTGTCTGTTTGTTGCTGCATGATTTATTCTCTGTTTTAAAGATATTGGACTGAAATTTTAAACGTGCCACGCCGTTTTTAGGTATAACCCCATACAAAATATTACTTAGTTCTAATTCGAAAAAAGTATTTTAAAGAGTGGGTGGTAAGTTAATATGGATTTTGATGCGGTTTTTTTTAAATAGATAGAGTGATTGAAGAGGAAGGTTTATATTTATAAAAACATCCATTAAATAGTGATACCATCGAATTTACCCTTCCAATATTAATTGTTTTGTAAAAACAAAGGTAAAACACAATAGGTAAAAATGTAAAAAGTAAATAAGTATAATTGTAGTGTTTGAATTAAGATATTCCAAAGATAGCAGAAAATATTCATGGTATAGGAAAAGGAAAATTGTTTTAATCTAAATTTAACGCGTGCGGGCCACGGGCAGTAATGAAAAAATCAAAACTACTGGATCGATATTAATCATTTTTACAAAAACAGGTCTTATTTCAATGCAAATTGGTTGCCAAATTTCAATGGCCAGTTATTTTTTTTTTTAGCACATTTTCTTGTTCTCAAACTTTGGTTTTACCAAGCGACAAAACCAAAATTTTGAAAATTTCACATTGTTGTCGCAGGACCAGTTTCAAAATGTCTTGCTAAATAGGAAGTAAGTTAACCAACACTAAAATTAAACAAATGTTAAAAGGGACGGTGTAAATAGCAAAAAAAACAACACACTTCAGAGCAAACAACAATCTAACTTTAACGCTTTTTATATACCTAACCAGAATGCTTCTTATAAGTGTCTAACGCTCGTTAGGATTTAACCAAACATTAAGATATTGAATTGAGTTATCAAGCAGAATAGCAAGCCGTAAATTTAGCAAGACTTTCTGAAACTGGCCTTTATTTTTCTAATGACATCTTCTCTAACGTTAACATTTGAATAATATTTTTATGGTTTATGTAACTTCTGAGATTACAATTTCCATTGTTCATTTCGTTTGTATTGTTTTTGGTAATACAAAAAAAGCAAAACAAAAAAAAAAATGAGAAAGTTGAACGTAAAAAATGACAATATTTCTTTTGCAACACTCTAAATAACTTTTACGCTTTGCGCTTGTGTGGCTATGTGTATGCATACATACAATACTAAATGTGTAGGAAAATCATTAAAAAAAAAGCTTTTTGTGAAAGGTAGCCTTTGTGTTTGAGTTTGATTTTTTTTCTTTAGATATATGCTTTGTTTAACTTTTCGTTGTATCTGGCTGGTCTGCTCTTTTTCTGTGCAAATAATTTAACAGAAATGATATAACCACAAAAAAAAAACTGAGCATGAGATGCATACATCCATACAAACACATTTCTATTAATTTATATTCATGTGAACGAAACTTATTGTATGTGTTTGTTTGTATGTATGTATGTATGTATGTATGTATGTATATATGTAGATATGAGTGTTCACCACAAATGCGCAAGCGCAAAGTAGCCAAATAAAAGCTCTAGGCCAGTTAAATTCGAAGCTTAGTGTGTAAGGCGTACGGATGTATGTTCGAATACATATAAACAAATGTATGTATGTAAGTAGTTTTGTGAAAGCGATTTCGATCCGAAGTAGAAATATTATAAAAGAGCAAATGTAACTACTTATCTCGCATAGAAAGTGCTTTTCATGCACACAGTTTTTGAAAAAATTGATCAAAGATAATTTAGTTACAACATAACACTATTCTTTACATAGGCATGCCGAGAGAATATACGGGACCTAGAAAGTTTTTCGAATTCTGTTTTTTGTTTGTTTGTTGCTCCTTGTTTTATGTAAAGCACAGTACTTTAAGGCAAAAAAAAAACCCCCGTTCCCTTCAGAAATCGCGAACCCTTTGTCTGTAGCCCGGATTCTCAAAAAAAAAACTTAAAAATCTTTGAAAATATGTTGTTGATTAGTTCGAAAGATAAGTGACCAATTTTTGTATACTTTAAGAACAAACCCCATATAAGCCTACTCCAAATTTATAAATGTGTTGTAAGAAAATTTTTTGTACCTTAAATTACATGTAGAAACGCCATATCCGGTATGGATTACGCCTCTTAAAAAACGCAATCAAATCTCCATCCGCTTACAGCTGCGAAATATATTCGGTTAGTTTAAAGGAGTATTGAGGTTAAATTTCAAACTTAGCCTGTTCTTTGCACGACGACTTTATATGTCAGAACTAAGAGGGGGAGTGGGACTTTTAAGAATAGGAATATTATAGTTATGTTTCATCACTACGGGAAAATTCAAAACTTAAGCTTTTCTCGCCAACGACTATGTCAACTTTGAAATTGAAGGTGCCACGCCTATTTTTAGGTAAAACCCCTATACAAATCTACATCCCATTTTCGAATTTTTGTAAGAAAATGGTTATTATTTATGCGTGTATTCACTTCAAATTGGGAAAAAATCTTCTAATGTTATCCAATGTCAAAATCAGGGAGCCACGCCCATTAATAAGTATAGCCTTTACAGAAACTTACCGATTATTTTCGAATTTTTTATGCATATGGTTACTATTTGCAAATATACTTACTTCATTTTGTTAAACTATCTAATATTATCCTTTGTAAGGATCGGATAATATTAGATTAGATAGGATTTTGATATTTTCAAGAAAATTATTATATTCAGCTTAAAATTTGATAGCAATATTGTGTATAAACTTGAGTTCAATCTGACCATTGATCCCCACCCATATCATCTCGAAGTTCTATGTAAGCCACTGTTGATCACACATAAACTATTTGAAAATTCGTGTGATGGGTATATAAGTTTCGTTTCCGCCGAAATTACGTCTTTCCTTATTTTTTTTTATCTTTTTTTAAAAACGTTTTTTATTCTATAATTTGTAGTTTAAAAATTTGATATCAATACTTGTCATAGGAATCACAACGTAATATCAAAATTTGAGTTTTAACGGATCACTGACAATCACCACCAACCCCGTCTGCGAAGACCTTTCAATGTCATATTTAATGGACGAGTAAAGTTATAGCCGTAAAAATCAAAAGACCTTAGCCTTAGCAATGGCAGGCGGATCGATAGTAAAATATTCTGTTGAATATTCATCATTGAATATTCTTTTTTTTTTGTGTTTTTAGAAAGATAAATGGCGTTGCGTGCTAACCCCTTAAAAACCTCTAAAACTGCGTTAAATTGTTTTAAGGATTTAGACAAATTTTTTACTTACAAAAATACGTAAGTATGTATTACATTATTGGTTCAGCAGTTCATCAGTAACCGACACAAAATAAGTTCTTTATATAGATATCAATTTAAAATGTTCAACTTGTTTTAAGTAATTAAAAAAAATAAAATAAAACGAAATAAAAATAAAACAGAATATATTTACTACATTTGAGTATGATATTAGTTATTGTAGAGCATTTGTGAAAAATTTAAAAGGTTAGGATAAAATAAATATAAGCTAAAGTTGTTTTAAATTTATTTTTATTTAACAAATTGCTCTAACATTTTTAGATATGTGCATGAAAATGTATCTAACTTCAGATATTCAAAATTAAGCAGATGTTTGAACTTTCAAGTCTTAGATAATTTGAAAAGACATTTCTGCACTTAGACCCCAATTAAAATCGTGACGACCGATCTGATGCTTCGTCTTTATACATTGCTCGTTTATCGAGTTTTAACGCCTACTTTTCCATTGGCTTGTCAATAGCCACCCTCTGCATCCCAAGGGGATTGTCGAGTGGGCGATCCTTTTGCTGTCTAAAAGTGGATTCAAGGTGGTCAATCTTTTGGTTGTACATATATTAGTGCACTAAAATTTTGAATACCCACCACACTATCGATATGATAAGGACCGGGCTGATATCCACACAAACTTCACCAAATCTGTCGTGAAATTTAATCTAAGCCCCTGGTGAACATATAAACTATTAAAAGTGTTGTGTGACGGGTATTTCCGCTTCGGTTCCACCGAGTTAACGTTTTTCCTTGTTTTATTTTTGAATTAATTTCTCGCGGCAAAATCCTGGCGCTTTCAATTATTTTTTATTTTTATTATGTATATTCAATAATTTTTTGTTCAATATAGTAGTGTTGGCAAAAAAAAAACCATTTTGGTTGATTTTTTTTACATTGACTTAAAAATCGCAATGTCATACTGCGACTGAAACTAGTGATTTGCGATTTTCTTGTTGCTCAGAGAACATGTTCAGTTATCGGCGATTTTGTGTATCGCTCTTCGCGAACAATGAAACTCTTCATTTATCATAGATTTTATCATTCTTCGCGAATCGTTCATATTCTGAAAACAAGTGTAACTAACTAAAACCGGCAATTGCAAAGGAAGCAAACCATCACAAAATTGTTTCTCACAAAGTCCATTTGTTATGTTGATTTTTAAATCGCAGTAGCTAAAGACACAGCCCCAAAATCACTCTTTGCCAACACTACAAAAACACAACATAGTTATTTCTTCAAGGTTTTATTATTTATGTAATATTATATTGTTTTTATACCCGTTACACATAGTGTGAACGGGTATATTCAGTTTATCCAAACGTTTGTAACGCATTAAAGGAAGCATCGGAGACCCCATAAAGTGTATATATTCTTGATCAGCTCAATGAGACAAGTCGATCCGTCTGTTGATCCGTCTATCTGTAGTTATGCGATTCATTCACTTAGAATTAAAGATATTTACTTAAAATTCAGAACTTAATCTTTCTCAGCCCTATGCAGTTAAAGTGTTAAAAAAAAGGTGCCACGCCCATTTTTCACTTCGTTTAACATCCAATGTCAAAAAAAGAGGCCACGCTCATTACAAACTTACCCCTCATTTTCGAATTTTTGTATAAAAATTGGATAAAAACACATTAAATGTCGTCCTATCTTCACACCAACGATATGATAAGGATCGGTCATATATCATAACATAACATATATCTCTATACAAACTTACCTATCAATTTCTAATATTTTCAAGAAAATTATTGTATAAACTAGAGTTGTAGCCATTGACCATTGACCCCATCCAACCATTTCATCTTAAAGTTCTATCTAAGCCAGTGATGATCTCACACAAACTATTTTAAAATTTGTGTGACGGGTATTAAAAGCTTCGGTTCCCCCGAAGTCAACTTTTTCCTTGTTTTATAATTATTTTCTTGCAGCTTCCTCCATATTTCGAATTACATTTATTTTATTAATAATTTAAAATTCATTTGACTGCCTCGTCCGGGGTTTGAGTCTGAAGCTTTATCTGACTCTGAAACGTTTGCGATCGCGCGACCTCTTGACTGACAACGCTAAGCCTTATGTTTAATGGCGCCTGTCAAAGTTTTTAATGAATGTATGAAACAATACAATACACTGCTGTTATACAGAAAATAAGCGAGAGAGACATATGCTGCCAGAATAGGTTTTTTTCTCTTTTCCTTGACCGGCACGCCGTTGCACCACTCGTAACCTGAAGAAGGGTTGACCACTTGAGGTCGACCAAGTAGATACCACAAAACGGCAATTGTCTCTTGACGAACTATAGGGTATAAGAAAATAAAGAGAAAGAGAGAAAGCGAACTTAAAACTTAAAAAAGAGTATGATACAATGTAATCCGACCCGAACACTTTTTTAACTTCGTCGTCATTCAGAAAAGTCAAATATTTATAAAGTTGAGCTTTTTGAACGTTGTTATTGTGTTTCTTTGTAATCATGGAAAAAATGTTGATGACTTTTCCAATGAGTAATTTTATTACCACACATACAAGCAAAGTGACATACATTCAGCATTGCAGACGTTAAAAAAAAACTAACTTTTTTACGTACATAAATTGTACCTACGTGTATATACGTACATATGTACATATATAAATACCCAATCGGATTTGTTAGAACGGGGTTGTATTCAGAAGTACATTTTAGTTGGATGTCATTTCACTAACTTTGTATTTTACATAATTTTATTGCCTGAAGAATTTAAAATTATTTGCGTGACATCGTGAATTAGGTAATTTTTTCAGATTTGAGAAGAGTAAAAACCATAATCACTGAAAACGTCACTGCAGAAATCACAAAATTGCACTTTTTTTGCCATTCGTTTTAACGAAGTTTTATGAAGTTAAATTACAACAACAAATCCAAGCTCGAAATTTTCATTCGCTGAAAATATGTTGCTTAATAAATAATTATTAATTTTTATAAAAATAAAAATATGCGTTCATATGTGTTCATAGGGAAGCGAACGTTTCCGTACCTAGTGAAACACTTGCTTCGAAATTCCAATTAAGAAATCCAATAAAGAAGAAATGAAGCCGAAGTTGTAAAAAGGCGAAATTCTTGTTCGTAATACTTCGTAATTGGACTTTAGGAAGCGAGCGTTTCACTAGGAGCAGAAACATTCACTTCCAAAAGAAGAGTTTTTTCAATGTCTCGCCCTCGTATAAAAACCAGGGAGAATTGGATGTTTTTGGAACTAGTTAAAGAAAGAAAACGAAGTGTCAAAAACAAAATCCCATTGGGTATATATATAATATATATGTATATAACATACTTGTACATACATACAATCTTTTGTTGCTGTCGCAGCAAAAAAACCTGATCTGCTTCAAGCTGCGATCGATTTAGTAAACGACTAGATTCACTCTGTAGAATTTTTTTCTTTCAAGTTTCACATTTATTTTATTTTTTTACTCTTTTTTGCTGCTGTCAAGTAACTTGTAGAGGCTTTTTGTTGTTGTGAACAACTTTCAAATATTTTTTACTTTCCATTTCAGTAAATGTTCTGAAACCTGAATGTAGAAATAAAAAAAAAAAAATTTTATACACGACTAGTTTATTTATCTGATCAAATATTTTACATAGGGAAGGACTGATATAAATTTCTACAAAAATTCTATAAATACTAAAGTTTTTATCAAAATGTAGGATTTATCTATTATCGTTTTTAAGGACGTGGACGAACCATATATACATTTGTATATGTTAATTTTTACATATAGTGAAGAGCAAAAAGGTGTACTAGTTTGTCATTCTCTAATCAATTGAATTGAACACTCATTTCTAATCTAATTAACTAACGCAAATTCTTTTTTTTCTTCCGTTCTTACTATTCGAAGTGCGGTCAACTATCTGCACAACAACTATTATTGGTTTAAGTACTGCTGACAAATTTATCCTTTCATCTTTAAAGAGCAAAAAAAAAAAAAACAAAAATACAAAAAAAAAAAAAAAAAAAAAATAAATAAACAAAACAAAAGGATTTGGATGAATATAAATGCTACAACTAAAAATAAAAAAAAAATAATTCGGTTATATGTTTATTCGTGTATGTTCCTTAATTAGATTGAAGAGTTGAAAACAGGATTTAAAATATTTATTTAAAGTCAAATAAACATATATAATTTAATATTTCAAAGTTGTCCCGTAGTTTATATCGAGTCTAGGATAATTGACTGAGACATTAAAAGAACTTTTTCAGTTGCTGGAAAAAGTGATGCGCATATGTTCCAATCTATTGCAGATTTTTATATTAAACAGTGGCCAACGAAATCTTACAATATTGAATAGGGTTTGTAAATTGTAAAGTTGTGTTATCGAAAGCAGCGCCTGAAAATTGTTCGCATGTAAAAGGGAAAATATTAATGTTATAAATTTTACAACGAAATAAATATGCAATAAGCGATTCACATAACGAAAAGTGTAAGTAAAAGTAACGAAACAATCGTCAAAGGCAAATAATAAATTTATTAATTTTACCTATTAATGTATTGAGTTTCGTGGGTGTGAAATCCGGTATTCACGACTCAGTTCTGAACATTTTAAAGCTTTAAAAAAAACACTATATACTCGTATATTTTCTTTACTCTTTTAACTTATTTTTATACTCGTTACACATAGTGTAAACGGGTATTATCAGTTTGTCGGAAAGTTTGTAACCAAATAAAGGAGAATACGTAGACCTCATAAAGTATACATATTTTTGATAAGCTCGATAAGACAATTCGAAATAGCCATGTCCGTCTGTCTGTTTGACGCTATGCGATTCATTTCCTTAGTTTTAAAGATATATAACTGAATCTTTAAATTTTCATCGGCAACGACTAGGTTAAGTTCGAGAATGAGTGTGCGACGCCCATTTTTTAGGTATAGCCCTTTTATAAACTTATCGGTTTTTTCGATTTCTTGTATAAAAATAAAAATTTTTCGCCCATTTTCGAATTTTTGTATGAAAATGGTTATTATTTATTTATGTATTCACTCCAAACAGGGTATAATCACTTCCCATGTCTTCCAATGTCAAGGTGCCACACCCATTTTTAGATGTGGCTTCCATACAAACTTACCGCCCATTTTCAGAAAATTTTCGAGAAAATTATTGTTGTATCTGTATTTTTAGCTTCAAATTTGAAACTAACATTGTGTGAAAACTTGAGTAACCACTGGTGATTACACATAAACTCTTTAAAGATTCGTGTGACGGGTATTTAAGCTTCGGTTCTACCGAAGTTAACGTTTTTTCTTGTTTTTTTAATAATTTAATATTAAATGAAAAACTTTATTACATGTGTAATCTTGTTGGGTATGTATCATATGTATATATCTATGAATATTTAGAAACAATGAATAAATGTCCTTATAAAGAATTAATGTTAAACATTTTTGAACAGTGACGTTAATCTAGATTAAGCTAATAATCGTCTTGTCTAAAAGATTACAATGTTAGGGAAGAGTTCTTTAAGCTGCCTTTTCGTTTACATGAGTTATCGGCCTAATTGTAAAAGTTCAGGTGGTGACTAGACTTTGCCAAGAACTTATGAAAAAAGTTGCTTAATTACTAACATACAAATATACAATTTGGAAGCTTAGATGTGTTTTATCAGTAGCTCAGATAAAACTTCATGATGAGATAGGAGGGGGTAATGGCCTGATACAACTCAAGTTTAGACACAGCATTGGTATAAAATTTTGAGCTAAAAATACAGATTTTGCAAAAAAATTCGAAAATAATCGATAAGTTTGTGTGGGCTCTATGCCTTTAATGGGCGTGGTACCTTAGTTTTGACATTGAATAACATTAAAAGCATTTTTATCCAATTTGGAGTCAATACATTCCAAAATAATAAACATTTTCTTAAAAAAATTATAAAATGGGCGGTTTGTATGGGGATATATCTAAAAATGAGCGACATCATAAGTGATTTTGCCCAATTTGGAGTGAATATATGCATAAAATAAAGAAAAGCTTAGAATTTCAGCATATATCTCAGGAAGTCTCCGAGGAAATAAATAGTCAGACGGACATGGTTAGATCGACTCGTCTCATCGAACTGATCAAGAACTTTATGAGGTCTACGTCGTCTCCTTCAGTGCGTTACAAACTTTCGGAATAAACCCGTTTACACTATGTGTAAAGGGTATAAAAAAAAAAAAAAATGTTTTTAATAAAATTTTATTTTTCTTGTTTTGCAGTTTCAAAGAATGTTGATGTTGCAATATAGCAAGCATGGTGAGTGCATTCTCAAAGAAATTGGTGCAGCATTCAGGGGAGAGCATCCAGCCGATTTGACTATTGTCTGTGAAAACAAAGTAAAGTTACATGCCCATAAATTGGTACTAGCCGCTGCGAGTCCGCTTATAAGGTAAAAAAATGAATCTGAAGTCATCTAAAAATTTAAAACTAATAAAGAAATAAATTTCGTTATTTTACAGAACTCTATTAGAGGACACGCAACTAAGTGATTGCGCCACCACCGTTTACTTTCCGGATGTGAACGCAACCTACTTTAAGTTTCTCTTGGACTTCCTCTATTCCGGTCAAACATGCATTACGTCAAGAGATGTTAATTACTTGCATGATTTACTTTTATTGTTACAAATCAAATCTGATAGCTGGAAAACAACAGACTCGGCGCCACCTTATCTAAGCGGAAAATGCAGTACAATACGTGATCGAGATCGGGAACGTCAGAGTCGGCAATCACGTCTTGATCACTTTAGTTCGACACATAATATATTGGCTGATCAAACGCTCAAATATGAAGTTGATAGTGTCGATGAACAACGTCAAACAGAATCCGAATATCTTGCTGGCGGCGATGGAAATTTAAGTGAACGTTGTGAAAGTGAAGAGCCAAGATCACTGAAACATCTCGATGATGACATAAATGCCGATGCTGATGCCGATGCAGATATTGATTGTATAAAAGATAACAGAAGCGACAAATCAACAAATGAAATTGTAAATCTTTCCAACATTCCAGTGCGAAGTGACCGAGCGAATAATAACCATAATGATAACGAAAATTGTGGTACCGGTAACTCATTGAATCCAGTGAATCTATCATTGGGTTTGCGAAGCAAAAATGAAATTTCGACACGATATCAATCGTTTAGCACTGACACAAGTGCTGGTGGTAGCGATTCGCCTGGCGTAAATGAAAGCACGAAACGAAAAGGACTATTCTTTGACACACACAAGGACCCTATGAAACCGCTATCGGATGCGTCCGATATCAATAGTTCACCAGAAAATTATGTGGTTACGCCGCATAGAAAGCGTCGTCCTGGTTTCCACAATACACAAAGTGACAACCAACCATTTGCATCGTACCAACACAATTTACTTGAGGAATTGCGTCTTGGTAAGACAAGTTCGTCGCCTCATGCACCAGCCTTTCCGTCCGAAAAAAACATTCTATCATCATTGGAAGAAGGGGGTCAAAATGGAGACAACTTAACATCAGACCGAAAAATATTAGACGCTCAACGAAATCGAGTGCCAAGCCCTGATCTCCAGATGCATTTGGCTCCTCAATTTGTTTACCAATGGCAATCAAATCAGAATGCAGCTGCCATTTCTAACATGCCAAACCTGCAGTCTCGACTTTCAAGTCTTTCACAGATGAACCTAGGACTCGATGCAGAAAGTAGAAGTAGCGTTGGAGGTGGTGGTAGTGGAGCTAGCGTTGTGCCTGCCATTACATCTAACAATTCATCGCATGCATCTTCTGTTCGGGAATACCGATGTGAATACTGTGGAAAACAGTTTGGAATGTCCTGGAACTTAAAGACCCATCTGCGTGTTCATACGGGCGAAAAGCCATTCGCTTGCCGGCTCTGCGTAGCTATGTTCAAGCAAAAGGCTCACTTACTCAAACATTTGTGTTCAGTTCATAGGAACGTTATTACAACGACCAACGGTTCGGACACGGAAAACCGTTATAGCTGCTGCTTCTGCTCGATGTGCTTCGAGTCAGTTCAAGAGCTTGTCCGACATTTGTCAGGCCACCACAACAACTTGCTGCTGACTAAGAATCTTCGCGAATAAAAACCTGAAAAAACAACGCAGTTTAAAGCCGCTAACTGACAATCGATCAGTAGATCAGTTTTTCGGTCCGCTGCCAGAACTATTTCAAAGAGACCTGAATTTTTTTAATTGTATACAAATATTTTTACTTCCGATCACTTTATTATGATTACGATTCGATTCATGTATTCGCATAAGTTTACGTGATTAAAGTTTTTCCTCCAACTATTACTTATGAATGACATGTGTTCATGATCTACAATTATTCCAGTCGGTCAGTTAAATGATTGAGAAATGGAAAAACAGATCTAATAATAATTTTTATATAAATATACAGACAACTTTTCTCCACAACACTTAACCAATTGTAATGACTCGTATTTTAATTGTTTTTTTTTTATTATTTTTCTTATTTGAATAAAAAATTCTATGTATGTATTTCCATTTACTCGTACTTCTACACACAATTTTCCGATGAAGTAAGGAAATCTGTGACAAATGTAATAAATAAAATTTTTCATATTTTCTTAAAATATTTATCGTTTTTATATTTAGTTTATATTTTAACGGAATCGAAATGCTCGGATAGAAAGTTTGACGATGATGGATTCTGATTGCCAAATGAACTGAATCCTTTCCCATTGTTGGTAATTCTTCGGTGGTCAGTTCTCCAAATCATTTTAATAATACCAAAGAGGGCCTCACAGTGGTCGATTTAAGCAATCTTGCGGACCGAAGTTGAATTTTTTACATTTAACAAATTACAAAATTAGTTTGTCAGTCGATTTAGCAAATCGATAACAACCAAATTGATAATAGCACTTTAAATTATCAGCGGTGAGCTTTGTTTAAACAATTGTTGGAAATACAATGTGTTAAGATTTTTTAAAAATTTCATTTTTAATTGTTTTTTTTTTTTATTTTTCAATAATAAAGGAATATATTTACATAACAATAAATGTTTTGTGACCTGTGGATATATGTTACATAAGTTACATTAACAATTTATGGTAAAACTAACAACTTTGTTATTTTCTCAAATGTAACCAATCTTTATTTGTCATTTGCCGATGAAAGATACTATTTTTATATGTTAATGTGGTTCGCCTTCTTTGTGAAATGTCCAATATCTGCCGCAGCGAGGTGCATCTGCTCACAATATTGTACTTTTTCGGCACCATGTCAGTCTGCAAGCCTAGTCTTTTTCTAGTATGACGCAGCGAAAATGATTTTTAAAAAAGGTGTTCAGCACTGGAGAACTATATTTATTCAAATGCTATGGAAAGGAGCATGACTTAATAGTTAAAAGCAATCAAAATTTTGCGAAAGGCTTTCTGTAATGTATAAAAAATGTCATAAAGCTTTGAACGATTCGATCAGAAATCAGATCTTTTAAAGCAAAAAACTCATACATGTTCCGATCGAAAACAAAAGAATTTTGCGGATTGCAGACAGCTAGTGAATGGCAACACATACATTGGAGGATCTGTTGAACTCATAATTAATTTCTTCGGATCCCCTAATAACGAGTTTAAGCAAAACTCCGTCTCGCCATTGAAATAATATTTTTTTTTTGGATATGGAGGTAAAAAATATACTTTGTAGTGCCTTTGATGAATAATTCATACTTGACTTAGACTGGACTTAGTTGCAATTAGAAATATCAGAAAAATTTCTTTCCTGCAGAAAATATAAATTTTATTTGGACCAACTAAATTAAAATTATTTTTGTTATTATTGGAATAAATAAAGACTTGAAATTTGTAAGGACTAAAAAGGACCAATAACACCTCGCTTATAAACCATTAAAATATATTCATAAACAAATATATACATACTAGCAGATACCCCGGAGATACCACGTTGTGCGTTCGTTTCGACTGCTCTTTCAGCTCTTTTCCGTTTCGCATCTGCTGTGTTTTGTGCATTTTCTTTTTTTTTCTACTCAAGATATACTGGGGAAAGCTGTCAGATGTTTATTATTTTTGTTTTTTGTTTATGTGAAAAAGCAAAACATTTTTGTATGGGAAAATTAGAAAATCGACTTCATAAATGAACCGAATGTTCCTAATGCATTGTTTTAATGGTCTAAAATTCTACTTGCATTGTTTTCTTTCAAATGTAACCGGTTTGGGGCTCATCGGTTGGACGGTTTCAACGTATAGAGTAGACATAGAAACATACATACATTTTTATATATATAGATAGATAGATAGAAGATAGATAGATAGACAGATATATAGATATATTAAAATTATTTTTATTATTAAATTTAAATATATTTTTATTGGAATAAAAAATAAAACACAAATTTTTTTAATTTTTTCATAATTTAGTCATTGAAATAAAAAATGTTCAAATTATGATAAAAAGTTGCAACTTTGACAAAATAAAAAACTCACATAAATTTCAAAAAAAAAAAAAAAAAAATTTAATTGTAACTAAATCTGTTTGCAACTAAAGAAAAATATTAAAAAAAAAAAAAGAAAGAGGAATTAATTAAACGCCGCTAGATAAGCCTTTTTCGACCACTTAGCCGAATGAATTACACTAGTTTACACCAAAATGGGATTCTTTCTAACCCACCTATTTCCATGTATTTTAGGGCGTAGATTTCAAAAATGGCCATTAAAATTTTTCTTAAGAACCGTTTAAAAATATCTTCAAACAAGGAAAAACGTGAACTTCGGTGGAACCGAAGCATAAATACCCGCCACACGAATCTTTGAATAGTTTATGTGTGATCATCAGTGGCTTATATACATTTAAAAATATATAGACGAAAATAATTAATTTTTCATACAAAAGCTCAAAAATAATCGGTGAGTTTGTATGGGGGCTATATATAAAAAATGGGCGTGGCCTCTTGGTTTTGGAATTGGATGACATAAGAAGTGTTTTTACCCAATTTGGAGTAAATAAATTCATAAATAATACCAATTTTTATTCAAAAATTGGAAAATGGGCGGTAAATTTGTATGGGGGCTATACCTAAGAATGGGCGTGGCTCCTTGGTTTCGACTTTGGATGACAATAGAAGAGTTTTTACCCAATTTGGAGTGAATACATACATAAATAATACATATTTTCATACAAAAATTCAGAAATTTTCGTTAAGTTTGTATGGGGGCTACACCTAAAAATGGGCGTGGCAACTTAATTTTAACATACAAAGTAGTCGTTGCCGAGAAAAGCTTAAGTTCCAAATATCTTCATCGAAAAAAATGCGTAGAAGTAAACAGACAGACAGACGAACATGGCTAAATCGATTCGTCTCATCGAGCTGATCAAGAATATATATACTTTATGGGGTCTACGACGTCTCCTTCAATGCGTTACAAACTTTCCGACAAACTGAATATACCCTCCACACTATGTGTGGCGGGTATAAAAACCGTTTTTTGTGGACTTTTTTTCAGTTATTACTAAACATCTCAAGAATGGACAAATTTATAAAGCTGAACTTTTCATGGGTTGGAAGATATTTTCTTCCTCATACATAATTAACATTGAACTCTTTCAATGTCACTTCGTTACTACTGAATCGTTTGACAAATTTATTTCACATTTCGGAGTTACGTCTTAATTTTATAGAAGAAGAATATTTTCGTCGTAGGACAAACCATAAACTATAAAGTTTTGTTTGAATAAAGTCAATCTTTCCCAAAAAACGCGATGATACATTTCCAAAACTCATGAAAGTGAAAATAGCATACATACATACATACATACTCGGATACATATATCAAGTTGGGTACTTCATTGCACTTCTGCAGATTAGTGTCGACTTTGAGTTAATGATGCAAAATTTGTCCGTTATATCATTTTAAATATGTCTTATCATGTTGATATCTTGTATACTCGTACATATGGCGTGAGAAGAGAATATATCCATATTTCTTCTATACATTTCAAAAGTTTTTAAAATGTTTCTTAGTGCTTTCAGCAAAGTTTAGTTGCGATAAAAAATTCAAAACATATATTGGAATCGGCATTTTTACACATTATGTGTGATGGGTATTATTCAGGGCTGCAAACCACTAAAGAATTGGCAGCGGTTCGGTTCAGTGGTTCGCGATGCCTTTGAACCGCTGGTTCGGTTCAAAGGCTGGTTCGGTCGAACCAAGGTTCGGTACGAATCCATTACGAGTACGTTTAGGCGTTCTAAAACGGATTCTGAAACATTCGAGCTGACCAATTCGTTTCGAGTACATTACGAGTCCGTTAATGTTTTTAAAACCTCATAAAGTATATATATTCTTGATCAGCTCGTCGAGACAAGTCGATCTAGCCATGTCTGTCTGTCTACCTGTCCCATTGTCAGTAGTTACACGTTTCATTTGCTCAGTTTTAAAAATATTGAGATAAAATTCAGAACTTAAGCTTTTCTCAGTCCTAGGCTAAAGTGTTAAAACCACAGATCCACGCCCATTTCTATGCATAGCCCCCATACAAATTTTTCAGTTTTTTTGTATTAAAAATGGTTTATTTATGAAGCTATTTGTGTCAAACACAGTAAAAAACTCTAATAATAGAAACGCATGTTTATAGAAGCACTCATGGTTGAGGATGGACTACGATAGCCTATATAGCTTCCATAGTTTTTATAATAAAAATGATTAATCTTTGATGCGATTTGTGGTGGGCCATGGTTGAGATTCGACCCTCTATATCATACAACCGTTATAGAAATTTACCTCCAATTTTCAAGTATTTGTATGAAAAAATGTTTATTTTTGAAGCGATTTATTTCAAATATTGTCAAAATACTTATTGTAGCAAGCTATGATTACAATAGGACACATGCTTATTGTAGAATCATTTTAACCTATAATCCCTTTACAAACAGATCACACGTATTCGTGTAATAAAAGTTAGTTTAATCATCGAGTTACTTGTATTTAATTGTTATTCTTCATTTTGTGCACAATGAATAGAAAGAAACGTTCTCAAATGATTTTAGAGTCGGACTCTTCCGATGAAGAGGATATATGTTATAGTGTCATATTCCTCTCCAATGACTGTTCCAAGTGATTACAAACATTATGGACTATAATATTAATGTAGATATGGTCCAAAACTCAGATAAAAAAAGTTTCACGTACGTGGATCTTATCCATATTTTACGTAAAATGGAGGCGATTCGAATTTTATCGGATTGAAAATGGGTTCCGTTGAATAAGGATGAGTTAAGCATGTATTGTAATGCAAAACTGAGCATCTTTTGTTGCGACTTTTATTGTCGAGAACCACACAAGAGGCCGCTTGCAGGTAAAAAAAGAATTACCAATACTGGATAAATATCGTTAATCAGAAAATTCCTGGTTCAATTTCGTACTGGAAAGAGGAGACATGTGTAGAAGAGACCAAATGAGACCTTCGTGCTGCCCAGGCTAACCACAAGCTGCAAGGGAATATATATATATATATATATATATATATATATATATATATATATATAGTATATATATAGTATATAATGTCTTCTTTATAGTTTATACACGTACATACTTACTTAACTCAAAGATATTTTAACCATCCAGACTCATTTTTTGTATAATTAAACAATACAACAATTTCAATGAAAACAATTTCGCTTACCTTTTCTTTGATAGATCCATCATTTCTTTATATCTTTTCTACAACAAAAAAATTGATACATATTTAACAAGTGTTCTACATTTGTGTAAAAAAAAGAATATTACAAAAAAAAAAAAAAAAAAAATATTACAAAAAAAAAAAAAATATTACAAAATAAGCAAAAACGTTAACTTCGGTAGCACCGAAGCTCAAATACCCGCCAAACGAAATTTAAATCATTTTCTTTAAAAAATAAAAAAAATGGAAGGTGAGTTTGTATGGGGTGTATGTTCATAGGATAACAGTAGAAGTGATTATACATACAAAACCTGAAAAATGGGCGCTAGGTTTGTATCGGGGCAATATCTAAAAATGGGCGTGGCACATTTTTTCTGATATTGGATGCCATTAGAAGTGTTTTTTTACCCAATTTGTAGTAAAAACATTCATAAATAATTACCATTTTCATACAAAAAAAATCGAAAAAAATGGTAAGTTTGAATAGGGGCTATATCTGAAAATGGGCGTGACACCTTTCTTCTGGTATTGTATGCCATTAGAAGTGTTTTTACCCAATTTATAGTAAATACATTCATAAATAATTAATATTTTTATACAAAAAACCGAAAAAAATTGTAAGTTTGTATGTGGGCTATTTCTAAAAATTGGCGTGGTACCTTGGTTCTGACATACAAACTGCCTAGGAGCACATAAAGCTTAAGTTTGAATTTTCAGGTCAATATCTTTAAAACTTTCCGAAAAAAAACGCATTGCAACAGACGGATAGACAGACGGACATGGCTAAATCGATTCGTCTCATCGAGCTGATCAATAATATATATACTTTATGGGGTCTCCGATGCCTCCTTTAATGCGTTACAAACTTTCCGACCAACTGATAATCCCCTTCACATTATGTGTGGCGGGTATAAAAACAATACAAAATATAAAAGAAACAACAAAAAATTATAATAATAATAATTTTTTTTTTATAATAAACAACAATATTTTTATTTCTATGTATATGCATATAAACAAAATGGGCTTAGATTCCCCTTTGCAACTATATTTTTCACAGCGACGCTGTTCTACTTTAAATGTATCTGTCTCGCTTTTAACAGTACTATTTCGTACTCGGTCGCACTTACCCAACATTACATATATGTACAGTCATTGCTGATGACGGCGTTTTTAGGTTCAACTACATGATTTTCATTTCCGGTTAACATATTTTTTCACTTTCAAATTGCATCGACAAGCAGTAAATTTTTTTAACTATAAAGAAAACTGTCTAGCTTTTTTATACCCGCCACACATAGTGTGGAGGGTATTATCATTTTGTCAGAAAGTTTGTAACGCATTAAAGGAGACGTCGTAGACACTATAAAGTATATATATTCTTGATCAGCTCGACGAGACGAGTCGATCTAGCCATGTCCGTCTGTCTGTATTAATGCGATTCATTCGCTCAGTTTTAAAGATATTGACCTGAAACTGGGAACTTAAGCTTTTGTCAGTCCTAAGCAGTTCAAGTGTTAAAATCAAAGTGCCACGCCCATTTTAAGGTATAGCCCCCATACAAACTTACCGTTTTTTTCTAATTTTTTGCATAAAAATAGCTATTATTTATGAATGTAGTCACTGAAGTTGGAAAAAAATACTTCTAATGTCATCCAATATCAAATCCAAGCTGCCACGCCCATTTTTAGATATAGCTCCCATACAAACTTACCACCCATTCTCGAATTTTTGTATTAAAATAGGTATTATTTTTGAAACAATTCACTCAAATTTGGGTAAAAACACTTCTAATGAAATCCAATATCAAAACCAAGGTGCCACGCCCATTTTTAGATAAAGCCCCATACAAACTTACCACCTATTCTCGAATTTTTGTATTAAAATAGGTATTATTTTTGAAACAATTCACTCAAATTTGGGTAAAAAACACTTCTAATGAAATCCAATATCAAAACCAAGGTGCCACGCCCATTTTTAGATAAAGCCCTCATACAAACCTACCGCCCATTCTCGAATTTTTGTATTAAAATAGGTATTATTTTTGAAACAATTCACTCAATCCAATATCAAAACCAAGGTGCCACGCCCATTTTTATATAAAGCCCCCATACAAACTTACCGCCCATTCTCGAATTTTTGTATTAAAATCGGTACTATTTTTGAAACTATTCACTCAAATTTGGGTAAAAACACTTCTAATGACATCCAATATCAAAACCAAGGTGCCACGCCCATTTTTATATAAAGCCCCCATACAAACTTACCGCCCATTCTCGAATTTTTGTATTAAAATCGGTATTATTTTTGAAACTATTCACTCAAATTTGGGTAAAAACACTTCTAATGACATCCAATATCAAAACCAAGGTGCCACGCGCATTTTTAGCTATAGCACCCATACAAACTTATTGATTATTTTCGAACATTTGCATGAAAAAGTAATTATTTTAAAATATATATTTATAAATGTATATAAGCCAATTATGATCACACATAAACTATTCAAAGATTCATGTGACGGGTATTTAAGCTTCGGTTCCACCGAAGTTAACGTTTTTCCTTGTTCAATTTCAGAGCGTTAAAATAAAAGCTTAGACTGATGTGAATCGAGCTCCATACTCCTTATATCTCCAAAAAAACCTTATATATGAGTACTTTTTTATTATTAAAACAAGTAAAAACGTTAACTTCGGTGGAACCGAAGCTTAAATACCCGTCACACGAATCTTTGAATAGTTTAGTGTGATCATCAGTGGCTTAAATACATTTATAAATATATATTCGAAAATAATTACTTTTTCATACATTTGGTGGAAAATAATCGAAAAGTTTGTGTGGGGACTATAGCTAAAAATATGCGTGGCACCTGGGTTTTGTTATTGGATATCATTATTAGTGTTTTTACATAAGTTTGAGTGAATAGTCTCATAAATAATACCTATTTTTATACAAAAATTCGAAAACGGGCGTTAAATTTGTATGGGGGCTATAGTTAAAAATGGGCGTGGCAGCTTGGACTTGACATTGAATGACATTAGAAGTATTTTTACCCAACTTGATGTGACTACATTCATAAATAATAGCTATTCTCATATAAAATTCGAAAATGGGCGGTAAGTTTGTATGGGGGCTATAGCTAAAAATGGGCGTGGCAGCCTGGATTTGACATTGGGTGACCTAAGAAGTATTTTTACCCAACTTGGAGTGAGTACATTCATAAATAATTGCTATTTTCATACAAAAAATCCGAAAAAAACGGTAAATTTGTATGGGGGCTACACCTTAAAATGGGCGTGGCACTTTAATTTTAACATTTGAGCTGCTTAGGACTGAGAAAAGCTTAAGTTCCGAGTTTCAGGTCAATATCTTTAAAACTAAGCGAATGAACCGCATAAATACAGACGGACGGACAGACAGACAGACAGACAGACGGACGGACAGACAGACGGACATGGCTACATCGACTCGTCTCGTCGTGCTGATCAAGAATATATATACTTTATAGGGTCTAAGAAGTCTCCTTTGATGCGTTACAAACTTTCTGACAAAATGATAATACCCTCCACACTGTGTGTGACGGGTATAAAAAAAAACTTTTGAGTTTTTTTTCAATTTAAAAATCTCAAATTAGAGCTAATCTCAGTATAATTTAAACCCTATACCCCTATATCTCCGAAATTTGTTCTTTTTCCATAATTTATAGAAAACTATTCAGCACTAACCAACCTATTAAAAAATATTATTTAAGCATTATTAATGCATAAATGAATGAAAAACTAGAATACATATGCTCGTTTAATAAAATACATCGTTTTTCTTGTATTTTACTATATTTTATTCATTTTTATTACGTGTCGATTTGGGTTTAAAACAGAGAACGAAAATAAGCTGTACACGAACAAATCATATAGAAAACGAAACGAATCAATAATTCGTAAGAAATAATGTTCGAAAGAGAAAACTTTATACGAATCTTTTCACTTAATTGATGACAAACTTTATATATTTTGAATATGCTCGAACACATGTGTACTGTATTGTTTGTAATTGAGTTTATGCTCGTGACAGACAGAAAACAGAACGAAATAAATATAGAACATTATAACAACAATAAATTGATGAAACGTTTATTTTTAGTGTTCTTTTGAAACGTTTCGTACTGTTCTTTACTTTTTTATTTAAAATTTTTACAAACAGTGTATTTTAAAAGTTTAGTCTACAAACTTCAGCCATAAGTCTCAAATCAATTGATTCATGCGTTCTGGTTAACTCCAGCAAGAATTGAAGCCGAATGACTTACCACAACGACTAATTTTTGGTGAATGGGCTTTACAACAGCTCCATGAAAATTTGCTGTTTTATTGAAACATTGTTTTCAGCAATGAAGCTCTTTTCTGACTCAACGGATACGTAAACAAGCAAACTGTCGCCTCTGGGATGAGGAAAAGCCACATGCCATACAAAAATTTCCGATCTATCCCGAAAAAACGACAATTTGGTGTGGTTTATGTGCTGGTGGCATCATCGGTTCATTTTTCTTCAAAGACGACCGTGGAAGAAACGTTACCGTCAACGGCGAACGATATTGAGCCACGGTAAGCGATTTTTTCCCCAGTTGGCTAAGTTAAACTTGGTTGACATGTGGTTTCATCAAGACGTTGAAGGATGAGTTTGGTTAGATGCTTATCTCTCGAAATGGCCCTGTGAGTTGGCCGCCAAGATTTCATGTGGGGTTATGAGAAAGCGTTAGTCTAGTCAAGCCAAACATGATTGAAGCTTTGCAGGATAACATATCACGCTTTATTCGTGGAATACGGGTCGAAATACTCGAAAAGAGACGCAAAATTAGACCTTCCGAATGAACCATTTGAAACGGAGCCGCGGACAACATTTACATATCTTTAAAACGTAAATGGCAAAGGCTTATTTATTCATTCCAAAGATAACATATGCCTATTCCGGTTTCAAAACCCCAAATACGCCCTGGATTAAAAATTTTTAAAATCACGTCCGAGTGATTACCTGAAATCTAAAAAAAAAAAATATTGGTCGAAAAATCTATTTTGGGTTCACCAATGGGAAATCTAAAAAAAAAAAAAAACTAGTGAAAAACTCTATGTTGGGTTCATCTATGGGTCCCAGGTCAAAATTTTAAAAGTCCCTTGAACAGGTCATATTTTATAACAATCTTTCAAATGTGCCCAGTTTCAAGTCTCTACGTCTATTCATTCCAAAGATATTACCTTTCCGGCTTTAAAGTTTCTAGTGGGCCCCGAGTCAAAAATTTTTTAAATCACGTCTGATCATCTAAGATCTAAAAAAAAAAAAAATTGGTAAAAAAAATCTATGCTGGGTCCACTAATGGGTCACAGTTACAAATTTCGGAAAACGCTTAAAATATAATCAAACGCCTAAAACAAAACCATGTCCTAGTGCTCACCTGAAATTAAAAAAGAAAACAAAAAATGGTAAAAAATCTATTTTGGGTCGACCAACCAGGTCCAAATTTCGGAAATTCCTTGAACACGCCTAAAATATTTTTAATCGTCTTTCAAATGCGCCCAGTTTTAAGTCTCTTCGTCCATTACGCCCCGTGTCAAAATTTTCCAAAGTCCGTCTTTGTGCTCACCTGAAAATAAAAAATATTGAAAAAAAATCTATTTTGGGTTTACCAATGCGTCCTAGATACGAATTTCGGGAGCCTCTCGCACACATCAAAAACTTTTTTGAGCCATCTTTCCAATGCTCCCAATATAAAGTCTCTAGTCCTTTCCGTAACCGAGTTATAGCAAAAGTTTTAAAAGAGCTGGTTCATTCGATTTTGGATTCCCAAGTGATGTAACGTTCAAAATTTTAATAAACACCGAAACTGAAATGAGCGTAATTTCAAGTCTCTAGGTGTTGTGTGCGGGCTGTCAAGAATACCACCACAGCAGGCTCAGCTTGACGTAAGAGGCGTCTAAAGAGACAACCCTCAGGATGAGGTTGGTTCGCAGGGTGTTGGTCCCTCAACCGGAAAACAATTTAAAACCATAAGAACACACGAACCATGGATAAGACGGCTAGAAGAAACAAAACTACTCAAGGTGGCAGACACAGAAGTGAAAATCCACCCGCGATAAACTCCGCGGCAGAGGCATGGATTCTGGAGGCCCCAACTACCGTTAAATCTGCTACTCATGATAACAAACCCCGGAAAAGATTTAAGGAACACGATTTAAAAATATGAACCTGGAACGTCCGATCCCTAAATAAGCCAAGCAAGCTACAGTAGAACGAAAGCTAGATGTTGGCAGGCTAAACTCGCTGCAGACTCCCGCTGCCTTCTTAACAAGGGTCTCTCAACTGCTTAGAGAGACTACTCCGGCATCCGACTGTATAAACGATCAGTGGAAGCATATCTCCAGCTCATTAAGTATGGCGGCCAAAGTGGTTGTTGGTTATACTTGACCTCGGAGGCAAACTTAATACGATGAGGAATGTCGCACTGCTACGGTACAAAAGAACATTGGCTATAAACGAACCCTGCAATCGGGAGCAACACGAGCTGTTGTTGAGCGATATCGAGAAAAAAGGAGAGAAGAAAAACGTCGTTTCAAAAGCAAAAAATAAACCAAGAAAGGCGTGAGCTGGAGGAAGTTGAGATGATGTGCGACAGAAATGAGGCTCGGAAATTCTATCAAAAAATCAAGCGCTTGCCCGATGGTTAAAGACCGAAGCATCGTTCTGTAAAGATGCGCATGGAAATGTGGTGACAGATGTCCAGGAGTCACTTATGTTATGGAGGAACCACTTCTCTACCTAACTTGGAGGCGAGAACGGGAACAATGCCGCCAGCGTCCCGAAGATCAATATCTGGTTCCCCCGACCGATGATGGCATTCCTGTGGAGCCACCAGGCTATGACGAGGTCTTACAAGCTATAAAAAGGCTTAAAAATAACAAAGCGGCGGGCGCAGACGAACTT
Organism: Leucophenga varia; assembly: GCA_018903435.1. Lineage (NCBI taxonomy): Eukaryota > Metazoa > Arthropoda > Insecta > Diptera > Drosophilidae > Leucophenga > Leucophenga varia. Next base: position 35,072 of record JAEIFJ010000046.1, on the reverse strand, counting down.
CCCGCAGAGTTATTTAAGACCAGCGGCGAAGAGTTGATTCGATACTCGTTAAACAAAAAATAAGCCTGGAGAGACTACATTTAAATTATAATATCTATCCGTAGGCAGAACAGAGAATAATTTCTCGTTAACCTATTTGGAACAGAAAAGTTCAACAGCTGTAGTAAATAAGGAGAATAAATCTCCCCAGATGTAAGTTTCTGGATGAATAAAACTCCTAATATATTTCTACGTGGGCAGATCAATTAGGTTTAAACGATGTGTATATGGAGGCAAATTAACATTTGGATTCCAGCCCAAATTACGTAAAGCAAAGAGTAGAAACTGTTTTTGAACAGATTCTAACTGTACTTGATATATCATATATTGAGGACTCCAAACACAGGAGGCATATTCCAGTATTGGACGGACTAAAGAAGTAAATAATAACTTCGTGATGTACGGATCATTAAACTCTTTCGACCAACGTTTAATAAAGTAAAGTAAACCCATTGCCTTGTTGCAAACTACGTCAATGTGAGTTGCAAACGAAAGTTTTGTGTCAAATAGCACACCAAAGTCGTTAATAGAAGAAATCCGCTCAAGGGCCGAATTTTCAATAAGATAAAAAAGGGTTTCTACGAGCAAACGACATAACTTTACACTTGGTACAGTTAAGCACTAAAATGTTGCGTTGACACCTGCGATGAAGCTCATTTAGATCACTTTGCAATAAGTCAAGGCCAGCAGGACCATTGTAACATTACACTCATTAAAGGCCAAGTCCTCCACCAATGTAGAGCTGCAGTTGCTTGATGACGACGGCTGCGGGCCTGCTTTCCCACCCAGACCAGACGTCGATACTGGGGTTCTGAAGCTTATATACCTGTCATACATCATTTGACGTAAATAGATCGTGTGCAGTATTTGTATTCAATTTTATTTCAAAATACTTAACATACAATATATATATTCTTGATCAACTCGACGAGGTGAATCGATTTACCCATGTTCATCTGTCGGTCCATCCGTCCGCTGTCTGTCCATCTGTTTGTTTCTCCGCAATTCATTAGGACAGTTTAAAATATAATAAGATGAAATTTGGAACTTAAGCTTTTCTCTCCAACGGCTAAATCAAGTGTGAAAATAATACTGCCACTCCCTTTTAGGCATAGCCCCCATACAAACTTATCGCCTACTTTCGAATTTTTGTATGAAAATAGCTGCTATTTATGGATGTGTTTACTTCAAGTTGGATAAAAATACTTCTGTTGTCATCCAATGTCATTTTTAGGTATAGGCCCTAGCATAAAGGACCCGACCTTTTCGCCCATTTTGTAATTTTTGTGTGAAAATAGTAATTATTTATGAATGGTTCACTTCAAATTGGGTGAAAACACATCTTATATCATCCTATCTTTACTCTCCTGATATTATAAGGATCAGCCCACTATAACATAAAGCCCCTATACAAAGTCACCACCCATTTTCTAATTTGTTTATACCCGCCACACATAGTGAGAAGGGTATATTCAGTTTGTCTGAAAGTTTGTAACGCATTGAAGGAGACGTCGAAGACCCCATAAAGTATATATATTCTTGATCAGCTCGACGAGACCTTTCGATCTAGCCATGTCCGTTTCTTCGCAGTTTGTTCGGTTAGTTTAAAAGATATTAAGCTGAAATTCAGAACTTAAGCTTTCCTCTCTAACGACTAAATCAAGTATGAAAATGAAAGTGCCACTACCATTTTTAGGTATAGCTCCCATACAAACTTACCGTTTTTTTATTTTTTGTATGAAAATAGCTATTATTCATGAATGTATTCACTCCAAATTGGGTAAAAATACTTCTAATGTCTTCCAATGTCAAAAGTAAGGTACCACGCCCATTTTTAGGTATGGGACCCATACGAACTTTACTCGATTTTCCAATTTTTGTATGAAAATAGGTATTATTTCTGAATGTATTCACTCCAAATTGGGTAAAACCTCTACCTACGTCATCCAAAGTTGAAACTAAGGTGCCACGCCTTATTTTAGGTATAGGCCCCATATGATCTTTCCGGCCGTTTTGTAATTTTTGTGTGAAAATAGTAATTATTTATGAATGTATTTACTTCTAATTGGGTAAAACGTATCTTATATAATCCTACTTTTACTCTACTGATATTATATGAATCAGCCAACTATTTTATACAGCTCTCCAAAAAAGTCACAACCCATTTTCTACTTTTTTTCAAGAAAATGTTTATTATTCTGTCCTTAGGTTAAAAATTTCACCTATTATTGCGTCTAAGCTTTGATTGTATTGACTCCAAGCCATCCCTTCTCCAAATTTTACCTAAGCCACTGATGATCATAAATAAACTAAACCAAGATGTGGCGGGTATTTAAGCTTCGGTTATTGAGATTTTGATATGGAGCGCATTTAAAAGATGGTTAAAAAATGTTTTCGTGTTCGAAGGGTATCCAATAATCTCTTTTAGGTTCAATGTTTAGGCGAGTATGTTGAAAAATCATACGCTGGATGGACTTGACAAAATCGACTCTTCTCTTTATTTAGTTGACACGTAGTCGTAAAAAAGTAATAAAATGAAGAAAAAAACAACAAAAAAAAAATTTATAAATAAGAACTACTTGCATATAAAAACTCAAAAATTAGATTTCTATGTAAGCTATACCTAAAAATGGGCGTGGCACTTTGGTTTTGATATTGGATAACACTAGAAGTTTTTCTACCCAAATTGTAGTAAATACATTTATATATAAAAACTTTTTTTACAAAAAAATTCAAATTCAGCGGGTATAATAAACTAGGTATGTAAAGTAAGTACACTATAATCTCTTCTCATATTGTCCGTTCTCAACTTCTATATTATGTCGTACTCTAAGCTTATTATTGTGGATTTAGTCAGCTCATCGTCAATATAAACAGTTTGTGGAACATAGGGATAGTGATTTTTTTTTACACAACAAATTAAAACGACTAATGCTGTACGTCATATAAAACTACCAATATTACCAAAGAGGAGGCCGATGCCTCTATTTATGGATCAACTGATCGAGTTACACCTTTTCTACTGACTAGAGGAAATTGAGCCTCCTACCGAAGATCATTCACTTAAAAATATAAACAAAATGTTGCAAACAGTAACGGAATTCCTAAAACTGGCATCCCACTTGCTCCCAGATTTCGATGAAAAACCGGAAAACTTAACGAATTTTCTGAATGCCATCGAATTGGTACGAAACATAATGAACCAGCATGAATCCATAGCGATAAACTTAATTAAAACAAAACTCAAGAGCAATTATAAACAGGCTAAAAACATCTGCTAAGTGCGAATCGGTGGAGGTGTTAACTGCAAAAATTAGGAATGTAAAACAACATAGTAAAGCCTCCAAGTCAGCCTTAAACGTAAAAATATCCACATTCTTACTTGATACGGGTGCGGACATTTCAGTAATCAAAAGTGGACAAGTAGAAAACATTTCTATTAATATATACTTCAGTAACTACTAGCCTGCACGGCATTGGTAAAGGTATAACAAAAACAATAGGTAAAGTCGTTACCGATTTAAAAGCTGACAATCTCCTAATAAATCGTGAATTTTATGTAGTCAGCGATGATTTTCCAATTCCATCTGATGGAATTCTCGGACTTGATTTTGTCAAGAAGTACAATTTTATACTTGACTATCAAAAGATATAGATTGGTTCATTCTAAGGCCAGACGACTATTATGAGGATATTGAATTCCAATGAAAATTTTCCAATCATTGACGCAAAATCCATTCCTGCAAGGTTTGAGGTAATCAGACAAATAAATATCATAAGTGCAGCACTAATGCGTTTGTCAGATTGGTTAACACTACCAACTCAAATGCAAGAATTACAACCCTTCACATAAAAACCGAAAGTCTTAACGACTACGAAACTGTAGCCATAAATGGTACAGATAACAATACCTTGAAGTTGCAAAAATTTTCCACAAATTTCCTGACTTTGTAAAGTCACAATTAGAAGAATTATGTACAGAATATATTGTTATATTCATGTTGGAAACTGATAAAGTATAAGTTAATAATTTTTATAAACAAAAGCTTCCGCTTAAAACTAATGAACCAACGTACATAAAGAATAACAGAACACCCCACACCCACAAAAACGAAACTAAAAGTCAAGTTGATAAATTGGTCAATGATGACACAGTAGAACCGCCAACTTCGGAGTCCAACAGTCCAATACTGCTTGTACCCAAAAATCTCTACCAGGTAAAACTGAAAAAAAGGTGGAGATTAGTAGTTGACTATAGGAGCACAAATAAAAAAACTAATTGCAGATAAATTTCCGTTGCCAAGAATATATGTTCAGAGGTTCATTTCGCTTCAAACGTCTGCCATATGGCCTCTAAGTAGCACCGAATTCTTTTCAAAGAAAGATGACAATTGCGTTTGCTGGATTATCTTCAACCTAAGCGTTTTTTGAATATGGATAGTTTAGTTGTATTAGGTCGATTAAAAAAAAACATATGCTTCACAACTTAGCAGAAGTTTTCCGAAAATACAATCTAAAACTCCATCCAGATAATTGCACATTTTTCAGTCACGAAGTGATATATTTAGGCCATAAATGTTCAGAAAAAGGCATTCTTCCAGATGATAGTAAATTTTAAACTATTCTAGACTATCCAACTCCCAAAAATGCCGACGAAACAAAAAGACTTGTTGGACTTTGCAACTATTATAGACATTTTGTTCCAAACTTTGCGGATATTCAAGACTCTTAACTTGACTATCCAAAAAAGGCACAATATTTAAATGGACCACTGAATGCGAAAACGCATTCCAATACTTTAAAAAATCACTCGTTGTGTGATAGTCCCAATACCCAGATTTTGAAAAAGCATTTGGCATCGCCACGGATGCAAGTAAATATGCCTGTTGTGCCGTACTTAGTCAAGAGTACGATGGTCTACGGCTTCCAATTGCATACGCCTCAAGATCATTTACTAAAGGCGAGAACAATAAATCTACTATAGAACAAGAATTAGCAACCATTAACTGGGCCATTACCCATTTGAGGCCATACCTTTACGGTACTAAATTCTTGGTAAAATCTGACCATAGACCTCTATCATATCTATTCTCTATGAGAAATCCATCCTCAAAATGACCGCGAATGAGATTAGACCTTGAGGAATATGACCGTAGAGTACTTGAGGGGTAAGGAGAACTATACCGCTGACGCATTGTCACGTATAGATTTCACCGACATAAAAAATGTGAGTGAAAAATTTTACAAATATTTAAAGTAACTACTGGACAAGAGGCTAAAGGCAAAATTACAAAAGTGCCTGAAAGCATACACGAAAATGAGTGCAAAGGGCCAAATGTCTGCGATGCAATTAATAATAGGTTACCAAAAAACAGCGCCAGGCTAGCCATAAACGGCGACTGTTTAAAAAATACTATAGGTACTAATTATTATTAGTTTAGGGGATGCTACCTAAAGAGGTATATTGTACACCCTTACTGGCTAAATTACAGATTCTAGCAATATTCTTTGTATGAATCTAATCATTTTTATAGGTTCGGTTTTCCTAACCTGCTCTAAGGAGAGTGTGTGACTTCCTAACAATAACATTCTACTTCTGGACGTAGCTACACATTCTGATAGAATATGGATAGTTGTTTCTTCCATACTACCACAGAACCTGCACTCAAGAGAGCTCGCTACACCCATTACATGAAGGTGTTTTCTAAGTCTGCAGTGACCTGTTAAGACCCCTATCATGATCTTTAGCTGAGTTCTATCCAGCTTAACCAATGCTTTGATAACCCTAGAGTTAAAGCCCTCTATTAGCAATTTGGCCTGTTGCATGCCTTGCCTCCAGTGTTCATCCCTGGCACATTTTATATCATTGCGTATTGTCTCATTAAGTGTATGGCCTCCAATGGGACAATACGGTTCTGGACCTGTTAGAGAAGTTGCCGCCCCCTTTCTGGCTAGAGCGTCTGCTAGCTCATTGCCTGGGATGTTTGTATGTCCTGGCACCCACAATAGTTGCACCTTATTATTTTGCCCTAGTACATTTAGGATGGCTATAGCCTCTTGTACTAGTTTAGATTTTACTGTGTCTGACTGTATCGCCTTAAGGGCTGCCCGACTGTCTGACAGTATTGCTATATCGCAGTTGTTGTAGTTCCTGCTAATATTGATCTGCGCGCAACGAATTATGGTGCATATCTCTGCCTGAAAGATGCTGGTGTATTTACACAGGGATTCCCATAGTTCGGTTCTTGGGCCAGCTACACCCAAACCGGCGCCTTCGTCGGTGAGTGAACCGTCTGTGTACCACTTGATAGTGTGTGGTTTTATTTCGTAAGCATTTTCAGATGTCCAAGTCTTCTTACTTGACCATCTGATGGTGAAGTCTTTGTCAATGTTGTACCTTTTGGTTATAATGTCCATAGGCATTGACAGAAGTTGAGACCCTTCCGTCCACGTTGCCAGGTGTTTCTTGCAGAAGGTAGATGCAGTTTTATCTCCATCTATCAATATGCGGTCATCCTTAGGTTCACTTCTATGTCTAGTGGTGTCAGGTCTAGAAGTGATTCAAGTGCTGCTGTAGGACAGGTACGTCCAGGTAGGTTGCCTGCTAATTTCCTGCATACGAACAGGGCCTTAGTGCATCTTAGAATTACATCATCTGTGTGGCTTCTCCAGAGAAGTTTACTATCCATAGTTAAGCCCAAGTATTTTGCCGCTGTACTAAAAGGTATTTCCACACCTCTCAGTACAACCGCCTTGAGTCTTGGTAGCTTGTACTTCCTAGTGAATGGTACAACGACGGATTTGGCCGAATTTATATTTAGTCCGACCTCCCTGCACCATTTTTGGGTTATACTTAGACCCCTGTTGATTATGTCACATAGGGTTTCTTCATATTTTCCTTAAGCAACGATTACAATGTCATCTGCATAGCCTTGACATTGTATTCCATTGCTGCTTAGTCTAGTCAGTAGGCCATCTACCACCAGGCTCCATTACGGTTTGTACCCTAAAGCTCGTGCCATTTAGGTCTGTTTCCGCCGTTCTAGTATTTAGTAGTGAGTGTATCCAGTCGACCACCAACGGTTCGTCCTCTCTTTCTACTAGGACCTTGCGTATTATATCGTGGTTCGTGTTGTCAAACGCCCCTTCGATGTCTAAGAAGGCACAAATAGTGATTTCTTTGTATTGAAATGAGTTTTTAATTACTCCAGTCAAGTTCAAAAGGGCAGTGTCAGTTGATCTACCTGCTCTATATGCATGCTGGTCCTTATGTAGAGGTTTTCTCGTAAGGTCCGTCTGTCTATTATGCCTATCTACTACCTTTTCCATTGTTTTTAATAAAAACGATGTCAGGCTGATAGGCCTAAAAGATTTGGGGTGAGTGGGATCCTTTTTCCCTGCCTTGGGGATAAAGACCACACTGGCCCTTCTCCACTGGGTTGGGACATGGCATGTTGCCAAGCTACTGGTCATAAGCCTTTGAATTCAAGGGATTAATTCCCTACCCCCATATTGTAGCAGAGCAGGAAAGATTCCGTCTACTCCAGGAGATTTAAAAGGGTGAAAGGTGGAATTTGCCCACCGTATCTTGTCCTCCATTATTATTCTCTTTGCAAGCAACAGGGTTTCCCGACTTGCTCGCCTATACTCCACCTCGGGCTGAGACTCATCGTCTCTGGCTCCTGGGAAGCGGGTTTCTAGTAGGAGCCTAATTTTTTGCTCCTCGTTTTCCGTATAGGAATTGTCTGGCCTGCGAAGTGCTATGTTCGATTCGGCCTGGACTCCTGCCATAGCTCTGTAGATACGGGCAGCTGTGGCAGTGGAGGAAATACTCACGCAGAAAGATCTGTAGCTCCTGCTTTTCGCTTTTCTTAGTTCTCTGTTATAGAGCGAGAGTTCCTGTGATTACTCCTCCCACCGGTCTGTGCTTTTTCGCTCTATTAAACAGTTTCCTTACTTTTTCCTTTGCTTCACTAGGCGTTCATTCCACCATGGGGCGTCATTCTCGCGCCTACATCTAGCAAGTGGGCAGGCATCTTTATAAGCCCGGGTTATATTTTCGTTGAGCTCGAATACTTTCTGTTCCAATTCAAGGGGATGTCTGGAGTAATTAAGCTCCCCTCTGGGTGTTATGCTAGACAGATTATTTCTTTATAGATCCCAATTTGCTTTCTTGGGATTTCTTTTAAGTAAGCGGTGGGTCGTTCCCCTCCTTATGTTAAAATAATTCTATGATCTGACATGGAGGGTTCTTGAGATACATGCCAGTTGCTTTTTTCTTCTAGCGCTAGACTACTAAAAGTTATGTCTAACACCTCCTCCTTTACTCTATTGACAAAGGTTGGTGTGCACCCCTGATTGTTAGTTGTAAGGCTATTTCTAATTAAGAATTCAAGTAGACACTTACCCCTTGAATTTGTATCAGTGCTACCCCATACCTCATTATGGGCGTTGGCATCGCAGCCCACAACGATCTGGATGCCTCGCTGGTTGCACAGTTCCACCAGGCGTTCCAGTTCCTCTGGTGGTGATGGATTCTCGGCCGCACAGTAGGCTGAGGCTACAACCACCTGTCTTCTGCTTCCGTCAATTTCCAGCTCGGTGGTAATCGGAACGCAATCCCGAGTCAGGTATTCTGAAAGTGCAGTATAATTAATGTCATTTCGAATCAATATGCAAGCTCTAGGCTTTTCCTGCCTTTTGTCGCATATTACCTTTGTGTTCCTGGTGTATAGACCTTTTACTCGGCTTTCATGGCACCAGGGCTCCTGGATAAGCGCTATCCCGAGGTGTTGTTTTGTGAACGTCCTTGGTAAGACAGCTGATGCTGCCTTAGCGTGGTGGACGTTCACCTGGGCTACGCTTATCTCGATGGCGGGGCTATTGAGCCTGCTCATCTTCTAGTGATGCCTCCAACTCCTCTGCGACGAGGGTGGTATCCTCATCACGTAGGAGCTCCTCCGCCTCCCGTAGCTCTTGTGGGGAAAGCTCAGATTCCTCATCCTCGACCAGTATGACGTCCGAGTTCACGGACATCGGTGTGCCTGGTCGTTCCGGCTTACATGTTGCGGTTGCAGGTGTAGGTTCTGGCATCTCAGGGGAGATGCCTTCCTCTACCTCATCTTCGGCCGCTGCTTCTGATGATGCTCCTTCCGGCGTTGCTTCATCTTCCGCCTCCTGTCGCTTGCGCTTCAGATGGACGGGGACGAAGCCGTAGCGGAATCGGATTTTTAGTCCGTTCTCGACAAGGGCCTGCTTTGTCTCATCATCAACTCCTATTACTAAGAGTTGGCCATTACCTTCCTTCCGTGCAGAAATTACCTTCCACGACTGGGTATTCAGGTCATTCATTGCTTCTATTAAATTAAGAAGCATTTCTACCTTCCAGCTTGCGCACCTCGGAAGGAACAAGTGGATAATTTCCGTCGAGGGAATGTTCTCGCCGGTAAGCGTGGTGAGGATTGGGCCTTTCCAGTCCTTCAACGTCGGAACGTGGTTCTGCAGCCATTCTGTTGTGATATCATCGGCGCAGTCAATGACCAACATTCCTGGTCTGAAGTGCACGGCATCGAACCTGATCTTATGGTTCCAGCCCTGGGCAACTTCAAACAGGATGAGATCCTCCAGTTCCGTCAGGTCTTCCGGTGATAGTGACACCTGTTGGTAGTCACTCGGAAGGACTGCCACCTTTGTGGTTTTCACAGCTGCGGCATAACTCACATCCTTCGATACGGTAGATGTGGTAGGTGCGGGATGCTCCCGAGCCCTCCTCCTCTCCAGGGCCGCTGCCGACGTGGATGGTCTTTCGTCCCACCTGTCCTGCACCCTCGGAGTAGTCCTGCTCATCTTCCCCTTGTGGTCAGGGGGTGTGAGCGTCTTATTTGCTCTTTTAGCGGCCGGTCTTGGCTCCTGCACAGTCTTATGGCTCAAGGCTTTCGCCTTGGCCTCCTGCTGCGGTAAGCCTTGCTCTATATTCCTCAGGTACCATTTCACCCCCGCCCCACTTAGTCCTCGGCGGTGTGGATCATCCAGACCTCCTGGTGCTCCAAGTGGTGGGAGGAAGGGCCTCTTTGACGAGGCAGTATTTCCCTCTCGAGCTGGTGGAGGGGATACCTGGCTGCCGCCTGGTCTACGTTGTGCAGGGCATCCACGCTCCGCCTGCCGTTGCACGCCTCGTTGGACACGCGTGTCCTTGATACTCGGCCTTTGAGTAGGCTTTGGACGTACCGTTGGCGTTGTGGTTGCTCGTGCTTGCGCACGAGCTTGCTGCGGACGGACATCGTCCAGTCGCGCTTGCTCAAGCTGACTAGCAGCTTGTGTCGCGGAGCAGTCCCGCGATATTTGTATGTTTTTATTTTTTATTAATCTTCTCCATAAAAGGTTTACTTATGCGGAGAATATCGGTCCGCCTGCACAGAGATCCGCTATATGCAGGTAAGGTCTTTATACTCCTCGAGGCGACCTGGTGTCGAGGAGGTACCATTAGCGACTGGACTATTTGGGGGCGCCCAGCCAGGTTGATCATCGACACGGTTCACATCACATCTTGATCCGGCCCCATTAAGGGAAGGACGTGTGTTGTCATCAGGATGACCATGGCTATTTCAATGTGCATTGAGGTGGTTATGGCCCTCCAAACAGCATCACATGTCCCTGCACGACTATTTTAGCCAGGCTGTCAGTAGATTCTAGATCTTTCTGAAAACCTGTTTCCAGGAGCTACCGCGGTGGAGGTAATAGTCGCACTTCTCCTACCTAGAACCGTTACGGCATGTGCAGCAATACCTGCGACATGTTAGTCCCCCCGGTTATGTAGGAGCTGGCTCCCGTAGGCAATAAAGTGATCACGAAAAATATTAGCAACATTATCATTAATGGAAATATCGACTTGGATCGATTATTCCAACTGCTTGGAAAATTAGCAGGTGATAATGGATTTCATATGATGCAGCAGTCACTAAGTGACGAAATTTTTAAAAGACCATGGTCACAATATATTGTACTAAAAAAGAGGTTACCGAGTAATTAAAAAAAGTACATATTAAAACATTACAAAAGTAGTTACAAAATCAGAGCATGAAAAAATACGTAAACAATATCACGATGATCCAATCTGGGGTGGCAACCCAGGGATTAATAAAATTTGACGACATTTTTCTTGGAAAATATGTGTCAAAAGAGTAAGACACTTATAGACAGTAAACAAGAAATGATCATAACTGACACACCATGCACTGCATTGGATGTAGTACTTATAGATACTATTGGTCTATTGCCATTAACAAAAAGTGGTGGTGCATATGCCGTCCCAATAATAAGTGACCTGACCAAGTACGTATCTGCTGTCTATCACTATAGCTAATAAAAACGCACTAATTGTTGCAAAAGCTACAGTAGATCATTTCATACTCGTGTATGGTCCCATAACGAAATTTATAACTGATATGGGCAGCGTTTTAAAGAGCAGCTGTTATGGTAAAGAAAAGAAAACTTTACCATAAAAATGTTTACGATATAGATAAAAATTAACTAAAATTAGAAAAAGGAGATTAAGTTTTAATTAAGTTTAAATAAAGGTAGGTCATAAGTTAGATAATTTGTATAAGGGCTCATTTAAGGTAGTTAGTTTAGACAATAAGAATAATGCGACAATAACTGATGGTAATAACAGAAAAACAGTCATTCATAAAGATCGGTTACGCATATTTAATAAATAGAAATATTTTCCTATATAGGAAAAGAGAAATAGAAACATACATATAAATTTAAAAAAAACATACTATGCTTGAAGACGTAATAACGTAATAATGTCCCGTCAGCATAAACTGACGATTGTCAATCCGTTACACGCGCTCCGCGCATCAATGTTTATGAAAGCGTCAGATGACAAGAATGTCAACGACTAGCGACCTTCAAGTATAGTATCAAATTCAAGCTAAAAATTGCTTAGCTTATGTCTGCACGCGTACATCTATACATAATAAGCATTTTTGAAAATATTTATTTATTTTTTTTTTTTTGAACTGTCATGCAACACTGACGTGTTTTTCAATCGCTCCGTTCTTCGCTAATCAGTAAATAAACTTACAAAAATTAAATAATAAAAATAATAACAATAATAGCCGCGAGTGGAAGTGTTCTTTCGTAGCTCCGCATTATTTATTAATTTATATGTGTTTTTTTCTAAAACCAACTAATTAAAAAAAAACTAAAACGGTGCTCAAGCATATGTGCAGCGTCTGCATTATTTGTGGAATAAATCTGCACACAAGTTACTAACTTTTTTTGTTTTTTGTTATTTTTCAATATTAAAAATTAAAACAAACGAAAATTAACAACACAACAAACGCGGTGATGAGCGTTAAAGGCGCTCATCAAGATGAGCGACGTCGCTCTTTAAGTGACGTGAACAGGCGTAATGCATACTTCTCTTATATAGCCCCCCCCTTCCCCGGAAATAGAAAAACGTGCGTCACTATTCCCTCCACCACTGCATGGCGAGAGAGCACGATCAGCCTCTCCATCCATACCATGTTGTTCACTAACGACAAAGGAAGGTATTGTGAGTAAAACCGTGGATAACTCAGTGAGTATAAAAGAAAACAATAAACTGTTAAATGAAGCATCACCCCTCACAGCCTCAGAGCCCCTCTCTGTTACATTTTCATCCCAACCAAATGCAAACAATATTTCTGCTCAAGCGCAACAAGCATCTCTTTCTTGGGCTGCGCAATGTGTAACACCCACGCTCTCTGATAATGGTATATTCACTCTTCCCACTACTATAAGTTCAAATACTCTTACATATGCATCCTCTGCAAATGTAACTACAACAACGGCGATGCTCCTAAAAACTCCAATAGCAGCAGCAACATCTCTTTCTTTAAAAACACCTGCTGTCTCTGCCGCAGTGTCAAAAGTTAAAAATAACAACAACTACACTACTAATTTACCGCAATCTCAATTGCAAAACGGACAGCGACAAAAAGAAATCAACACAAAATCTCGTGCGGCAGTGCAGACAGGCATTGATCGCTACATACAAATTAAACGCAAACTTAGTCCTCAAGCGACTAAGAATGGAAACAAAAACAAAATTAACAAAAATAATGAAAAATCCGTAGCTACATCCGCATTAAGCAATAACAAATTTTTCCCTCTAAGCGACAATGCAACTACTGAAGCTAAAAAGTCTGAGGAAGGCGATGTTAAAGTCGTTAAACCCCCCACCAATATACGTACGTGAAAAAAGCTCAAACGCACTTGTTGTCAAACTAACTCAACTCATAGGCAACAACAATTTCTACATAGTCCCACTCACAAAGGGAAACATATGCGAAACTAAAATTCAGATCTACACTGAGGAAAATTTCCGTACAGTCTCAAAACATTTAACTGATACAAAAGTAAATTTTTACACTTATCAGTTAAAAAGCTCAAAAGGTCTGCAAATAGTAATTAAAGGCATTGAACCATGCGTTTCGTCAAACGAAATATTAAATGCTCTCGTGGAACTTGGTTTTAAACCCAAAGTAGCCATCAATATTATCAACAAGAACAAAGTACCCCAACCCATGTTCAAAGTTGAACTAGAGCCCGAAACTCATTCACTTAAACGCAATGAGGTTCACCCTATCTATAAATTACGTTATCTGTTGCACCGCAGAATTACTGTAGAAGAACCACATAAACGCAACAACCCAGTTCAATGTACTAATTGCCAAGAATACGGACACACGAAAACGTACTGTACACTCCGAGCAGTTTGCGTTGCATGTGGAGATCTCCATACCACGGCATCCTGTACAGCAAATAAATCTGATCCCAATGTTAAAAAGTGCAGCAACTGCGGTGGTAACCACACGGCCAATTATAGAGGTTGTCCGGTATTTAAGGAGCTAAAAAGCAGATTAAACCAAAAGATAACCTCAGCTCGCTCGCAACCTGAAATCGTAACTGTACGCTCAGCCCACAGCTTTGTAAATAACACAACCTCCCCTGGTTTGTCTTTTGCTGGCGCATTGAAATCTGGTCTAAGCCCTTCTGCTCCAAGTACTCAAACCGATCCCTTAACGGTTCCTCAAGCTCGAACAATAAATACGCCTCACACACAAAATAGCATCGAAGCGATGATTGCCTCTATGCAACAAAGCATGATGAATTTCATGTCTTTCATGCAAAGCACGATGCAAGAGCTCATGCGGAATCAAAATACATTGATCCAAATGCTTGCAGCTCAACACAATAAATAATGCGGTCTCTAAATATTTGTCTCTGGAATGCTAACGGTGTTTCTCGGCATAAACATGAGTTGTCTCAATTTATAACTAATAGAGATATTGATGTTATGCTTCTCGTAGAAACGCATCTTACTAATAAACACAACTTTCAAATACCCGGATATAATTTCTACACCACAAATCACCCGGATGGCAAGGCCCATGGTGGAACGGGTATTCTTATTAGAAGTCGCATCAAGCATCACTTCCTACACACGTTTGCAAGTAGCTATCTCCAAGCTACTTCAATAAGTATGCAAACAAACCGTGGTGATCTCACTCTATCGGCTGTCTACTGCCCCCCAAGGTACTTGATACTTGAAAAAGAGTTCGAGGACTTTTTCAACTCACTGGGTAATTGTTTTCTAGCAGCAGGTGACTACAACGCCAAACACACGCACTGGGGCTCTCGCTTAGTAAATCCCAAGGGCAAACAACTCTACAGTGCTATGATAAACACTCGAAATAAGCTTGACTATGTATCTCCATGTAGTCCCACATATTGGCCAACAGATCCAAGGAAGATCCCGGATCTTATAGATTTTGGCATTACTCGAAATATTCCAAGAGGCCTAATATCTGCCGAATCCCTTGCAGATCTCTCATCGGATCACTCTCCAATTTATTTTCGCCTGCTGGATCATCCACAAACTCTAGAAAAACCCAGTATGATCACATCGTATAACACAAACTGGCTCAAATACAAAAAATACGTAAGCACTCATATTGATCTATACCCAATAATCAACAGTGTAACAGATATCGAAAACGCAGTTACAAATTTGAACTCGATACTTGTTGGTGCAGCCTTACATTCAACCCCAAAATCAAGTTCTTATCCCTCTGCGAACTTTAATATGACTAATAGTCAGATTGAAAGGCTGGTAATGGAGAAACGTCGTCTTCGTAGGGAATGGCAAACACAAAGATCACCCGATGCCAAACTAAGGTTAAAAATCGCTACTCGTAATCTTAGCAAAGCCCTTAAACAAGAAGATAAGCTTGCGCAAATACGGTATATCACACGTCTCTCTCCAACAAGTAACAAATTTCCACTGTGGAAGGCGCATAGAAGCATAAAACCACCCGCTGTTGCCTCTATGCCCCTTAGAGACATAACTGGAATGTGGGCTCGCAGTGATGAAGAAAAAGCTAACGTTTTTTCAACTCACCTCAAAAACGTTTTCCAACCGAACCCGTCAACAAATGGATTTATGGTACCACCTCATCATACTACAATTGACTCTGAACCCATCAGAGTTAACGCACAAGAAGTCAATAACATAGTTAAAACCCAACTGAATCCCAAAAAAGCCGCAGGGCATGATCTGATCACCCCTAAGATGATCATGGAACTTCCCAACTGCGCTATAAAGCACATCTCTACAATCTTCAATGCAATATTCGTATGTGGACACTTCCCATCTCAATGGAAGAAGTCAACCATTGTAATGATCCCGAAACCCGGCAAAGACAAAACCAAAGCGGCGTCATACAGGCCCATCAGTCTCTTATCTTGCCTGTCTAAAGTTTTTGAGAAAATACTGCTTTCGAAACTTAAGACACATATACATGGTATCATCCCCAATCACCAATTTGGGTTTCGCGAAAAGCATGGCACCATTGAGCAAGTTAACCGTATCACAAACGAAATAAGGACTGGATTTGAACGACGTGAATACTGCTCCGCTATATTTTTGGATGTCGCCCAGGCATTTGACCGAGTGTGGATTGAGGGGCTTAAGTCCAAAATTTATTCACTACTCCCTCAAAATATAAGCAAGGTCCTTGACTCGTACCTTACCAAAAGGGTATTTGCAGTACGGGTAAACTCATATATTTCCCAAGAATTCGAATTTAAAGCCGGTGTACCCCAAGGCAGCGTTCTTGGCCCAACCCTGTATGTTCTGTTCACATCAGACATACCCACAGCTCAAGGCCTCACAATATCTACATTTGCTGACGATACTGCTATATTAAGCAGATCTAAATGCCCAGTGCAAGCCAGTAGAAAACTCTCGAACTATTTGGCACATCTCGAAGAGTGGTTAACAAACTGGCGCATTAAGGTAAACGAGCAAAAAAGCAAGCACGTAACATTTACGCTCAATAGAAGTACTTGCCCCCCTGTAACGTTAAACAATATTGAAATACCACAGACTAATGACGTCCTGCATCTCGGCATTCACCTTGACAGGCGGCTCACATACCGCAAACATATAGAAGCCAAAAAAGTTCAAATAAAGTTGAAAGCCAACTCTCTACACTGGCTCATTAACTCTCGTTCACCTCTAAGCTTGGAATACAAGTTGTTGCTCTATAAAACTGTCATAAAGCCAATCTGGACATATGGCTCACAACTATGGGGAAAAGCAAGTGCAAGTAATGTGGAAATAATCCAAAGATCCCAATCAAAAATACTAAGAACACTAACTGGTGCACCATGGTACATACGAAACGAAAACATTCACGATGACCTTGGCATCCCACTTGTGAAATCTGAAATAAATCGTATAATACTCAACTATAACGATAAACTGTACTCTCACCCAAACCCACTTGCAAAATCTCTTGTACGACAAGCCACACAAACCCGACTCAGGCGAAATGACCTCCCAGCCCAGTGATATTCGATAGGGCCGTCATACCCACAGACGCGTTCAATTTGAAGGCTTAATGTGTAGCGTTTAGTTATAAGATTTCAAAAATTATTGTTAGTCTCTAAATAAGAGAAGATTCAATAAATAATATATATATTGAAAAAAAAAAAAAAAAAAAAACATACGTATTTAGCTAAGGAAGATAGAAACTTCAAAGTCATTTTACGAAATATGCATCCTTCAGCTGATATTGAAGAAATTAAAGCTGAACTTCAAGAACTAGGTCACAATGTTAAACATATTTATAATATTCAACAATGAACCACAAAGGTGCCTTTTCCATTATTTTCAATTGAACTTCAAAGCGAAGAAAACAATAAAGATGTATATAAAATTTCACATCTTCTACAGACAAAAATTTCATTCGAGCCACCTCATAATAGACGCACACTATTTATATGTGCAAATTGTCAGAAATATGGGCATACCAAAAATTATTGCACAAAGAGATCCAGTCTGTGTTAAATGCGCTGGCTCCCATACAAAATTAAACTGCACTCTATCTTACGACAAAGGTCAGACCAAATGCGCCTTTTGCAGTGGTAACCACACTGCTAACTATAAAGGCTACGAAGTTTATAAAGCACTAAAAGTTAAACGCTTTCCCCAGCTTAGAGAAAAAACAGTACCAAATACAAATGTAGATGCGCGGGTCTCTCCCCTCCAAGTTCTAGTATTAGAGTGACACCCTCCATAAGTTTTGCTCAAACAGCTAGTGGCAACAAGTCTAATACACTATATCCAATTAAACAAACCATCCCTTCCCAACTTATTCAACCCGAAACACAACCTACTCTTCCATCTTCAAATCACTTACCACCTAACATAGATTCCACTAACAACTGAACTTATGATAATGCAATTGATGCAACAAATGTCAGCTATACTGAATATAGTGACACGGCTACGGCGGAACACGTCCATCCGATGGTCTAAATTTTCGATGACGCTGAGGCATAATTGAGGTTCAATGTCGTTAATGCGCCGAATTATCTCATCCTTTAGCTCTTGAATTGTTGTTGGCTTATTGGCGTACACCTTTTCTTTCAAATAACCCCAAAAAGAAGTCCAACGGTGTCAAATCACATGATCTTGGCGGCTAGTTGACATCGCCGCGACGTGAGATTATTCGGCCATCAAATTTTTCGCGCAAAAGAGCCATTGTTTCGTTAGCTGTGATATGCATTTTGATTTGAACGCCCATTTTCATAATTGTGTATCTCGATTGTGTATCTTTCCATGGTTCAAATTGAGTTAGTCTGAAGTTGAGAAATGTCAAAAGAAATGCAGGAAAAAACTTGACTTTTAGGTGTGGTTCACATTCAACATCGGCCCTTGAAATTTAACCACCCTATATAATACAAATCACTCAGACGGCACAGGGCATGGAGGTTCAGCTATTATAATTAAAAATAAAATTAAATACTATGAAGTTGAACATTTTAGCCAAGATTCTATTCAAGCGACTATTATTCATGTGCAAGATAGAAACGGGCCCCCAACAATTTCAGCATTGTACAGTCCTCCTCAATGTCTCATCAGCTCAATATAACACATATTTTAAATCTTTAGGGCCAAGATTTATTGCTGCTGGTGATTTTAATGCAAAACACATAGCCTGGGGCTCAAGACTTACCAACAAAATAGGTTAAATTCTTCTAGAAACAATTTGTACCAATATTGACAAATATATTTCAACAGGCGAGCCTACCTACTGGCCAACAGACCCTCGCAAAGTGCCAGTTGTTATTGACTTTTGTGTTATTAAAAATGTATTGGGTGTACAACTAAATAAATTCGTATTTGTTACTAACCTCATATCTATTTATGTAGTCAATATTTTGACAGTGACAGCTGTTCTATGTTAAAGCGCGCCAAAAAATCAAGAGCATTTGACAGTCACAGTGAATATTAGTAAACACACAAATTTTTTTTATTACAGTCAAAATGTCAAGTTACGTTCCAACAAAACAGCATTTGCGGGGAGGTTTGCTTTTGTTCTTCAATTTAAAGAAAAGTGCAACAGAAGCACATCGTTTACTCTCAGAAGCTTATCCTAAATATGCTCCAGAGGTTAGAGTATGTCAGCAGTGGTTTGCACGATTTAAAAGTGGTGATTTTGACACAGAAGACAAAGAGCGACCAGGTCCATCAAAAAAGTTTGAAGACGAAGATTTGGAGGCATTACTCGATCAAGATTCATGTCAAACTCAAGAAGAACTTGGAAAAACATTGGAAGTCACTCAACAAGCCATTTCTAAACGTTTAAAAGCAGCTGGATACATTTACAAAAAAGGAAATTGGGTGCCGCACGAATTAAAGCCGAGAGACGTTGAGAGACGATTTCGCATGTCTGAAATGCTGCTTAATCGCCACAAAAAGAAATCGTTTTTGCATCGTATTGTCACTGGCGATGAAAAGTGGATTCATTACGACAACTCTAAGCGTAAAAGATCATATGTGAAGCCAGGCCAACCAGCCAAATCGACACCAAAGCCGAATATTCATGGTTTGAAGGTAATGCTCTGTATTTGGTGGGATCAGAAGGGTGTGCTGTACTATGAGCTGTTAAAATCGGGCCAGACAATCACGGGTGAGCTATACAGGCAACAATTGATACGTTTGAAGCAAGCAATAGCCGTAAAACGGCCAGAATGGGCGACCAGACACGAAAAATTGATTTTCCATCATGACAATGCTCGGCCACATGTTGCAGTACCGGTCAAAAATTATTTGGAAAATGCTGGATGGGAAATTCTACCTCACCCGCCTTGTAGCCCAGACATAGCTCCTTCTGATTACCACTTGTTTCGGTCGATGCAGAATCACCTTTCTGGAATATGGTTCCCCAATGTTGAAGGTATTAAAGAATGGCTTGATGATTTTCTCGGCGCAAAAGATGAGAAATTTTTTTGGGATGGAATCCAAAAATTGCCTGAAAGATGGGAAAAAGTTACCGCTTCCGATGGACAATATTTTGAATAAAATATTGTCCATCGGATAAATAAATGATTTTTTTAACAAAAAAATACGAAATTATTTAGTTGTGCACCCGATAAATATTAATAACTTTTCGATAAAGTCGCGCTTTGAGTTATCTTCAGATCACTCACCAGTTCAACTCGATTACATCGAAACGCTTGCCACAAACAAGCCGATGCCCAGCCGCTATAACCCAAAAACAGATTGGCAAGCGTACAAAAAACTCCTTAACATATACTTACGTTTGGACATTGCACTAAAATCTCCAAATGACATAGAGAGCTCCGTAATTTATTTTAATGATGCTGAAGCGGCAATTAACCCCACCCCGCATTTAATTCAAAAGGATACTAAAAGCCTGTTTACACTTGCTTCAACTCGAAGTCAAATAGAGAATAAAAAGAAGACTTAGGAAAATCTGGCAAACTACAAGAAGCCCCGAAGATAAAAAGAGACTTAATCGGGCAATAAGGAATCTAAAGTTAAAACTTAATCAGAATAAAAATATAGAAAATTATCTGACTAATTTAAGCCCAACCAGAGACACAAATTATTCCCTATGGAAAGCCACTAAAAAACTCAGAAAATCGACAACCTTTACCGCACCATTAAGGAAACCAGATGGTACTTGGGCTAAAACAGAACGCGATAAATCGACCCTACTAGCTGACTTTTATGAAAATGCCTTTACAAATAACACACAAACCTGAACTAATAATTCAGAAACCTGTAGCAATTCAGAAAATATCAAAATTAGATTTGTAAGTACTAAGGAAGTTATAAAAATATGATCGACAATATCAAGGCTAACAAGTCAGCTAGCTATGACATGATAACTGGAAAGTTGCTTAAAGAAATTCCTATAAATGATATTTATTATCTGCGGAATATGTTTAACGCAATAATAAGACAAAAATATTTTCCTAAGACGTGGAAGGTAGCAGAGGTCATAGCTTTTCCAAAACCTGGTAAAGATGCCACAAGTGCAGCGTCTTACCGTCCGATAAGCCTTCTTTCAATACTATCAAAAGATTTTGAAAAATTATTCCTTAACAGACTTCAACCCATCCTTAATAATAGCTACATCATTCCTGACCATCAGTTTGGGTTTCGGAAACATCAATCAACCATTGAACATATTCATAGAGTAGTTAACAAAATTTCTAGAGATCTAGAAGATAAAAAGTATTGTATAGGAGTATTTCTTGATGTTGAAAAAGCTTTGGACAACGTATGGCACGTGGGTCTATTGTATAAATTAAAAAAACTACTTCCACCAGATTTTTACCACATGCTTAAAAGTTACATATCTGATCGACACTTCTATGTAAAGGTTAAAGACGCTCACTCTACAATAAGGCCAATTAAAGCAGGTATTCCTCAAGGTAGCGTTCTTGGAGCACTCTTATATGTCCTTTTTAAACAAGACTTACCTATTCCAACAGAACTTCTTCTATGATAGCAACTTTCGCAGATGACACAATCCTTCTTTATTCACATAAAGACTTAGCTACCGCCTCTAATAAGCTTCAAAACATACTTGATAACACTAAAAAATGGTTTGACAAATGGGCCATAAAAATTAACGAAAACTAAACTACAAAAGTTATCTTTACAACCAAAAGAGTTTTCGTGCCCATTCCTTTAAAAATAAATAGTGTAGACATACATATTGAGAAATCGGCCAAATACTTGGGAATTCACTTAAACAATAAACTGACTTGGAATTTACACATAGAAAAAAAGCGAAATCAAATGAAAGAGAAATGTCGTCAACTGAGCCGGCTTATGAACAAAAAATCGATGCTCTCTATGAGTAATAAACTTCTATTGTACAAAAGCATCATAAACCCAATTTGGACTTACGGCCTTCAAGTTTGTGGTACATCTAAAACATCAAACATCAATATAATACAACGGCAGCAGTGAAAATACTTCGTACCATACCAGAACTCCATGAAGCAATACTGTTCGCACTTCCGCATGCATTAGTTTTGGTAAAAGCCCAAGATACATTCTTCACCCTTTCCTCCTCATTGGGTCTCCACGTTAGCTTGCTATCCAATATTACTGCAAAATATCTTTCTTTACTCTTGGATGTGAGCGATGTGTTGTTTATTTAAGGTGGAATCCATTACGTAACTTTTAGTAAATATAATGAAGTCTTTCTCAGCTCTAATACCAAGACGGCATTCAGTGGCCCACTTAAGTATTTCTTTTATTGCCCATGATATTCAGTTATTTGGGATATTATCAGTGAAACTTTTTAAGAAAGTAATTTAAAATGAGATTCCATAGCAGAGGTGACAGGTAACTACCTTGCGGTGTTCCTCCGTGTTCTCCTTTTGTCATGGTTTTGGTTCCCGACTTGCCCGGAAGTCTTGTGCAGGTCAGCAGCTACTCTATCCAGGAGATCAAGTCTGGGCGAGGCGCCTTTGTTCTTAGGCCTCGCATTCAGAGATGCCACATAGCCTTTTTCTGGACAGATCTGTTCGGAAATCTTTTTTAGTTTTCAGTTCACTTTTTTTTTCGACAAAAATCTTCTTCTTAGTAGTTAGATATATAGAAGTGACTATGGGACAGACCCAAATAAGTAGCACTTAAAGCGCCGTTTTGGTGTCACCTAATCTCGTAGTAGCGGCCTTATGCCCAGAGCTGACACGTCATAGCCAGCCTATGCAGTAAAGGAAAGTGCGAAGTTTTAAGGGACAGGTAATTGACAGTTCATCTTGCGAGTTGTGCTGATATTTCCCAAGTTACCGCATTCTGTGTGATCTGAGTGAGGGACAGGTGCACAGAAAATGCTTTAGCGTTTCTGTTTCGTCCTCTTCTTTGCAACTTCTGTGGTTGCTAATGGCAGAGCTTACTGCACCCATTGGGGTCTCTACCTGAACCGGTAGGGAGGTGCTAGCTGATCCCTCCCAGGCCAGTAGGTCTGCGCACTCGTTCCCGGGGACATCGGTATGGCCCGGAACCCACGGGAGGATGATTGAGCTATATTGACTTGCTTCGTTCAGCAGCTTTTTACAGTCCCTAATTAACTTTGACATGGTGACGTGAGAGTCTAAAGCCTTTATGGCAGCTTGGCTGTCCTAGAAGATGAACACCGATCTGTCGTGGACATTCAGCTCTACAAGCAGCTCACAAGCTGCAAGTATAGCGTGAACCTTGTGCGCTTGGAAAACACTGCAGAGATCCGGAAGTGGAAAAGATTTCTCAGCACCAAGGTCCTTTGAGTATACTCCAGAACCCACACCGCAGTCCATCTTTGAACCATCAGTGTAGATTGACAGACCGGCATTACATCCTAACAGATCAGCCTTCCATTGCTGCCTGGAGGGCAGAAATGTCCTACGATTTATTAAAATCTGGGGTTTCAGGCGGAAAGTCGGTTGTCGAGCCAAAATGCTCCACTGGGAGCTTTGACATAATAGCATAGTTTGTTGGCGACCAGAGGCCTGATTCTCTCAGGCAAAGTGCGCTTTTTTTTGTCAATTCCTTAATATTCAATGGGCAAAATATTGAGTAGTGCGTTGATAGCTTCCGAGGGGCAAGTACGCATCGCCCCTGTAGCTCTCATGCAACCCGATCTCTGCACTCTACTTAGCTTGGTTATGTTGTACTGGTTCTTCAGGGCAGGCCACTAGGCCAAGGCACCGTAGCACAAAATAGGGCGGACTACTGCTGTGTAGAGTCAAAGAACCATCTTCGGCGTTAGTCCTCAGCCCTTGCAGGAGTAGATGGCAACCGTAGAGCAGGAGTAGATGGCAACAGTTGCTTTCTTAACCTGTTCTTGGATATAAACGTTCTTGGATATTTTTTTTTCAGTTTAGTTTGGGATCTAGAATTAGACTAACGTACTTAGCCCTGCTGGACAGAGTTAAGCAAGTACTTCCTAATTTAGGCAGCGAAAAATTCGGTGTTTTATGTCGTTTGGTGAAAAGAATCAACTCGCGTCTTTTCTGGATTGACTCCAAGTCCACAACTAGTGGCCCATTTACTAAGTTAGTATGCTGCTTAGCACATCCGGGAAAGACCCGGTACTAGTACCACAATGTCGTCCGAACAGGCAACGACTTTTACACCATCCCTATTTAATTGCTTTAGGATATGGTCTTGCGTTAGGAGCCATAAAAGTGGTGACAGAACTCCTCCCTAAGGAGTTCCCCTAGGACCTCGTCCCGAAATTCGGCCCTGATTTGCCTACTCTTTAGTAGAAATGTGATCCATTTTACCACGCAGTTTTTTACTTGAAACTGTGATAAGCATTCTGTTATCGCGTCTATTCTGACGTTAATAAAAGCACCCTCAACATCGAGAAAAGCTGCTAGGGTGTATTGTATATATTTTAAAGACCTTTCTATCGTTCTTACAACCTCATGAAGGGCCGTCTTCGTAGACTTTCCTTTGAGATAGGCGTGTTGAGCACTGGATAGACTAGTGCTACCTAGTTTTTCCCTTAAAAAGGAGTCTAGGATTCTCTCTAGGGTTTTCAGTACGAAAGAGGTTAGACTGATGGGTCTAAAGTCCTTCGGTTTTATAAGACCAGCATTCCCTTGGAAGTAAAGACCAATCTTGCCTGTCTGCAATAACAAGGGATATTGTTGAGACAAATGCAGCTGATTTACATTTGACGAAGCCATTCGATCACGTCTTTGCTATTGGACTGCAGCATGGTTAGAAATATGTTGTCGGGTCTTGAGCTTTTATAGGGCGGAAAGGTGCTAATAGCCCAGATGATCCTGTCCATGGAGACGATGGAACTAGCTACTTGCTCAGCCCAGGAAGTGCGCATCCATGAGAATGCTTAGCGACTCCCTCAGAGTCTTTGTTGGCGTGCAGTCCGCTCTCTGCAGGAGAGAGGGGTTGGCATGCTACTTTGCCAGCAGTTTGCTCAATCTAGCAGAGTCCTTAACACTCTCCACTGAATCGCAGAACACGTGCCAAGTTTGCCTCTTGGCTGCGCGAACTGTTTTTTTGTACCTATGCAGACATTCTTTGTAGGGCTGCTATTCTTTTGTCTAGTAACATTCGTTAAAATTCTTCATAGCGTTCTTCCTAAGTTCTGCTTGGTTACTGTTCCACCACGAAGGATAAGCTTCTTTGACTTAGCGTGTAGGACAACTTGTTTTGAAGGCTGTGATGACAGCTTTCTCGAAAGCCCCAGAGCTATTCTCTAATTTTCTTGCTGACCTTGCGTTATTGCTCGGAAAACTCCTTAAAAGGGACTGGGTTGTTCTCTAAACTGAGTGCTCAGTCAACTTAATGCTTATGGTCACTTATTGACCCTTGAACCCGCTTGATATAGCTATAAAGTTATGTCTAATACTTATTTCCAGCCCACAAAGTCGACTGTGCTGGGAATAAAAGGTGGTAGCTGGATTAATTATGAAATCAAATAAACACTCACTTCGGTCGCTTATTTCTTTACTTCCCGAGATGGGATGCTACATTTTGTCCACCTCTGCTGGTGGTGCTGGCTCATCGTAGGGGAAGTAGGCTGATGCGAAAAAGAAGAAGGATTTCCTGGAATCCTTTTGCAGCGCCACTGCAACGAGCTACTTAGATCTAGACGAAATAATTAATTTATGTGCTTTTTAGCCAATATACAAGCCTGAGGCTTACTTACTTGGTTACTGTAGTAAACGAACCTAGTGATATTAAGGCCGTTGTCCCTCACCCACGACTGCTGGATGAGGCAGAGGTCGATGTTCCAATCGGCCATAGGAACCTCTGGGCTCATCAGCCGTAGAGTACGCAGGATCTTGGCGTTGTCTGTTTGGCCTTTGGGTAACCAAATGCGCGCCCTTGGTATCTCGCTGGCTGAAATAAGCTTAAGGCGTAAGCCCTCCCAGGCGTTGCTAATCGTAGTGACGTCTACCAGCAGGATAATCCTCGAGGCCTCGTGACCTCTGACAACGCCCGAGCTCACAAAACAGGGAAAGGGACATCCCTCGCTCAGCCTGTCCGCCATTAGGTCGGTCAACCGCGCCTCGATCTCCTCTCATGTGTCTCTCCGTATGTGTACCGACTAGACAGAGAGTTGTTGTCTATGTCGGTGAGGAACAAGTTATCCTCTAGTCCCAAGAGGTCCGAAGCCGGCGCGCTCTGAGTCATCGTTTCCATAAACTCTCGCCTTATCTGACAGGCAGATGCGGCGATGAGATAATAAAGGGTGGTTAAATTTCAAGGGCCGATGTTGATTTTGAATAAAACACGAATTATTTAGGAAATTATTGACATTTTTTTTTATTATGATATATTGGTATGACTCAATTATGTATGGAACAAAATATCGGCCGCCACGGCTTCGGCGGCACACGTCCATCCGATGGTCTAAATTTTCGATGACGCTGAGGCATATTTGAGGTTCAATGTCGTTAATGTGCCGAATTATCTCATCCTTTAGCTCTTGAATTGTTGTTGGCTTTTTGGCGAACACATTTTCTTTCAAATAACCCCAAAGAAAGAAGTCCAACGGTGTCAAATCACATGATCTTGGCGGCCAGTTGACATCGCCGCGGCGTGAGATTATTCGGCCATCAAATTTTTCGCGCAAAAGAGCTATTGTTTCGTTAGCTGTGTCGCAAGTGGCACCGTCCTGTTGAAACCACATATCGTCCACATCCATATCTTCCAATTCAGGCCACAAAAAGTTTGTTATCATCTCACGATAGCGAACATTATCCACAATAATTGCCTGGCCAGCCTCATTTTCGAAGAAGTACGGCCCTATGATGCCGCCAGCCCATAAACCGCACCAGTCACTCCTTGTGGATGCATTGGTTTTTCGACAATCACTCTTGGATTCTCATTCGCCCAAATGCGGCAATTCTGCTTATTGACGAATCCACTGAGGTGAAAATGTGTACGGTATGCATTTTGATTTGAACGCCCATTTTCATAATAGGCCTGAATAACATTAACGCGTTGCTCGATTGTGTATCTTTCCATGGTTCAAATTGAGTTAGTCTGAAGTTGAGAAATGTCAAAAGAAATGCAGGAAAAAACTTGACTTTTAGGTGTGGTTCACATTCAACATCGGCCCTTGAAATTTAATCATCCTTTAGTTGAGGATGTGCAGTAGCAGCATGACAGTCCCCACTGCCATGTCACAGCTATTTCTGCCCTGAAGTCGCCACCCTTCAGGGAGCCTTCTTATGAATACAGCCGGATTTAACCCCCCGGCTGCAAACCTAAGCTCAATGGGCACGGCCATCGCATGACACCCTGGGCTGGTAGGGGAGGAGTGTTGAAAAAAAATATAGGAAAGTTGATAGACTTGTAGAAAAGAAAAAGATTTTTGAAAAGGCGTAGAAGATAGGAAAGAAGGTGTGGTGTTAACTTTAAGAAGACAACCCCCCATAACCTCTTGCCTCTTTTTAAGATATTTTAAGAGGTTATCCACCCACCGGATTAAGTTCACGTCTCCAACGACTAGCAACTGGCGTGAAAATATAATGGAGACACAAGGCCCATAGAGCGTCCAGAAGGAAACCGCAAAAGTGGAACTGGCAGCGTCAAGCAGCCGGGGAGCCAAAGGTTGTAATACACAACTCAAAAATTTACGAAAGGAGAGAAACTTGAGAAGGACCTCAAATGGGCACGCTCCATCGTGCCAGAATTCAATTAAGAAGGCAGCAGCGATGAAGCGGAATTGGTTCGAAGGAGAAGGCCAAGCTAGCAACAAAAGAATGAAAACCCATGATGTTAGCTGGTCGAAATCCTTCACAGAGATTGTGAAGAGGGGCGAAACCCTCGTTATCAATGGCGATGGATTGAGGTAGCACACAAGAAACTCTATTGGTCCCATTACGCTGGCTGGCATCAGTGCAGCATCAAAATTATCGCTGCGATGGCGACATGTCAGTTACACTCTACATCCAAGTGCCAAATTAAAAGCGGTGATTAAACTAAAAGCGGTGATCAAATTAGAAGCGGTGATCAAACTAAAAGCGATGATCTATTGGATGTATAGTATGGATCCCAGGAAGCCTGGAACTTTAAAATTAATTACGGCTTCAGTAAAGTGCAACTTAAGGTGTATAAGACCGATAAGGAAGCAATTGACACCTAAGTTGCTGAACCCACAGATCCTCCAAGAGACGATGAGATGGTGCAGGACGATGACAGAGCAACATCTACGTGTTCTAAGGTGGGTCTTGTACTAAATGGGATATTACCTCAGAGGTAAAAGATATTTTGCTTCAGTCGGAGTAAGAAACAGACGCAACCCTCATAGAGCAGTCATCATATGATGCAGATTATATAGATTAACGTGCATCATGGCAAAGAAGCATCAGCTGCACTTATACATATGCTGTCAAAAGGTGATGTAGACGTATTCCTCATCCAAGAGCCGTGTATCATCGGAGAGAAAATCCATGGTCTAAGATTTTTTTTTTTTTTTTTTTTTTTCTATGAACAAATTGTATACATCTGCCTTCAACAACCTTTTGTCCTTTTTTAATATAGGAAAAAAACAAAGTAATAAACATCTGACAGCTACCTCCAGTATATTTTGAGTAAAATAAAAAAAAACAAGAAAAAACGTTAACTTCGGTGGAACCGAAGCTGAAATACCCGTTACACAACACTTTTAATAGTTTATATGTTCACCAGGTGCTTCGATTAAATTTCATGATGAATTTGGTCAAATTTGTGTGGAGGCTTTATGTTATATTTGCCCGATCCTTACCATATCGAAAGTGTTCACTTAGGTGGACATTGGAATTGATTTTACCAAATTTAATTGAATTCATTCAGAAATAATAAATGTATTGATATAAAAACTCGAAAATGGGCGGTTAGTTTGTATGGAGGCTATACATAAAAATGGGCGTGGCGCTTTGGATTTGACATTGGATGACATAAAGTGTTCTTACCCTAAAATATAAATATATTCATTAATAATATGTATTTTCATACAAAAAATCGAAAAAAGTGGTAAGTTTGTATGGGGGCTATATCTGAAAATGGGCGTGGCAATATTCTTTTGATATTGGATGCCATTAGAAGTATTTTTACCTTACATTGTAGTAAAAGCATTCATAAATAATAACTATTTTCATACAAAAAATCGAAAAAAGTGGTAAGTTTGTATTGGGGCTATATCTAAAAATGAGCGTGGCACCTTGGTTCTGGTATACAAAGTAACTAGGAGCACAAAAAGCTTAAGTTTCGAATTTCAGGTCAATATCTTTAAAACTTTTCGAGTAACATCCATCGCAACAGACAGACGGACAGACAGACAGACGGACATGGCTAAATCGATTCGTCTCATCGAGCTGATCAATAATATATATACTTTATGGGGTCTCCGATGTCTCCTTCAATGCGTTGCAAACTTTCGGACAAACTGAATATACCCGTTTACACTTTGTGTAACGGGTATAAAAAAATGAAATAGTAAAAAAGCCATCAAAAGGAACAGAAATTGCACAAAACACAGCAGATGCGAAACGGAAAAGAGCTGAAAGAGCAGCCGAAACGCCCGTACAACGTTGTAGCACACGCCGAGTATCTGCTAGTAATAAATAAAAACAAAATTAAATCTTCTTTATTAAATAAGTAGGCGTTTATTGATAGTGCGGTAAGTCAGCTGATCGGATCCTTTTTAGACGTCGTCTTGTAGTTAGCTTAAGTATGGGTAAGTTACTCATCTCGTTGTTTGAATGTGATAGGATTCTGGTGTGGTAAATTCTACTAACTGCTACTATTTCTTCTTTGAGATCTCTGTGTACATCTGCGTTAGTATATCTGCGATAGTAATATACCAATCCGTTCTCGCAACATGTCGAAGTATTTTTGACTGCTGTCGTTGTATTATATTGATGTTTGATGTTTTAGATGTACCACGAACTTGAAGGCCGTATGTCCAAAATGGTTTAATGATGCTTTTATCCAAAAGAAGTTTATTACTCATAGAGACCTTCGATTTTTTTGTTCATAAGCTAGCTCAGTTGACGATATTTCTCTTTTATTCGATTTCGATTTTTTTCTTTATGTAACTTTCAAGTCAGTTTATTGTTTAAGTGAATTCCCAAGTATTTGGCCGATTTCTCAATATGTATGTCTACACTATTTATTTTTAAAGGAATGGGCACGAAAACTCTTTTGGTTGTAAAGATAACTTGTGTAGTTTAGTTTTCGTTAATTTTTATGGCCCATTTATCAAATCTTTTTTGGTGTTATCAAGTATGTTTTGAAGCTTAAGGCTAAGTCTTTATGTGAATAAAGAAAAATTGTGTCATCTGCGAAAAATGCTATCATAGAAGAGGGTTCTATTGGGATTGGTATGTCTTGCGTAAAAAGGACGTATAAGAGTGGTTCAACAACGCTACCTTGAGGTATACCTGTTTTAATTATCCGTATTGTAGAGTGAGCGTTTTTATTATACCCGTTACACATAGTGTAAACGGGTATATTCAGTTTGTCCGAAAGTTTGCAACGCATTGAAGGAGACATCGGAGACCCCATAAAGTATATTTATTATTGATCAGCTCGATGAGACGAATCGATTTAGCCATGTCCGTCTGTCTGTCCGTCTGTATGTCTGTCTGTTGCGATGCGTTTTACTCGGAAAATTTTTAAGATATTGACCTGAAATTTGAAACTTAAGCTTTTTGTGCTCCTAGTTAGTTTGTATGTCAGAACCAACGCGCCACGCCCATTTTTAGATATAGCCCCCTTACAAACTTACCTCTTTTCTCGATTTGTTGTATGAAAATAGTTAGTATTTATGAAAACTTTTACTACAATGTGGGGTAAAAATACTTCTAATGGCATCCAATATCAAAAGAATATTGCCACGCCCATTTTCAGATAAAGCCCCCATGCAAACTTACCACTTTTTTCGATTTTTTGTATGAAAATACGTATTCTTTATGAACATATTCACTCCAAATAGGGTAAGAACACTTCTTATGTCATCCAATGTCAAATCTAAGGCGCCACGCCTATTTTTAGGTAAAGCATCCATACAAAATTACCGCCCATTTTCGAGTTTTGTATGAAAACATATATTATTTCTAAATGAATCCAATTAAAATTTGGTAAAATCAATGCCAATCTCCACCCAAGTGATCACTATCGAAGTGGTAAGGATCGGGCTTATATAACTAAAAAGCCTACATGCAAATTTAACCAAATTCATCGTGATATTTAATTTAAGCACCTGGTGAACATATAAACTATTATAAGTGTTGTGTAACGGGTATTTCAGCTTCGATTCCACCGAAGTTAACGTTTTTCCTTGTTTTTACATAGAAGTGTCGATCAAATATAGAAATAAAAATGTATCGCATATTTTGTGTTTTTTTTTACATTATTTATTTATTCATGAATATCTATTTTGTCGCCTTTAAAGTAATCCCCTCCCGATAAAATACACCTATGCCAACGTTTTCTCATGAGTTTTGGAAATAGCCAGAAGTCACACGGAGCCAAATCAAGCGAATACGGTGTTTGCGGAACGATATTGGTTGGATTTTTGGCAAAAAAGTCACGAAAAATCAGTGCAGTTTAAAAAAAAAAAATTCGAATTTTTGGTACCAATCGAGACTCGACACGTTTGAGGCCCAAAAACATCTTTCAAAATGGAATTAATTGATCCTTTCGACACGCCAATTTCATCAGCAATGTCTCTCATAGTTAATCGACGGTGTGCAAGCACTAATTCTTTTACTTTTTGGATGTGAGCATCGTCCGTTGAGGTCGATTGTCGACCAGGGCGCTCTTCGTCGCTCACAACTCCTCGGCCTTCTGAGAACATTTTGTACCACCGATAAATGTTGCTTCGGTCCAAGGTAGCTTCCTGTATGCAACAGTCAACATTCGGAATGCATCCGCGCACTTAATTTCGTTTTTCACACAAAATTTGATGCAGGTTCTTTGATCCATTTTTTTGAATAGGTAAAAATCGAAGACGATCCAAAACACGTGCAAGCAAAGCAGCTGTCAACAATTAAGTGAACATTCAAAATGGCCGAGCTTGAGTGAGAGACATGAGTACCAACCTAACGCCACAAAAAAATCGAAATTCGAATATACGTAACCCGCGAAAATTCAAAATTCGCGATACTTTTTGAACACACCACGTATAACTTTTTAGCGTGTCTTAGAAGTCTGGTGGAAGTAGCTTTTTTAATTTAAACAATAGACCCATGTGCCATACCTTGACGAAGGCTTTTTCAACATCAAAAAATATTCGTATATATCGGAGAATCTATCGAAGATTCGTTCCCAGTTCCAATTTCCTCATTTTCGGCCATTTCAATAATTGTGCAGTGCGTCTCACTGTCTAGTGCCGTTTACTGTCGGAAGTAAAGTGACTTTTTACCTTTTTCTACTTTTTCTATATTTGACAAGCAAAATCAAAAACTGACACTGACTGAGAGGCACACTCGATGACAGCATAAGCTGTCATCCCACATTATCTGTACAGCTGAACAACACTAACTACACTCTATTCAACACTAAATTTAATGAAAGCGCCAAAATTTAAATTCAATTCAATTCATCTATTCTCCGACACGGCCATTCTG
This sequence comes from Leucophenga varia, assembly GCA_018903435.1. Lineage (NCBI taxonomy): Eukaryota > Metazoa > Arthropoda > Insecta > Diptera > Drosophilidae > Leucophenga > Leucophenga varia. The sequence goes on along the minus strand of JAEIFJ010000046.1, from coordinate 2,567 downwards.
ATGAATCACACGTCCTCGTGTACTAGTTAATAAGTATCATTTTTTATTACAAAAGTTGTTTTATTTAACATTATGTTATACATTCTAATTACATTTTTATTTCTAACAATCATTTTCTTAACTTCAAATTCTTATTCTAATACATTCTTATTGATCTTTATTTCGTTTAACATTAAATTTCATTTCTAATTCTCTATTCATTCTTTCCAGCCTGGTCTGGTACCCCCCATGAGCATCGACAACCTTGCTTCTTCCGCCAATATCTACAGTCTGTTTCAACTGTTTCTCACCTACAGTCTTTTTCAACTGCTTCTCACTCTACAGTCTTTTTCAACTGCTTCTCACTTTACAGTCTATTTCAACTGCTTCTCACTCTACAGTCTGTTTCAACTGCTTCTCACTCTACAGTCTTTTTCAACTGTTTTTCACTTTACAGTCTATTTCAACTGCTTCTCACTCTACAGTCTGTTTCAACTGCTTCACACACTGACGGAATTAGCTCAGTTTCCTCGATATCTAACTCACTTGGCACCTGTCCATCTGGCAACCTTCTCAAACTTTCATGTGGGTATTTATATTTTCTATTGCTTGTCATGGACTTTAACATATATCTATTGCCTTCCAATATCTCTGTCACCACAAGGTCACCAAAAGGTCCTCGGAACTTTGGGTCTAATTTCATTTGATGTCTCTCTTCACTCCTTAGTAATACGTGATCTCCTACCTTAAAGTTGATTACTTTACTTTTATTTGTATCAAATCTATTCTTTTCATACACTGTAAATCTACCTGATTTTCGTCTTCGTTAATAGGAAGCAAACCAAGAGGTCGAGCAATCTTACCTATTAATAGCTCTAAGGGACTTGATTTCGTTACCCGATTGACGGTACAGTTTATAGCTAATTGGACTTCTCCCAACGCGTCTTGCCTTGATCTATTACTTGTCTCAACGGCAGTAAATAAGTTCTTAAATAAGTAAATAAGTCCGTTAGCGCGACTAGCCCCCGTCGCAATCAAATGTAACTTAATACTTTGTGACGAACAAAACTCAGTAAATTTTGTTCCGGTGAAGCTTCTACCTTGATCAGCAATTAAACGAGTGGGTACTCCAAATTGATAAATTGATGATTTTACTGCGTTAACACAAGCCTCGGAGTTTAGAGTAAAGGTATGGTACAAGTACACAAATTTGGAAAAAGCGCTATCAAAACTATCACATATTCTTTACGGTCACTTTTGCCACTTAATTTTCCTGAAATGTCTATGTGAAGCGTGTGCCACTGACCACCTAAACGCTCGTGGTACAACTGGCAAACAACGAGTCTTAGAATTTCTCTGAATTTTCCGATATAAAGCTCCAGCTCTCAATTCGTATGTTTTAGCCATATCTTCAGAGAGATCATGGTTTTTAAACTTTGTAACTATTTCCTTTATGTCATGATCACGCTGTTGTTCTGACAAAAGCCAGCTTTCAGAAATTTCTGTTAAAGAAATCCTTTCTTCAACGACTTTATTATGGGCCGACCTAATCTCAGGAGTGATCGGATTTCTTGATAAAAAGTCTACATGCGCCATGCGCTTCCCCTCTCGATATTGTATCTCAAAGTCAAACGTCTGTAAAAACGCCCACCAACGATAAACCCTAGGTGATAACTCAAGCTTCTTTTGTGAAGACTTTAGCGAATTGCAATCAGTGAAAATTACAAATTTTCTGCCATGTAAATAATGTCGAAAATGTTTTACTGCATTTACCACTGCGAGTGTTTCCAACTCGTAAGAAGTATATTTCGCTTCACATGGACTAGTGGTCTTACTAAAATATTCCACTACATGAGGCCTGCTATTAATGCGATGCAAAAGAATAGCTCCATACCCAATTGCGCTTGCGTCCGTATGTAATTCAATGGAATATTGAGGGTCAAAAAATTGTCAACACCGGTTTGTTGATAAGGACTTCAATAACTTTCTTGCGGATCATTTCATGTTCTGCTTTCCACTCAAAACCGTTTTTCTGAGGTAAGAAAATATAAAGGTTTCATCATCTGGGAAAATCCTGGTATAAACTGTCGAAAATAAGAGGCTAAACCGATAAACTGACGTAAAGTGGTAACCGATCTGGGCGGTGGCAAAACACTTAACGCTTCTATTTTTTGCAAATTGGGACGTACCTCACCCGCACATACCTCATAACCTAGATATTGTACTGTCGTTCTAAGAAAGAAACATTTTGTGATATTAAATGAGAAACCAGCTGACGAAAGTATACTAAGAACAATTTCCAACCTTTCAAGTGCTGTCTCTTGCGTAGGTCCTATAATTAGAATATCGTCCATATAAACAACCACATACGAAAAGGCAAGATCTCCAAGAGCTTTCATCACAGCTCTCTGAAAAACCGAAGGCGCATTTTTTCAACCCAAATGGCATTGCCAAGAACTCAAACTGTCCATCAGGAGTAACAAACGCGGTATACTCTATCGAATTAGTATGTAATGGGACTTGGTAGTATCCTGACGCCATATCTAAACTAGTAAAATATCGGGCTCCATTTAATCTAGCTATCTGAT
>JAEIFJ010000472.1:0-309991 GCA_018903435.1 Leucophenga varia | reverse complement strand
AATGCAAATATATACATCCTTAACGAATCTTTTTCAGTCTATAATAAATAGTCTCATTATAAACTGAATTTTTAAGTAAAACTTATCCATTCGTAAATTTTTTTAATTTGTTTGGTAGTCTCTGGACTCCCTTTTTTTCTAACGAATTCAATCTGGGCAAGCCCTACTGTACTTGAAAAGTAAGTTGTATGATTCTTGTAATACTCCTCTAAATCTAAATATCAAAAGTTTTAGTGGCATACAATTTTTTTTAAAAAAACGATTCGTTGCATTAAATTGAAAATGTTACACCGAGTTACTGCTTCAACACTTTTAAAACCTAGTTTAGTATTAATCCATAATGAATATCGTACTATATTTTTATATAACAATAATATTTATACAATGCTACAGTACCACAGAACCTTTTCCTAATTCAAATTCAAACGAAGCAATAAACGAAATTCCTACGGAAGATACAGATCAAGATGCAGAAGAAGAAGCGGATTATTTTGAGGGTGATATGAGATTTGATGATGATGACGAGAAAATTACGCCCAGAAATGTTATAGCGACAGAATCTAGACGCTGGCCAAATGGCATAGTTTACTATAATATCGATAGCGATTTTGGTAAGTGGAAAAAAATAAAACAATTCTTTATAAAAAATAATTATTTCCTATAATTTATAGAACAAAAATTTTCGGATTACATACACGGTGCCATGCGTCACATTGAAAAAGTATCTTGCATACGTTTCTTTCCGGTTATAATTGGTGAAGTATTTAGCTTTGTCAATATTATGCCAACTAAGGATGGCTGTTCGTCTCACGTCGGCTATTTGGGTAAAATTCAAGAATTAAAATTGAAAGTACAAAAACTTGATCAGGGTTGCTTTCGTAATGGCACCTTACAACATGAATTATTGCATACACTCGGCATGCATCATCAGCAAAGCGTTTGGAATCGTGACGAGTACATACATATTTATAATGAAAATATTAAAGCTGGAAAACATGCGCAATTTCAAAAGTATAATTCGAGTTATGTAAGTAGTTTGGGCCTGACCTATGATTATTATAGTGTTATGCATTATCAGGCAACGGCTTTCTCGAAAAATAAAACAATAACAATTGAACCGATTTATGCATCGCTTAAAGATATTGGACAGCGTATCGCTATGAGTGAACTAGATATAAAAAAATTGAATATTATGTACGATTGTAAGAAACCAATGTATGACAATAATAGTTGAAATTTATTTAAATTTGATTTTTAAAAAGTGTTGCAATATTTCGCTATTTAAATTACAAGATTATATAGCTATAACCTAGAATAATTTTAAATTTCACAGCAAATAATAAAAATATCAATTATCAAAAGGTAGAAACGCAGAATAGTCGAAAATTATGTGAACTGTTCTGCATTTCGACTCGTTTTGAGAAAGTAAAACGAGTCGATTTCGAAGTTAGGTGTTCTCCATTTAGTTTGAGTTCGAATTGTTTTTAAATCGTTTTCATGTTGACTAGAAAATATTTATTTATTGATTTGTTTACTATGAAAATAAATGGGTGTTCTGAGAATACTGTCAAGGCAGGCAGAGCTATCGATTTATGTGGTGTGATCATTTTTAAATCTAGTTTTTAAATATTTTTTTTGCTATATTAATATTATTTTTTATATTAGTTAAAATTTCGGAAATCCCTTGATCACGTCAAACATATTTTTGAAACATTTTTAAAAAAAGGTCTAATATCAAGTCTCTATTTTGGGCCCTCTACTGGTCCTCAGGCCCAATATTCCAAAAATTCATAAACATGCCAAAATTATTTTTATACCCGTTACACAAAGTGTAAACGGGTATATTCAGTTTGTCCAAAAGTTTGAGGGGAATGGAAGAGGCATCGGAGACCCCATAAAGTATACTTGATCAGCTCGATTTGACGAATCGATCTAGCCATGTCTGTCTGTCGTCCGTCTGTTTGTTGCTATGCGATTTATTCGATGAAAATATAAAGATATTGGGCTGAAATTTTAAACTTAAGCTTTTCTCGGCAACGACTAAGATAAGTTCGAAAATGGGAGTGCCACGCCCATTTTTAGGTAACCCCATACAAACTTATCGATTTTTTTTTTTTTGTTTAAAAATAGTAATTTTTTATGAAAAAACGCCCCCAATTGGGTAAAAACATTTCTTTTGTCATCCAGGGTCAAGACCAAGACGCCACGCCCATGTAACGGGTATTTCCTTCGAAGTTACCGTTTTTCCTTGTTTATTTTCATTTACATCTTTCATTTGTATTATTTTTTAGGTAAATCAGTCAGTGATATAAAGTTTATGAGTGGGCGTGAATAAAAAATAACTAGTCTATTATCTTTTCCAAGGCCCCAGTTACACTCTTTCAAAATTTCACGAAGATCGGTCCAGAAATATGGGCTCCTATAAAACTCAAGCATATATACAACCACACATTTATTTTGATACATAAATAAGAAGATAACGAAGATAGTTTTAAAGAGATAGAAAGATACATTTTCAGATCTTAGGTATGGTATATATAAATCTCTTATACCTGACTGACTCATGCATTCATTCATTTAAGGTCGATCGAGCTGCATACCAAACGGCTGAAGATATGAAGTGAAATTTTTACTGTAGATTCGTTTTATGATAAAAGGAGCACTAAGACGGTATTTTGGAAAATTTGACCAGGGGCCTTGAAACCGTAAAGTCATTTCTCTGAAATGGTAAGACCTAAAGACTTTATATTAGGCTCATTTGAAAAATAGTATGAAATATTTTAGACGCATTCAAGCGATTTCAAAATTTGCACCTGGGGCCCAGATGGGAACCAAAAAAGGGTAATTTTCAACTTGTTTTCTTTATTTATTTGGGCCGACCGCAGATTCATCTTTGCAATGAAAATACCTAGAGACTTGAAATAACGCTCATTCGAAAGGTTGTTAAAAAATATTTTGGAGTGTTTCGGTGTTTATAGAAATTTTGAGCCTTATACCCACTTGGGGACCCAAAATCGATTGAACCATCTCTTTTAACACTTTCGCTATAACTCGGTAACGAAAAGAACTAGGAACTTTATATAAGTCGCATTGGAAAGATGGTTAAAAAATATTTTTGATGTGTATGAGGTGTTTCCAAATTTGGATCTAGGATTATTATTAATTTTTTTAAAGATTTTATGTGACTACCAAAAAATTGATTCGCGGAAAAGCCATTTCGTTGGAACGAATAGACTTTGAGACTTGAAACTATGGCTTGATGTATAAACAAGCATTTGTACCATATTTGAAGCCAATTGCTCGTAAAGAACTGGATGACATTTTATATTTTTGTATTGGGGATATACCTAAAAGGGGCTTAGCATATTGATTTTAGCAAGCAAAATACACAGGAAAGCTAAAGATTAAAATTTTAAGCTAAATATCTTTAAAACCGAGTATACCTAAATCGATCAAGAATATATACACTTTATAGGGTCTTTAATGCTTTACAAACTTTCCCACAAACCGATAATATTGTATCATAGGTTCAGATATAGGGTATCTCGTAGTCAAACTTAGTCGAATATAGCGTTTTTGTTTGTTTTGATTTTTTATTTTTTTTTGGAAACATTTTTGTTATTTTCTATTTTTATTCCAAAAAGCTCACATAAGCATCTATAGTATAATATTATTCCATTAAGCTCTAAATATGTTATATTCTATGTGCCGAATATATTGTAGACTGAGAATATTTTCTAGAAAACATTGCACGATTTAAGTGCTTATCGCAGTTTTTGTATGTTTTTCGAAAGCTAAGGTAATTTTTTTTCTTTGTGCTCTTTGTGAAGTTGTTCAAAAATAAAAAAGTGCTATTTTCTGAAACTTAAATAAAAAATATAAAAAAAATAATAAAAATAAAGTTCGAAATGACAAAATTTTTCAATTGTAGAACAACGCAAAATGGCACCAAATGCGTATTCGCTGGACTGGGAAGAACATGAAAAAGTTGTAAGAAACACCACAACGGAGGCTACGGGTAAATATTTTCATTTAATTACAAATAAAACGTTTATAAAATATATTAAAAATTTGTTATTTTATTCAAAGAACCTTCAACGACTCCAATGGTATTTCTAAAGAAAGTCGAAATAATAGAAACGATAGCCGTTCGTACTGGTACACCCCAATGGGTTTATGTTTTCGGTGTATTACTCCTTGTCGGTATTATATTTTTCTACGTTTATCGGCTTATTAAGAAATCTTCTTTAGAACATTTTTGCAATGCACTTAAAAAATAATTATCTTGGTGACCCCGATAACTTTATAACAGCTAACAATCAGATAGAACCATATATTCAATACGACATTAGAATCTAATTGATAATACTCTTTTTGTCTCTCTCTTAAAAAAAATAATTATATGTTAATAAAATAAAGAAAATAAATATTTAGTTATGTATTCGTATAAGACTATGGGACTATTTGGTTTGGACATTATGCACCACTTGTTACTGAAGGTCTCATAAAGAGATCCAAATACATTTATATAGATTATAAAAAACGCGCAGCATATATTTGGCCGCGATCACGAATAAATCCGGCACGGGTTCGTCGACTAATGGACTTGAACTAAAATGTTTAAATTTAGTTGGGGTGCAATGAAAACGATTTTTCCAAAAAAAATTTTTATAACAGTGTGACTCAGTGAGATTTATGAAACTCGTATCTTAAAAGCGATACGTCGGATGTTATTTTTCTTATTTGAAAGCCACCTAGAGAGAGGTTTCAGAAAGGGCAATAGGCAGGAATTTAAGATAGAGAATTAATCTTGACAAATGATACGAAGTATTTCGAGTAAGGTGAGTACAAGTTGAAGTACAATTAATTTCCCGGAGAACAATTTTCCCGTTACGACATTGAAAGCACTGGATCTAGTACATATATGACGCAAAAACGCAGACCATGACAAAATTGAATCTGGTCATCTCGAATGGCGACTGGTGCCTCAACAAAATTCTTTTAAAACAGAAAAATGGAAAAAAAAATCGGAAAACATTCTCCGCTACATTGAAAGCACCAAATCGTTTTTATATAAGTCACACATAATGTCAAAAAGTTTGTAACGCATTAAAGAAGACTTCGTAGATCCAACTAATTATATATTATATGTTCTTGATCAGCTTGATGGAAGAAATTAATTAAACCATGTCCGCCTGTTTTCGAAAAACCTACTCAGGCAACTATTTCCGACATCGATATAGTCAAGCGCATTCGATACAAACGATTGCACTGAGCTGGTCAACTGATACGTTTGGAGGCAATGGTTCCAACGAAAAGATTTTTCGAAACATGGACCAAATCGTAGTCGTTCGTCAGTAGGGAAGAACAACGCTGCGTTGAGAGGAGCACATCTTAGAAGATGGAATATGAAATTGGCATCAAAAAGCAGCTAGATCAAATTAAGTGATGCCCAGGATAAACTACATATATACATACATTAGGGTGGTCCAAAACAAAATGTTTATGCTTCCACCCTCTAGGATGGTTCTATTTTGAAAATAAGAAGACCCGTATTTTTTTATTCCCCTTACACATAGTGTAAACGGGTATATTCAGTTTGTCTGAAAGTTTGCAACGCATTAAAGGAGGCATCGGAGACCCCATAAAGTATATATATTATTGATCAGGTCGATGAGACGAATCGATTAGCCATGTCCGTCTCGTCTGTCTGTTGCGATGCGTTTTACTCAGAAGGTTTGTAAGATATTGACATAAAATTCTAAACTTAAGCTTTTCTAGCTCCTATGCAGCTTGTATGTCAGAATCAAGGTGCCACGCTCATTTTTAGGTATAGTCCCCAAACAAACTTACTGCCCATTTTTTAATTTTAGTATGAAAATAGGTATTTTTTATGCATGTATTCCCTCCATATTTAGTAAAAACACTTCTTATGTCATCCAACGTTAAATCCATGGTGCCACGCCCATTTTTAGGTATAGCCCCCATACAAACTTACAGCTCATTTTCTATTTTTGTATGAAAACATTTATTTTTTCCACCGAAGTAAACATTTTTTTCTTGTTTTTCTATTGGATAATATTTAATGGTGTCGCCAAGCCCCTAAACAATTTTTCGATTTGATGTAGAAATCTGGAAAATAAATATTTTTTTAATCGGATTACGATGTTTCTTTAAATAAATGGTCATAGAAGAACATCCAATCAGTTCTTATTTAATTTTTAAATTATGACTTTTTTACAGGAACCCAAAAAAAAGAATAATAAAAAAACACAAAAAGTTAAAAAAAAAAAAAAAAAAAAAAAAACAAAAAACAATATTATTTCAGAGTTCCAGTAAAAAAAATACGAAACAATCCTAGGGGTTGGGAGCGTTAAATGTTGCTACAAATTTTTCCCAGGTATTTTGGACCACAATAATAAACACACATGTCCGTCGCGATACTTTAATTTTTTTTTTTTTTTTTTCCTTTTCCATTGTTTTGGTTTTTTAAACAAGCTCTACAGAGTTCCTGTAAAAAAAAAAAAAAAAAAGAAGAAAATACGGTTCGATACAGAACAATCCTAGGGGTTGGGAGCTTTAAAATGTTGCTACAAATTTTTTTCCCAGGTATTTTTGGACCACCTTAATATACACACATGTCCGTCGCGATACTTTTGGTTTTTTTTTTTTTTTTTTTTTTTTTATTTTTTTCCTTTTTCATTGTTTTTTGTTTTTTTAAATCAAGCTCTTATTTTAAAATCATTTTGTTATTCTGTTATTGAGAGTTACGGACACACATATAATAAATAAAACAAATTTTAATAGTTTCAAACATTCCTTTATTTTAACTTATATAAATTTTTTTTTTGGTTTTTTTTTCATCTTCTTCTTTTTTTTTTTGTCTGGTTTTCTTTCCTTCGCTTTTTCATTATTATTTTTATTTATTTATTTAACTACAGAGATGTTACTTTTTTGTTGTTGTTGTTGGATTTTATTTTTTGTCGTTCTGTTTGTTGTATTTATATATATAATATTATTTTTTTATATATATAAAGACTATACTTAAATTCATTTTACGCTTTTTTATTATTATTATTTTTTTTTTATAAAATAAAATTTGTTTTTAATACAATTACATTAAATCTGATTAATCAATTAATAATAATAATAATAATATACGCAATTGTTTTTTTTTTTTTTTTTGGAATCATATATAGATTATATTTTTTTTTGTAACATTTTAGTTTCTCCATTTTGTGTTTTAATGCAATTTTTTTCGTTAATTTTATATTTTATTTTTTAAATATAAATTTTTGCATTAAATACATTTTTTGCTTTAAATTTTTTATTTATTAAAAATTTTTTTATAGTTTTTTTTTTTTAATATTAAAACTTTCTATGAAAATTCAGAAAAAACAGTTATAAACAGTTTTACGCAATAAATAACAGAACTATTATTTTTTTATGTTGTATATTTTTTATATATTTGAATATATATGTATACATATATAAATTTTTTTGAAGAGATAGCTTTAGTTACAATGAGCTGATTTTTTTTTAAAAAAAAAATAATATTTTTTTTAAATAAATATTTTTAAAATAAAATATTTAAATTAAGCATGAATTTACATGATTTGTTTTTTTTCATTTTACAACACTTGCATTTCGAATACTGTACCATATAAAGCATATATTTATCTCTTTCACACATATATGACTTTATATATATGCGAGTGAGAGCAACAAATGCTTTTATTTATTTATTTTTATTTTACTTTCAAAAAAGCCAATTTACTATAGCTGCACTCATGATCGCTTCGTTTATGTATTTTATATATATAAATACTCTTCTTTTTTTTTTTTTTTTAATTTGAAACACAAATTTTTTTTATGTGTAGTTTATATTCTTATGATTTTTATGATATTCGTTTGCCAACTATTTAAATTTATTTTTCCATACAACTTTCTTCAGTTTTGAAACACAGTGCAAATATATTCATATGCCTCATTATTTCTTTATTTATATATTATATGTATAGTATATCTCTCTTTGGATCTGTGGTGAATATGTATTATTATTTTTTATTTTTTCATACTATGCGGTGCTGATGATTATGTATAAATGATTAGAGAGAGTTTCGTATATTGTATATCGATTTAATTTTTGCTTTGTGTTATGCTAGATGTATAAAATATTTTCATCATTATTATTATTATTTAGTTATGTATATATGTATATGTATGTACTCGTATTTATGTATATAAACAACATCATATTTCCCATTTTATTAATGTTGTCTTATAAGTTGGGCTCTTATTATTTATAGGCAACCATGCTGTATCAATCTGTGTGTATCTCTGTATATGTATGCATGTGGACTATTTGATTTATTTTTTAACTATTAATACTAAATTTTAGCTAGGTTATATTTGTTGTCGTATCTATAAAGTTTTGGTATATAAGTTTTCCAATTTAAAAACTTCACTGAAGATTATTGGAATGGATGAAAATAAATTTGAAATTTTAAAACATCGATTACAATCGGTACTCGATAAAATATCGATTTTTAGAAAGCAACAAATAGGGTATACAACCTTTTTTTTAAATTTGGAAATAAGTTACCAAGTAAGGAGAAAAAAACAAAGAAAACTAAAAAAATATTTTTATACTAACCGATTAATCGATCGATCATTATAATATTGTATGATTAATCGCTTCAACTTTTTAAAATAAATCGATGAAGTCGATTTTTTCCCGAATAATCGAGCAAATTGATTTTTTACGATTAATCGATCAAATCAATTTATTCCGATTAATTGATCAAATCGATTATTTTCGATTTATCGATTAAATCGACATTTTCTGATTACTCTGTCAATGTGATATTTTCTGATTAATCGTTCAAATCGATTATTCCTCGATAAATTGTTTAAATCGATTTTTCGATTAATCGATTAAATCGATCTTTTTCTGATTAATCGATTAAATCGATGTTTTCCTATTAATCGATCAATTCAATATTTTCCGATTAATCGATTAAATCGATTTTTTCTGATTAATCGATCATCGATCATTAATTAAAGTACAATAGGAATTTGACACAATAGCTTACAAAATCAGACCAATTCAAGACATAACTCATTTTTGGAGCGTCTACTAAAGAGCAAAACTTCCATTCAGCCATTCCAAGACTTCATTGATCGAAACGAATTGCGTTTCCAATGCTGTAATTTATTTTCTTTCAATGCTTGTCTGAAATGCTGCTTTAATTTGTTGAACTTTCTTGACATCCATGTCAGAGATTAAATCGAAAACAAAAACTTTTTTGAGTTCTTAAAATCTTTTCGGTTTTTTTTCTAGAAACGATTTAATCGAGCTTTTGACAAATTAATTTGATTGATTTTATGCATAATCGATTCGATCGATTTGGTAAAAAATCGATTCGATTAATCGATGAAGTAGATTTGAATAAATAATGACCAAATAGTAATATTTTAAGCAATTAATTATAAGAATTATTTAATCGATAAATAGATGGCTACACATTACAAGAGGTTCGATTGATTAAGAATTCGAATAATCGAAAAATTAATCGGTTCTTTTGTGCATCATTTTTTTTTTATTTATCAGTCGCACAGGAATATCTAAAAAAAAAAACGTTGGGTCCGTTTTTTTCGATCCATTTCAATTATGGATACGACACCATAAATAAGTTAACGTTCCAAAAAAAAAAAATCGGCCAGTAAATGATCCGCCCAGTAATAAATATTTAAATCTTTATTGCGCTCCAACTGCTTTGAAGTGTTGCTAAGTCTTGCAGTTTTCAAAAGAAAATATTGGAATTTTGAAAAAAAAGTATTGCATTATATTAGTTTTCTTTTAGAATTTTAATAATTTTGATTGCAAATCTTCGCTTTCAGGGTTGTCAACATATTGAATTTTTTATGGAAATCAATTTTTAATATTTTGTAAAACCTTTTAACAATGTTTTTAAATAATTAGTTAAGGAATGGATACTAGCGATTTGAGACACTAATAAGTTATGTATTACTTTCATATTTTTTTCTTCTATGTTTCACTAATATTTTTTGTTGGTCAGTTCGTTTTATTTTTGTAAATTTTTTTTTTTTAATTTAAGTTAAAGAAAACCATTTCAGCGATTTAAGTTTTTTTTCATATATTTTTAGATATATATGTTTTTTTTTTAATTTATTTTAATAAATTAGTTGTGTTTGTATATGAAATAGAGGTACTCAATTTTTTTTTGTATTATAAAACTGAAATTAAAAATAATATTAAAAAAAATTGTTTTTGTTTAAATGAAATAAGTTTTTATTTTATTTTTTTTTAATATATATTATTTATTTTTATATATTTTATTTCAAATCAACATCAGTTATTTATATATATTTTATTTGGTTTTTTTTTTTTCTGTTTAATATGCAAGTATATATATTTAATTTAATTCATTTTATTTTTTGTTTTTTTTTTTATATATAATATGTATTTTATTTTTTTTTAAATATATATTTGTTTTTATTGAAAGAATTTGCATATTTTACATTTATGTTTCAGTTAAATTTGTTTTTAGGGTTGTCAACTCATTATTATGCAAAAATTTTATTATTTTAGAGTTGTCTAGATAGTTTTTTTTTTTGTAATAAGTATTTGAAAATAAACAAATACACATTTTTTTTACGAGAACTTGAACAAATTGTTTTAATTTTTTTTTTTGTTTTTTTTTTTTTTTTTTATTATTCTTTTGCCTGAAATGTTTTTTTAGTTTAATAGCTATTTTGTTTTGTCACTAATTATTAATATTTTTTTTTTATAAATTATTTTACATAAATTCAAAAATCTATTTTATTTAGTTGCATTTGTGTGTGTGTGTGTTTTTTTGTATGTATATATTTATATATATATATATTTATAAGGTTTGTATATAGAACGTGTCACGTATTGAAATATTTATACAGCACAAAAAACATCTAATTTAGTATATATGTATATATATTTGTATTTTTTTTTATATTATTTTTTTTTTTTTTAATTTAATTATTAATTTTTTTATTAACTGCATTTTTTCGATTTGAAAAGAAAATAAAAGATAAATTATTGTTTTTTTAATAAGCTTTATTTTGTTTATTTAATTAAATATTTTATTATTTAAAAGCTTAAATAATACTTTTTTTTTTTTTTAAATTTCAATTTATTTAATAAAATTTTTTTTTGCTATTAAAAGATTCTTTTTGTTTATATATATATATACCATATATACTTTATTTTTATATATATTTAAATATATAAGTAGTAATACCTATTATTGTTCTTTATACTTCCTTTTAAACATTTTGTCATAATATATTATTTTTTTTTTTTAATTTTTTAAATAGTTTTAGTACTTACTAATATTTTTTTTAAATAAAAAAAAAAACAATTAAATAGATATATTTTTTTTAAATAAATAATTTAATTTTTTAAATTTATTTTTCTATAATAAATAAATAAAATTAATTTTAATTTAAATATTTTAAATTATAGCCAATTTAATATTGTAACAGTTAACAAACAAAATAAAAAAAAAAAATTAAATAATTAATTTATAATGTTTTATATATAATTTTTTTAAAATTTTTTTAATATTTAAGTTTAAAAGCAGAAACCTTTATTAATATTGCAAAATATTTACTAAAAAAAATAATAAAATATTTTATCTACATAAAAACAAAATTATATTTACTACATTGAAAAATATACAATTATAAATATTAAAAGAAAAAATAATTTATTTTTATAATATATTATTTAAGTTTAAACTGTTGATATATTCCATTGAAATCACGTGTTCAAAGTTTCACTTTCAGTATTTGCTTTTATATATTTTTTTATTTATTTATTTTTGTTATTTAATGTATACCATTAGTCTATGTAGTTATACATAATATATTCATATAAGTATATATAATAAATATGTTTGCCGTAATGTAGCATTCATTTATATATTTATTTATTAATTCTTTTTTTTGTTTGTATTGATTTATTTAAATATACTTACACAATTACAATAATTCAAGTAATAAATAATTTACATAACAGTTTGCATTTTATTATTATTATTTTTTTTTTTGTTATAGTGTTTTTTTTTTTTTAATTTTTATTATTTACTAAAATGTGTAACAGAGTTGTATATTTTTTTTCTATTTCTTTTTTTTTTTGTAATATTATTTTTGTTTTAATTAATAAAAATAAATTAAACTTAACATTTTAAAATGTTTTCTTTTTTTTTTTGCATATATATATTTGTTTTATTTTATCTTTTAACAAGTAATGACAACTCTAAAAAAAAAACAAATAAATTTTAATGGAACGGATATCTTGGAATTTTGGATGGCATATCTTGGAATAGCTTAAGGCAAAATAAGTGTATACGAACGAAATAGATATGAAACAGTTTTGTTAGATCAGTGTTTTTTTTTCCAAATTTTTGTGTATTTTTTAAGAACACATTTGGAAGCATTCACAATAGTGGCAACACTGTAAATAATAGCGGAAACCTTTTTATGATGACTGCTTGGAAAATAACAAATGTGAATAATAAATGTAAATATTAAAAAAAAATGCACTTTGTAAGAGAAATTAATTTTTTACATATTATTTTTGGCAATAACAGCTTTAAAGCAGCTTGAAAAAGGCTAACGTTAGCCATAACAGCTTTAAATAGCTTTAAAATGATTAAAATTTAATTTAGGTTTTCATAGCTTAGAAAGTTTTTATAGCTTTAGAAACCCTTATCTTTTAAAAGACAAAAAAGACTTTAACAGCTTTAAGGCAGAGCTTTGCTTTCAAATAGCTTTAAAAAGCTTTAAAAACTTTTAAGCAGCCTAAAACAGCTCTAAATTGCTCTTGAAAACAGCTTTAAAAGCTATTAAGCAGCCTAAAACAGCTCTAAATTGCTTTTTAAAGCGCTTGGATACTACAAAAATAAATAGCCAAAACGGCATGAAGTGGTATTTTAAAATTAAGAAAATATTTAAAACTTTAATTGCGTTTTTTTTTCAACTTTTTAGTTTTCAGCTTACAAATTGTCAGAGTTGTCATTCCATTAATGCAAATTTTTACTACATATAATATAAATTTGATTAAAATTAATTTATAACTGAGAAAAGAGCTTTAAATATTTATATAATTTTTTTAAACTAACTTGAATATTTAGGTTTTATTTTAGTGTATTTTTTTTTTTTTGTATTTTATAGTTTGCTGCTTTTATTTTATTTATTTATTTTTTAACTTATAAAACTAATATTTTTTTATATTTTCTTTCTGCGTTTATTCACTTTGATTGATTGGTTTGTTGTTGTTGTTGTTGTTCTACTGCTGCTGTTGCTCCTGTCTGTTGTCTTCATATTTTCTTCAATGCTTTTACGCAAAATTCGTTTGTTTTTTTTTTTTTTTTTGAATATTTTGCTCTGTGTATTTTAGGGTTGTCATGTAGTTGGCTATTTTATTAATGATTATTCCAAATATGTTTTTTTTTTGTATTTTGATGACGGTTTATTTGCAGAGATCTTTGGTTGTTACTATATAAGTTCAATCAATTGATCGATATGTTGAAGAACTAACTATAAAAAAAAAATATGTAGAATTATAAAAATTTATTTAATATATGCCACAAACAACTTACACATTCTTTTATTCACATTCTCATTTTTCAGCAATTTTTGTTTGTTTTTTTTTACTTCATTTGCTCCTCAACAGATCCATCAATTAAGCGAAGTTTTTTTGTTTCTTATTTTTTTTTTTTTTGACTTTTTAAACACTTTACTTCATATTCTTTAGTATTTCATCAGTTTCCTCAGGATCTTTGAGTGTATGCCATTGTGCAATTGGTCGACGTGGTGAGGCCAACATATCAGACCAGTGACGTAACTCAGTACCAGTACCCATACAGCCCAGTATACAGCGTCCAATCGGTTCAGAAGTACCAATACGATCATAATCCACGACAGTAACAACGAGACAGATTTTCTATGTGTGTGTGTGTGACAGAGTTTTTGGGGAATTTAAAAGAGAATAGTTTTGTTTTTTTTTTTTTGGTGTGTGTCGTAGAAAAAGAAGAAAATTTTTGTATTAGTAAAT
Organism: Leucophenga varia; assembly: GCA_018903435.1. Lineage (NCBI taxonomy): Eukaryota > Metazoa > Arthropoda > Insecta > Diptera > Drosophilidae > Leucophenga > Leucophenga varia. Next base: position 295,872 of record JAEIFJ010000472.1, on the reverse strand, counting down.
TTTATAAATATTTTAAAAATTTTGCAACAATTGCTTGTTTTTTTTTTTCTGGCTGTTCGAGAAGAAGATCTTTTTTTTTTTTGTCATATTGAGTTGTTGGTGTGTTTACTGCACATCGGAAGAAGGTTTTTGTTTTTATTTTATTTTAAATTAATTTTTAGTTTGAAAGTTACTACACAATGCTGCTAGGTATGCGCTACAATACAATACATTTGGGGTTGGGTTTGGGGTAACAGTTACAGTTGCACATTTTTCAAAAACTAAAATGGGAATTTAAGAATTTAGAGTAGAGGTACTGTGCTGGTTCGTTGTTTTTATGTTTATAAATAATTATTTACATTTGATTTATTATTTTTGTGCATATTTTTTTTTTTAGAGTGTATTTTTTGAGTTAAAGCTGTGAATAGACAAGACATTTTGATTGTACTAGAGAACTGAAAAGAACTTAGAAGAAATGGCATTAGGTAAGGAATTATTAATAACCAGAAGTGTTAGTAATCTTCCTGAAGCTCTCGCAAGATAGAAATGATCATCGAATAAATTGACAATTAGAAGACAGCTAGAAGCAGCTTTAAAAAGCTGTTAAAAGCTGTATAAAAAAGCCTAATTTACACTGTTAAGATATTTCGTTATTTTTTTTTTTTTGCATATGATTTTAATGTTTTTATTTTTTTGAAAGGTGGCAACACTTTTATTATTCAGAGGATCAACTGATCAACTTACACCCTGTGAATGAGCAAACCCTGTACAGAGTAGCTGTTTTAAAACACTTACAAGGGCTAAGTGGCAACACTCATATGAGAATCAACTGATCAGCTTAAACCCAGTGAATGAGCAAACAGCGATTACTTCTGAGCGTACACAACTGTACAGAGCAGCTGTTTTGAAAACATTTACAAGGTGGCTTTGAAAGATGGCAATTTTTATAAAGTTGGCAGAGAATCAACTGATCAGCCTACACCCTGTGAAAGAGCAAATAGCGATCATCTATGATCGCACACAACTGTACAGAGAAATCGCTTACAAATACAAATGACAACCAATTGCTCTCAGCTGATAAAGACTCAATAAGTTTTAAAATTAATATAATTAAATAAAATTAATAGGTAAAAGTTCAGTAAAGTAAACGGCTTTTTTTTTGCGATTCGTTTGAAAGCCAAATTTTTAGCTTTCAAATATAAAGCGACTGTACCACAAGTGAAAATAGCAAGTAGAAATGTGCGAACATCAAATACACACATTTATGTATTTTATTTTTATAACTAGGAACTAAGTAAATTATTTGTTTTCATAAATTAAAAAGGGGTAATGAAGTCGAAGTGATGAAATGTACAGCCACAAATTGTTGAAACTAGAAAGCAATGAGCTAATATAATTTTTTGTACAGACCTTTCGAATAAAAGTTATTTTGAATTCATTGATTACATTAATACATCGCCGTCTTGAGCAGAAGATTTTTATTCAGGCAGATTAGATTTGTTTCACTTAAGTGTATAGGCTGTAATTTTCTTAAGCTCTTTTTTCTTGTACTTTGGACAATCAATCAGCATTAAAAAATAAAAAAATAAAAAAAATTTTTAATATAGGCTGAGAGCTTTTGGCCAATCAGCATTTAGCTTTTTGAGTTTTCGATAAAAAAATCAATTAAAATTTTTGTAAATCTGGTGCTAGTTTAGGGTATTTTTTTTTTTTTTTTTTACTGATTTGGAAAATTAATACTATTTTTATTTTAATAAACAAATTTTCTCAATACTAAAAAGCTTTTACTTAGAAGCATTTTTGTTTTAAGCATAACAAAAGCTTTTTTTTTTTTGTATAATTTTTATTTACTTTATTTTTTTTTTTTGCTAAATATGCTAAGCATAAATGTGGTGAATAAGTATTTTTTTAGGTGAAAAGTGTTGAAAAAGTGTTGCATATGAAGTTGAAATTTTTTTTTTTTTTTTTTTTTTAGGCGCAGTGCTTACTTATAATAATTTAATAAAATTATGGGAAAAAGCTAAAACTAAATAAAATTAAGAAAAAAAAAAATATTTAAAATTTTTATTAATAAGACTAAGCAAAGTAAAGCGTTTTTTAGTGAAGCATTGCTTAAGTTTTGGTAAATAAGTGATTCATTTCTGTGTGTGTGTGTGTTTGTGTCTTAAGTATCTATGTTATGTCTTAATGAGCGATTTGTGATTGTATCTTTTTTTTTTTTTTTTTTTTTTATTTTTTACGATTGTAGCTCTCAAAAAACCTTAGCGAATAAACAGATTACTTTACGTTAAGCGAAAATAAAATGTTCATTAAATACGTGTAAACGAAAATGTATAATATTCAATCCCATTTATATACTTTTTTTTTTTTGAAGTCCTAAAAAACTCTTGATTGTGTTAAGTGTTTATTTTTTTTTGCGTAGAGAGAGAGGTAGAGAGGGTGGCCTAAATTGGTAAAAATTTTTACTAGCTTTTTATAAGGTTTTAATTTTTAAAAAATTAATTTTTTTTACGATTTATACTTAGATTTATTTTTTGATACAGCGTTCATATATACTTCTCTCTGCATACTTTCTCTTGTGGGTGGGTTTATTTATTTTTTATTTATTTTTTTATTTTTGTGTTGTTTTTTACTGTAGCTGTAGTTGTTGTTGAGTTGAGTTGTTGAAGTTGTTCATATTTTTCTTTTTTTTTTTTTAGTATCAAATCAGAAGACAGTGTCAAAATAATGTACCCAAGAGTTTGGTGCATTATTGACGCCGTTAATATTTTTTTTTTTATAAGAAAAAATATATATTTTGCAAAAATATATATTATATATTTTTCTACGCAGAGTTTGTATTATGAAAGAGTTAAGAGATTTTTTTTTTTTTTTGAGTGAGAAAGATTTTTTATATTTTGTGTGTTGGAAAATTTACTCGTGAATTCTAATTTTGAGTTAACTCAAAATTAAAAAAACGAGCACATGGCGTTTCATTATTAAGAGTGGTCAGAGTTTTTTTTTTTTTAAATTTTCTTGCAGTGTATGCAGTGTTGTAAGTTGCGTGCTAAACGCGGCGCAGCGTTGCCATTTTTAATAATTGTTTTTTAAGTTACTATATATATTTTTCTCAGTGTAGTGTGTCAAACTACAAAAAATTTGTTTTGTTGTTGTTCATGCCTACTTTTTTTTATATATTGACTGTCAATTCGTTTGTATATAGTTAGTTACCCTACACTGTTAAAATCAAAAAAAAAAAAATTATAATAAAATAATTTTCTTTTTTTTTTTATACAACAAACTAATTAATTAATTAATAAATTATTTAAGCACATTGAGGCAAACCAAATTAAAAGCATTTAACATTTAGTTTTTTTTTTTTTAAATTTAACTACAAATATTTAACTCAAATTGAAAACATTTAAATATTTTTATAGATAATTTTTTTTTTAAGGTCGTCGTTCTCTTGTTTTTTTTTTTTTAAAGAAGGATTTTGTTATATACAACAATTAATTTTTTTGAGCGCGTACGACTTTTTGTAATATTACTAAACACAAAAAATAAGCATATAATTTATATTATAGTTTTTTTTTTCAAACACAACATCAAACATTGTTAGGGATTTTTAATAGAAGGTTTTTGTTACTTTAACTTTGGATTTTTTTTTTAGGGGGTTTTATTTTATGAGAATTTTTTTTTTACTAAACATTTGTCAATTTGGTTTTTTTGAGTTTAGTAATTTGAAAATTGAGTTGTATTTATACGGGTTAGTTGTTTTGTTTTTGAATTTTTTTTTCAAAATTTTAATTTAAATAATAAATAAAAATAAGACGTTCCATGGGTACTTTGAACAGAATTGTTTCACTTTGTTTTTGGTTATATTTCTTTATAAATGTCTTTTAATCATAACAATAATTCTCCGACAAAGCAATAAAAAACTATTAATAAAAAATTAAAAAAAAAATAGTAAGTTTCTATTACAAAAAAAAAAACTGAACTAGAGAACGTCGTGAAACAACGGAACCCACGGAAGAAAATTTGTGAAAATTTTAGAGCTGTGCTGGATTGAGAATGTACTTTATAATTGGTCTAATCCCCAAAGCAAAAAATAGTAAAAATTTCAGATTTATCCAGCAAACATTATTTGGTCTTCCTAAGACACTTCCGACACTGGAATCCACGTAAGTATTGTGAAAAATTCAGTTATGTGCGGTATTGGGAGTGTACTTTTTAAATGGTTTAATCCCGAAAATAAAAACAGATTTATCCAGCAAAATTTATTTGGTCTTCCTAAGATAGTTAAAAGTGGTACAAAAAGCCTAAAAGTTGCAGCAAAAAAATTGCTCGACTTGAACTGGGTTTTGATATTTTTTTTAGATTATCCATACCAAATTTTAGTACAAGCCTACCCAAACTGTTTTCTAACTCAACCTACAAACAAGATTTATTTTGGCATACGAACAAAAGCAAATTGCTACTTTGACTCCTCTTTCGATGCTGATCATGGGGGATCATGCTTTTACCCTTCGAGTACGAAATAGAGTTGGAAAAGATTATCAAAATTTGAGACCCACGGGACAATATCGGAAAAAAACACAGAATGGTCGGGATTGGATAAAATAAACTGTGCATCGGAATTGCCGGAATCGGGACCGGGTCCATCACTATCCTGAACCCAGGCTAAAGTTATTTTGTGTCATTTTGCTTGATTTATAAGTTTAATGCAAAGAGTTGAAAATCATCGTTAAAGGGTATAAATTTGTAATAAGCTTGTACGGAGGCTACATGTTTTCGGGGTTCGTTGCAATTCATCGAATTTATTTTCATAGCAAATTTTGTGTTTTTCGCTAAAGTACCCAAATTTTTCTTCATACAAAAACTCAAAGGTTTGGAATAAATTTGTGTGGTACCCTTTTTTTCTTAAGCTGTCCGATCTAAGCTAATACTTTATAATCTTTTGGGATCACCTTATTTTTTATTAGATCCATTAAATAGTAATCGGATCAGTGCTAAATAATTATATTTGGTTGATAAACTCAACTCAACTCAACTTAAACTTTGTTTTATATAGTCAGTATCTCCAGAAATCAGAGCTTCCATTTTACAGTCTCCATAGCTAAATGTGCACAATAAACTGACACGCTGGCTCGTCACCGTTACTGAGAAAACAGTAAACAGCAAAAATTTGCTTTACCCAAGCTGACTATATTGCTGCGCAGTTAGTGAATAATAATATTTTTTTTTGCTCATTCTTTTAGTTAATTACGAAATGTAAAGTTACTTAAAAGAACTAGTTTCGGGAGCTCTGCTTAAAATAGGATAAGCTAAAAAATTTAACAATATGTATCTGTCTTTCATCCAAGCTGCCATAAAGGCTTTAGGTTCCCACGTCACCAAGTCAAAGTTGATTAAAGACTTTAAAAAGCGGCTGAACGAAGCTAGTCAACAAAACTCAATCATCCTCCCGTGGGTTCCGGGTGATAGTGATGCATACCTACTGGCCAGGGAGGGATCAGCTAGCTTCTCCTCACCGGTTCAGGTAGAGACTCACAAAAAAAATGGTCAAATCTGAACAGTTGCAGGAAAGCTAAAACGATTTGACATAAGTTAGACGCAAAACGCTAAAGTTGAAAACAACTCGCTAGACGAACAGCTACCATAACGGGACACTGGCCCATCGGAGAGCATGCGGCCAGACTAGGAATCCCGTTCAACAGGCATTGCAGAAGTAGCAAAGGCGAGGATGCAACAGATTCGCTGCAGTACTTTGTGTGCACCTGTCCCGCACTCAGATCACACAGAATGCGGTTACTTGGAAAATGGCAACTCAAATTGCTAGGTAAACTGTCCAATACCTGCCCCATATAACTTCGCACTTTCCTTAACTGCACGGCTGGTTATGACGATTCAGTACTAGCTCTGGGCATATGGCCGCTTTACGAAATTAGAGGACATAAAAACGGCGCTTCATGTGCTACTTGCTTGGGACTGTCCCAAAGTCACTTCTATCCATCTATATGTATTTCATAGAAGTTTATGATATTCTAAGCTTCAAGTTTTATTATTTCTCTCAGATGTGCGTATTAACCCATTTTCACACAGTGAAGGCCTGAAACACCCTGTGATATGAACGCTTAAGCTCTTTTTACAAATAAAAAAATTTGATAAAGAATTTAACAGAATCGATGGCTCAGGGCTCGAAACCTTCTCAGTTTTTTTTACTCCACAAAGCATTACTGTTCAGTTAAATTACATAAATAAGTAATTATAACCAAAAATAAGTTAAAAAATCCAAATACAAAGTATCCCCAGAACGCAATATTTACCAAAAATAATAATATTAATTAAAAAAAAAAAAAAAACAACAAAAGTACAAATTGCACGAAAGAGACTAATATTGTGTTTTAAGTTTTCATTTGAGTTTCAGACATATATTTGGTATATATATATAGAGAGAGAGATAGACAGAGAGTGAGAGTGACAGAAAGGGTTTATTTTTTTTGTTGTTGTTGGGATACGAGTTTTGATTTGTATTTCAAAAGGGACAGTAGTAGTTTTCTTTGATAGTAACAAGAGTAGTAGTAGTAGTATTTGTATTTGGAGTAGTATATATAGTAGTAGTAGTAGTATTGGAGTAATAGTAGTAGTAGTAGTAGTTTTAGTTTTATAGGATAGTATAATACATTCTCGCATACTTGTATTTGTTCAAATGGTACTTCAAATGAGAACGACTCATTATAGTAAGGGTTGAGGGTGCATTTTTTGATACTTGTCTTCTTCTTTTTCAAACGTTTGCCATTTTGGGTATTTTTTTTTTTTTTATAGAATCTATAAAAAAAAAAAAAAAAAAAAAAGTAGAATTTGTAAAGATATCAAATTATTTTTTGTTCAATTTGAATTTCACAAAAGAAAAACAAAAAGAAACACAAGGAAAAATTTTAACATAAAAAAAAATTTGTTGAGTATAGTTTTTTTTTTTTTTTTTTTGGTAATAATTTTTGACTTAAATAAAATATATTGTTGATATTTTTTATATTTATTTGAAAAGCAAATTATAGAAAATTATAAATAGAGAGAGAGAGAGTTAGTTGAAATATTTTATTTAGAATTTTTTTTTTTTGTAATACTTTAAAATATTGTATTATTTTTTTTTTTTGTTTGTTTGTTTGTAAAAGCCTAGAAGATCTTTTTTGGCTATTTTCAATGGCAACGCTGTTACAGTGTTGTAAAATATATGAAGTTCAAGTTAAAACGAGAGAGAGAGAGAAATAAAATATTGAAACGTGCAAAAAGCATATTTAGCATTTCATAATTTAAAACAAAAAATATTTAAATTAAAAGCATTCGACACAGGCATTAATTTTATTAATTAATTAATTTATTGAAAAAAATTTATGATTTAACAAACACTTTTTTTTATTGTTCAGTGTTGTACACTGTTTTTTTTTGTTACAGCGTTGCCAGTTGAAAATAAAAAAATTATTATTTTTTGTATGATTTAGAGCGCGCTTTTGATGTTTAAAAATATTTGAAAGAAAAATTAGCTTAAGAATAAATTAGTACAAAAAATACTTTTTGTTTTATTATTAATTTTTTTTAAATTTAATATTTGCGCTTAGCCATAAAAAAGAGTAGTTTCATTTTTAATAAGAATATCTTTTTTTTTTTTTTTTGCTTTAAATCAAGCAATTTGTACGTTTTATATTAAAAAAAAAAATAAATAAAAAAAAAAAATTATTAATATAAAAATATTTTAAAGTATGATTTTTTTTTTTTGTAATAAAAATAAAATTAAAATTTTTTTTTTGTATATTTTTTTTTTTGTAATTAAAAATTACATATACACACGATTACATATAACACCAAACGATGCAAAAATCGATAATACACTTTATATTCATTTATTATAAAAATTCTATATACAAATAATTTATATAGAATTTCTTTTGGTATTTGTTTTTCTGCTTTTTTTCTTCTGTGTATTATGCATATTTTTGCATCGTATTGCAGCTACATATTACCAGACAATCCACCGACGTCCATTTTCTTAAGATTTTTAGCCTCGAGTATAACAACGGTCAATTTGCCAGCGGTCGGTACATAACGTAATGAGAAGCAGATATCGCCAAGCTTTTCCCTATATTTTTTTTTTTTTGTTTTTTCAAAGAAAAATATTAAAAAAAAAGTAGAAAATAGCAAAGAAAAAAATTTATAAATGTTAAATTTTTTAATTAAACAAGTTAATTTATATTTAATTATTAATATAAGACAATAATACAACATTGAACACATCACTTTATATATTTTTCTAAGTATACAAATAAATATTTAAATATAATTATTATTGGGGGCATTGTAGTTTACCCTTTGTTTTTATTGTATTTTGATATATATTTTTTAAATTTATTTTAATAGAATACTTATTTCATTAGGGGGGAAGGGAACAGTCAACATAGTTCATACTCACATAACACTCACACGTCACACTCTCTGAGATTTTACAATTAATATCTAAGATTAAGTTTTGAAGATCATATAAATTAATACGATCGGTTGTATCTACGACGGTACATGACGAAGTAATTAGCTTGGCACTTTCGGTTTTTTGCCAAAGCTGACAGCCAATACTTTTGCTGATCTCGTCAAAGCGCAAAAACGTTGAAAAACAATAAAAACAATGCGAGAATCCGTACCCTTATGAGGGATTTTTTGCGCTGAGCAGCATTGATCTACGAGGTCTATGGCTCAAAAATTGTTTGTGAGACTTTCGGGCTGCCAAAGTCGCAAATTACTTTTTCGAATTGACAGTCGGTCTTATAGTTTAACGGATATTTTTTCGTGCAAATTTTTCCAAATTTTTTTAAGAATTTACTTCGAATTAGTGTAAAAATGGTTTTATATTGAAAAATTGTGGGTAAACTACAGCGTTGGGCGCACATTTTTAAAATCTTGCATTTGTAAATTATAAAGGTCTAGGGTCCGCCGTATTAGTAGAAAAAATTTAAATTGCAATGAATTTATTTTAAAGTAATAAAACAAAAAAAAAAAAAAAAAGAATTAAAAATAAAGCCTAAAATAAAGCGAGTAACAGTGTTGAAAAACAATGCATGAAAAATCATGAATTAAAAAAATTTTGTAGAGGAATTCATAAGGCCTCGAAAAAACTTAAAAAATTAACTGTGGAACAGTGAGCGTCCTTTTTTGAAGAATTTAACTTACTGCAACTCTTCTGAATCAGTTGTTTGTTACTATGGTTTTCGTTTCCCCTCAAAAATATACCCCCATGTGACCGAATGATCACTGTTCATTTGAATTACCAAAATGTGGCATGCCACTTGCTAAACTTTGGTGTTTATTTAGCAACACTAGTATTACATTACGGGCATATGCAGACTTTTTTTTTTTTGCATTTTACAAAGTTGCAAAGGTAGCAAAACCTTTCTGAATAATCCCCCAAGTAAGGAAAAACAAAGTTTCGATAACAAGAAATCTTGAATTGGTTCGAAAAATTACAAAAAATTTTAATTTATGTTGAAATATTGCTGTTAGTCCTAAATTGAAAACAAAATGGCTGCCGGCCGAAGCTTTAATTTTTTCCATATGCAAAACCATAATATTTAATATTAAATTGATCAGATAAATCTAGTTAATTTCGAAAAGTTTTGAATGTACCATCCATTCGTCCATTTTATTGTTTGAGGGTAACAGTTCAAAGCAATCCTCGAATAAAATTTGCTATCCTTTGGAATCAATGAAAACACTCGAAGTATCAGCGTAATGAGGTAAGCTTTAGTACTTTCACCAAATTAATTATTGACACAAAACTCTACTTCTGATGCGTACTTTATATAGCCTTAATATCAATTGAACAATTTTACAATGCCCGATCCAATATGGCAACAAGTCTCTTTTTGGAAGAATTTTGATAACAAATCTGAGGTCAGTTTTTTGAGATATAAAATAGAAATGAGCAAAAAATAAATAAATAAACAAACAAATAAAAAAAAGCACAAAGAACCCCCGACCGAATTATCTTTTGGGGTCTTGCTTATAATTAAGGTATTCACAAGGTTTTGCAATAGAGCAATGAGTGAAGTTGCAAATGAGGCATTGTGAGCACACTTGAGAAATATTAAAAATATTGCAATTCTTCAGAATTAGCTTTTTGCATTTTTATTATTACTCTCTTTTCGGAGTACAAATTTTCTTTTCATTCGAATTCATGGATATGGATAGGCATCACTTAGGGTATTCACCCAGCTGGGATGGTTCAATGCTACTCTATACTAATTCCGGATACCAATCTTGCGAACGTAAAAAACAGTAAAGCCACTTGTAAAATTTTCGTGTTTATTTTGCAACAATGCAATTAAATTTTTAGTTGAGGTTCTCAAAGTAGTGCAATGTTTTTGTAATGCAAACATTTACTTGCCTTTTTTGCAAAGTTGAAAATTTGCAACTCCTTGTGAATACCCTAATTTTCACTTTTTTTTAATAACATTCATTTAAATCATACATTCCATTGACACAAATCATAACCTAAATACTTTAAGAATACTTTATAAATAAATAGAATATAGCTAAACAATTAAGATACATAACATGTAAATTAAAAAAATAAATAATAATAAAAAATAAAGAACAACAATTTTCAAATAAACACTCCACACATCAATTTACGTATACATTTTTAGAGGTATACATATACATACAGTATATCGATTACAGTATAATGTTATATTTTATATATTTAATATTATAATTATATAAATTTATATATGTATATATAGATTATATAGAACGCCACACATTAAATACATTAAACACATTTACTGCACGTCTTAGAGCTTCGATTGTATTTATTAAAACTAAAATAATTCTTTTAAAAAGAATTAAACAAATATAAAAAAAAAAAAATATTTAAAATATTAAAATGTGAACTTAAATTAAAAATTTAAAAATTGTATATATACTTTTGAGTGTACTTCGTAGTTTTTTGTTGTTGTTGTTGTTGTAATTAAAGAGAGTTCTTAATTATAATTTTTTTATTCCAACACTGTAAATCTTATTAATTTTTTTTTACACCCAGCTCAAAATCAACTGCACAAAATGCAAAAATTATATTTTTATTTTCTTTCATTTTTTTCTTCAGTATTTTGATGAAAGTATTTGTTAAAAAAAAAATTAAAAGAAATATTAAGACAACTGTACACATTTAAACTAAATTGTTTTTTTTTTTTTTATATAATAAAATATTTTTTTTTAGTTGTATATAAAGAAAATGCCAGCTAAGTAGAGAAAGTATTTAGTAGCACAGTAGTAAGTAAATATTTAATTTATTTAATTATTTATTAATGAAAACTAATTTTTCTTTAATAAGAAAACAAGCGCTAATTTCGAGCATTCCATAAAAAATATATTAAATATAATATTTAAATTTAAAATTGATTGATTTTCATTTGATCGAAATTTATTTTACAAATTTGTTTTTTTTTTGTAGTTAAACAAAATTGTTTGTCAATTTTGTTTTTAAAAATAATTTTTTTGAAACAAATTTTACTGCCAATAAAAACTTAGCAATAATTTTTTTTTCAAGCATTTTGTACAAAACTAATCTGCAATCGAAATTTTGTTTCTTTTAATTTAGAGCTTTTTTTTTCTTGAATGTAGAACACAGATCGACAATTGTTTATGTGAGTATGTGTGTGTGTGTGTGAGTTCAAAGATTTTTAGTGAAAGAGTAAAATTTCAGATGACATCTTGAGTAAAAGACACTATTTGATCAAGCTTTTTATTATTTTACACGAAAATTTATTTTAGAAGGCTCATCTTGATAGTAGGAAAGAAATAACGCAGAAGACCGGAAGCTGGGTATGCCAGTCATACCCGTAATAAAAAAAATCATGGCCTAAAGGAAATGTAGAATAAAATTGGAATATAAATTCGAATATTGTCAGAATAGAGTTTCTTTTGAATTAGTGTTTCGATAATGTATTGCCACAGAGTTGCCGTGTAAGTGTACGACCATTTTCTTGCCACCACCCCGATTTTCTTCCATATTTGACATTCCTTTAACTACGACATCTTCGAAAGATCTTCCAAGAATACTTGGCTAAGAAATTTTTTTTTTGTATGGGTGGACAACTGCAAATTCGGGGGTTCGACACTTATCTCTTATCAGACAGTGACCTTGTACAGCTATAAGTATCTATCTACTCTATATATAATTTTTCAGAATATCCATGGTTTTTGCCGTTAAACCAAACCATTCTTCCCTTCGTAAAGCCGACTGACTACTTTCCTAGGAGGGATTTCGGTCGCCTAACAAGCTCATCTGCTCTACGAATACCCTTTATGTCATTGTAGCTTGGGACCCAAATGAAGTTGGTACTACAGTGCTGGGTCATCTTATTTAGGTAAATGCCGCACTTAATTATAATTTATATTTGATCAGACAAGAATCAAGTCCGTCGAGCGCTTGAGACCTTGCACTACATTTTAAAAATCAAATGACGGACCGGGAGGATCGAGTACAGTGGAGCACTTATTTTTTAATACTTTTACCGAATATATTGTGGAAAGAATATCGATTAAAAATATCGGCACACTAATATTTTAAAAATATCGATATGGTATCGATATTTTTTAAAATGCACATCAGCGTTAATACTGCGATACTTAGGTACTTTTCGCATCGAATTTCTAATCCGATAAGTAACGATATTATCGATGCTTTTTTTAATGCCCAAAAATACTCTTCTATAAAAATTAATTATTAAATCTGAAGTATTTATGGGTGGAAGACATTTTCTTCCTTATACGATAAGAAAATCGAATGAATACTTTTTTTTGCACAAACGAAACATAGAAAAAAAATCGTATTTTTCATGCTTTTTGAAAAATGTGAATTTTTAATCCCATGACCATTTTTTGGAATCTACGCACCAAAGTACTTGGAATTAGATCGGTTGGAAAGAAACCCATCTTTGCATCGATAAATTAAAACCGACGGATTTCAAATTTGAATATGAGTTTAGCAATATCGATTCTTTCATGTATTAACGCACATCTCGATATCGATATTTTCATATTTGTCCATCCCTTGATATGTATCGACTAAACTTGTTTTACGACTTTTAGTCTTGAATTATATATTCTTTGTCAGTGTGTCTGTCCGAATTTTTCTATTTCGTATGTTTTCTGGCGTTATTTACTCTGAATGTCTTTTCCACTTCTTTGAATTCACTTCACATAACATTTTCTACCTACAAAATTTGTTTGTCGATCTGTGTACATAATAATCATAGTTAAAAAATATATATATATATGAATACTATTAAATCTATTAAAATGTGTTAATCGAAAAATTATTAGAGCTGAGAGAGATAGAGAAGAAAGTTAGAGTATTTTTCACTTACCGCAAATTTGTGTTTGTTTCAAAGAAACATTTCTTTTTTTTGTATTATTATTATTTTTTTTTTATATAGAACTAATGTTTTTTAATGTTTTTTGTGAATGTTTAAAAAAAATTATAATTATAGATATTCAAAAAAAAATTATAAAATATATATTTTTTTTTAAAAGAAATTATAAATTATTAAAAAAATTATAATTATAAATTTTTTTTTGGGTTTTTGAATTTTTTTTTCTATATATCGAAGCTCTGCTTTAACATTACAGTATAACAAAGATTTATGCAAACTGAATAATTTTAAATAAATTAAATTAATTGCATTAGTTATATAAAATAATTATCAGTTTTTTTTTTTTTTTATTATTAAAAAAAAGCAGTTACAAAATTTAATATTGGAAATTAGCATGTATATATCTGAAGACTTATAATGCTGTCTCAGTTTTTAAACCAATTTTTTTTTATATATATATAGCGTATATAATTATTTTTTTTTTGAAAATATGCGTATATATATATTTTTTATAATTTAAATAAATTCATATTGGAACAACCAATTACAAGAAAACACAAACGAAACATAGACAACAGATGACAACAACGAAAAAACAATAATACAGAATAATTCGATAATAGTATGAGTTCTAATAGATTTATTAAAGTTCTTCTGGTACTTACGTGTTTATAGTTAAGTTCATTCATATTATTTGACATCGTAGAAATTTTTTTATTTTGATTGATTTTTTTTTTTTTATGATTTATGTATAATTTTCGAATTTTATGTGGATTTTTTTGGTTTGTCGATTTGAGATTTTATTTATTTTGATTTTTTAGCGATACATTAAAAAAAGTAATTAGAGAGAAAAATGAAGAGATTATTAAAATTTTTTGTTTCAATTTTATTAAAATGTTTTGATTTAGAAAAAAAATTAAGAATTAATAAATTAAAAAATTATGTTCAATAATAATGGTTTGACTTAATATTTATTTGTAATATATTTTATGTTTATGAATATGTTGTGTCTACATATATGTGTAAAGGTATACGAAAAAATCAGCAAAGAAAGGTTCTTGTTTTGATTTAAGTTAAATAAATAAATATTTTAAAGCCTTTACTCCAAATGGTATCATATGAGAAGACAGCAGGCAGGTACGGGGTATAGACGGACGGACAGTTGCACGAACATAGCTTTCGATTCAGTTTTTGTCGGGTCACCAAAAAGGTTGATATAAAGCTTTAGAATGTAAAATTTAGAACTGAATAGCGCTATCCATTTCCGAGACATTAAAATGTTTAAAATCGAACAAGAGTTTGAAGTTCTCAGGGTCAGCAAGAATTTGCTTTTTATTTAACTTAAAAATCCATATTATAAAATCTTGTCGATTTTTAAATTAACTATTTTTGTGACTTAAAAAAAAAAAGTTTTTACTTTATCGGGGTTACCAATGCATTTTTTAAATCATAAAAACACTATTAGAAAATCGTTAATAAAAACAATTATTTTTGAGTCGTACAAAAGATGAGCTTTAAAGTTGTCGGGGTCACCAAGACATTTTTTGAAAAATATTAAAAACCATCTATCAAAACATCTTTGTTTTTTAAATTAAATATTTCTAAGATTTTTAAATTTAAATGAGTATAAAGGTTATAGTTTTGACACTGTCGGGGTCACCAAAAAAATTTTTTTAATATATTAAAAGTTATTAACCAAGACCGTTTTTGAAAAGTATAAAAAGCAATATCCAAACACCTTTTTTTAAAAATTAAATATTTCAAAGACGTTGAAATTCAAATGAGAATAAGGGTTTTATTTTGACGCTGTCGAGGTCACCAAATTAATTTTTTGTTAATATTGTAAAAAAATGTATCAAAAAATCGTTCTAGTTTTTCAAAAATTAATTTGGTTGAGATATTTAAGGTTTAAAATCGTTTTTGAAAAGTATAAAAAGCAATTTCCAAACATCTTTTCAAAAATTAAATATTTCTACGACGTTAAAATTCAAATGAGAATAAAGGTTTTATTGTTGACGCTGTCGGGGTCACCAAATTAATTTTTTGTTCATATAGTAAAAAAATGTATCAAATCATCGTTCTAGTTTTTCAAAAAATAATTTTGTTGAGATATTTGAGTGTTTAAAATCTTAGGAGAATAATGGTTAGAGTTTTGAGTATGTAAGGGTCACCAAGAATTTTCTTTTTTTAACTTGAAAACAAAATTAAGAAAGCCTTTGTCGTTTTTCTTAGCACTAAATTTTTGTGACGTTTAAGTGTTTTGAATCATACGAGAATAATGCTTAGTGTTTTGGCTTTGTCGAGGTCACCAACTCATTTTTTAAAACCTAAAAATAATATTAGAAATTCTTTATTAAAAATTTAACTACTGTTGAGACGTTCAAAAGTTTAAAATGATATGAGTATAATGTTTATAATTTTGACGTTGTCGGGGTCACCAAGATATTTTTATTTGAATTTAAAACAATATCTGGAAATATATGGTTATAATTTTGACGTTGTCGGGGTCACAAAGATATTTTTATTTGAATTTAAAACAATATCTGGAAATATTTTTTAAAAAGCAACTATTTTTGAGATGTTGAAATGTTCTAATTTAAATGAAAAAAAATTACATTGTCGGGGTCACCAAAATATTTTTTTGATATACTAAAAATTGGTAGCAATTTTTTAAAAATTAACTATTTTGAGACGCTTTTGAAAATCTGAGAGTAATACGACAAAACTGGTTATTGTTTTAAAATTGTCGGGGTTACCAAGACATTTATATAATCTAAAAACCGATATCAGAATATTTTTTTTTTTAAAATGAACTATTTTTAAGAAGTTCAAATGTTTAAAATTACACGAGAATGATGTTAATAGTTCTAAAACTGTCGGGGTCACCAAGACAATATTTTTAGAAATCAAGACATTTTAGAATATATAAGCGGGTCAACAAATTTTAAGGATATTATATCTGGTCTTCTGATCAATTGCAGTAAGACTAAAGAATGTAAATTATGATTTTCAAATAATTTTCGATTTTTTTCAAATCACATTTCTTTGCAGATTTACACGTAAAATTTTTATGATATATATATTCTCAAAGAATAATTTCAGTGTATAAAGTTTATTTTTTATAGATAAAAAAATTGTAATAATTTTAAAAAGTTTAAAGCAAAACATGCATAAATTTGTTGTAATCAAAAATAGTATTTGCAGTGTTTAACTATAAATAGATTATAAAATAAATATTATATTTATAAAATATATTTTATATATAATATAGTACAAGTAGTTATATAAATAGTATAAAAGTTTTAAAAAAAATATGCATTTATGTATAAGAAATTTATTTATATTTTTATAAACATGCCAAAGCATTAAAGATTTTCATTTTTTATAAAAGATGCAAGCTTGTTACAGTTTTCACTTTCGATTTAAGTTAACAGTGAATTGAAATCACAAAATATTAAAATTAAATAATTGAATTTTTTTTAAATATTTAAAAAATAATTTATTCTCTAAAAGCGAAAACTGTAACGAAACTTATTTTATATATTTTTTTCATTTCGTGTTAAAAGAGTGAATATGTGTTCATTATTAACAAGGTTTCACTGTGTGCGTGTGTTTGTGTGTGTGTTTTTATTGGTGTATTAACAAGTGTTTAAGAAAAGTTTTTATTAATTTTTCTCAGTGTAAATAAATTATTTTGTATATTTGCATAAAATTAATTTTAAAATACGACCAATTTTTTCATCTTTTAAGTTTTTTTTCTATGTTAATACTAAAAATTTGTACAAATTAAATAAGTTTTCTTAATTTTAAAAGCTTTAGTTTGCATTATAAGCTGGGTTATTTCGTTCGATATTTTTTTTCTTATAGAATTTTTAACTGAGAATCTGAGAGAAATGCAAAACTTAGGTGCAAGTTACTACTTGGGTATTAGGTTAAATATTTTGTAAAGATTATTTATAAAAGTTTTTGTTTTTGTTTTAGCATAGTTCAAGGTGCAAGAAATGTAAAGAGATTTTTTTTAAAATTTTTTAGTCAGTTGTAAAGTGTTTTGTTTGTAGTGGTTTAGTTTTCTATAGAATGTTATATATAGTATATAGTTTTAAACAGATCAGTATGATTGTTAAAAATAGTTGAAGTATTTAAGCCGGGGGAAAAATTGAATATTGAATTCTCCACAATGTTCCTAAGTATGCTCTGCCCATCATGGGAAAATTGAATTAAGTTTTAAATTTTAAATAGTTTTAAGAGGGATATCAGTCAAGACAATGGGAAACTTTCTTACAAGGTAAACTTTTTATCAGCCATACTCCCGTAAACGCAATCGTAATAATTTTGAAATATACTTTTCAAATCAAAAATTTTGATATTCCAACAATTGCAAAATATTTCTAATTTTAAATCGGCAGCCAAGTCACCAAAAGAGACACCAAGTATATACTACTCCAATGCCCGAAACGTCGATTTAAAGAGGAGTATTTTCTTACAACAAACTATCGACATAGCCGGCAAAAACCATTTCAAAAATATTGGGAAGGGAATTCCCGCAAAATGGGACTAGCAGTGAACGAAAGACGAAGTATGTATTTGATATCTACTCGCAGACCATCAACACGACCTAATGATTCTGTGGCTATGGAGAATTTCTCCTTCGAAGTTGTAGAAAACTTTGTCGACTTGGGATCAGAGAAAAACAAGAGCAATAACACCAGGCTAGAAATTAGACGAGAAATTACTCTGGCTAACTGATGCTACTTTGGCCTCGGTAAGCAAATGCGAAGAAGAGTCTTGTCCACAACAACGAAAATCAAACTCTACAAGACGCTGATTATCCCAGTCCTGATTTATGGCGCAGAAACATGGGTCATGTCCGAGGCGGACAAATTATTGTTGGGAACGTTTGAGAGAAAAATTCTTCGTAAAATCTTTGGACCTCATGAATCAAGAGCTGTACCAGCTATAGTCAGGTGCATTAGTCAGGCGCATTAAGTACAATCGATTGTACTGGGCTGGACCCTGAATGGATGAACTTGTTACGGAGAGAAAAGTGGGGAAACAAACGTGAACGAAATAAGAGGTGCCCGAAGCGAGGAAGTCCTGGAAGACGTCCGGAAGATTGGGATCCGGAACTGGTATCGAAAAGCATTGGACCATACCAGCTGAGTCAATACCTTTAGTAAAGCCCAGATTTATAATAAGCTGTAATAGCAAACATACAAATGGTCAGCGTTTGAGTAGGTCAAATGAAAAGTTAAAGAATTATATTATACAAAAGATATTACGATTATTTGAAAATTTTTTTATTTCATTCTGTAAAATTTTCTTTTTAAAAAAAACTTCTTCTGAATTCAAATTTTAAAATAATATTTCTACACATGCCTAATTGTATAGACCAGAAAATTTAGTCAAAGCAACAAGAATTTGTGATTTTATTAAGCCGATAACCATTAAATTTGTAACCGATATCAGAATGCTTAGAAACGTTTGGAAATGAAACATAACTTTGCTGGAATCGAACGAATTTACTAAAATCGTTAATAGCAAAATTCAGTGATTAGCATGGCAGTATGGCTTTGTAAAATATTAATTTTAATCTTAATATTTTTAAGATGCAACCCTTCTTTCGAACAGTCTTTCACTTGCGGCATTCCCAGTTGGAAGTCAAATTTGCCAGCAAAAATTGACTCTGTCGTTTTGCGTACCTCATACGACTAACGATTTCTGATTTGTTTAAATAAATAATTAAAAAGATACAACATTTTAAATTAATTTCCAGCCACAAAAAACTACGAACGTTTATTTTAAAAGAAAAAAAAATATAGGTGGCCTTTACATTCTTTTGTATGCATTTTAATATTTCCCGTTCTTATTTTTCATAAACTTATCGAAGATTATTATCTCAAAGTTCTCCACAGGCACATAAACATAACTTTATTCTTCGTTGGAGTCTTCTTCCATTCTCTTTTCCTTAAATCGGCTTCCTAATTTTTCCCTTGTCTCTCACCTGAATCTTTACACGAATCTACTGTGTGCATTCCGAAAAGAACTCGATAGCGACTAAACGAGAGTGAAAAATACGAAGAGTAGCCATACTAATTTTTGTACCCTGTACCCAAGGGGTAAAAGTTTATGCTTTAATGTTTAGAAAGAAGTCTAGATAGAACGCTATTAACATTGGAAGGGGGTCGAACTACCTATGTCCGTCTGTCCGTACGTCTGTCATACTGTCTTCCGTATGAAAACGATTATCTCGGAGACTATAAGTGATAGAGCTTTTATAAGTGAAATTAACATAAGACTCTTCCTAAGCCGTTAGGTGCATTTGCATTTTAAGAGGTCCTTCCCATAAAAATCGACCCCAAAATTTTAAATTTAAAATGAAATTGATCATATACGTGTAGAAGTCAAAATTTAGACTAAATTATACCTAGGTATAGCCCAATGAATTCATACAAAATTAACACCAATTTTTAAGTTTTTGCCCTTTGAAAATCTAATACAATGTAGGTATGGTAGTAAGATTGGACTTAACTTAAGGTAAATAAAAATTGTGTACAGGGTATCTTGCAATTAAACATATTCGACTTTAGCGTTCTTTCTTGTTTTCTGTTACATTCATGTGTCGTTACTTATCTTACTATTTCTATTGACTTTGGTACAATCATACTGAAGTGTTAGTTTTTTTTTTTAACTTTGCTACATACTTTCTCAACAAAATAATATTGTAGTGTGATTATTGCATGAACATTTTGCAAGGTGATTTAAAATATATATTTTTTTTTATTGTATATAAAAATTTTAAAGATAGTAAAAAGTTTTAATAAAAGTATTTAGTAAATGGAAAAAAAAAGTAAAAATTATTTTCGAAAATCGTTTGTAAATACAAAAAAATTCAACTACAATATTAATGATGCGAGAAAAAATGCAGACATAACAAAATTCATTCAAAGAATTGTTAGTAAAAAAGTTTCTATAAAAATTTTTTGAGGGTGTTTCTTTTTTTGGTTTTATGGATGTTGTGGAATTGTTTGTCTGTGTATGAAATAAAATTTTTAACTAAGTTAAAATTATGTAGTATACTGAGTAGAGCGAGAGAGCGAGAGAGTTAGATAGAGACAGTTTGAGTTATAGTAAGGTAGAAAGAGATAGATAGATATATGCAAAGTGTTTATTTTTTTTTTTTTGATTGTATTTACCTTCTACAAAAGTTCAAGAAATCATTTAGAAATCATTTAGATTCGAAAGAATTTTTTATTGTTTTTTTTTTTTTGTTTTTTGTGGGAGGGAATTGGAAAAGAAATATTTAAGAGTTTTTTTATATATATATTTTTTTTTTTTTTTTTGTAAATGTTTTTTGTAGTTAGAAATATTTTGTACATAAAAATGTATATTTTTTTGTTTGTTTGAGTTAAAAAAAATAAAAAAATATATAGTGTGTTAAATAATTTAATTAAATTAATTTGGAAAAAAGGTTTATAAAAAAAAATTTTTAATATAAATTTTTTTTAAGTTTAAAGTTTTTAAAAACTATTTTTAAATTTTTTAAGTTTAAAAAATAATTTTAATTTGCATTTTGAACTGGGTGTTTTGTTGTTGTTGTTGTTTTGGTTTTCTGTGTCTGAAAAGTTGAATAAAAAGTTTTGCACTTTTAGAACGGGGATTTTTTTTTTTTTTGGAGTTAGTTCGTTACTTTTTTTTTTTTTATATAATTTTCATTTTGTATTTTTGTTATTGTTGTTGCTGTAATTGTTATTGTACTGTTCTTATTGTTGTTGTTATTGTTTTGATTTGGTTGCATGGCATTGAGTTAATTTGGAAAGGTTTTTTTAAATTTTTAAGGTCTTTGATTTATATAAAATATTTTTTAAGTTTTTTATTTTAGAAATAAACATTCTGAGCAGAGTTTTAAGTTGTTGTTTTTGTTTTTTGTTTGAGTTCATACATTAAATACAAATAATTATTTAATACATGTAAAATATATAATTTTTGTTTTGTTTTTTTTTATATATTAATAAAATATATTTTCAGTTTTTAATTTTTTTTTGGATTTTTTTGTTTGGTCATTTAAGTATATAAAATACAAGTACACACAAAACACAATTTAGATAACAGTGTAGTAGTTGTATAAGTTACATAAGGTCAACAAATTTTTCACTTTTTACATTCATTTATACACTTCAAAAAAAAAAAATATGGTTCAAGAAAAATTCACAAGAAATCTGAGTAACGAAGAATTCAACTTGGAAGCCAGACGGACAATAGAACTGAAAGACAGTTAACTCATATACAGACTCTGTTTTTGATAAAACATTTTGTTCAAGTCGCATAGTAAATACTAAATATCGATATTTTAAATGATATTTATAGCTGTTATCGATACAAATAATTTTAGTATTGATAAATTATTGAGTTGGTGCTTTACACAATTATCGAATTTTACTGTTCAATGAGAATTAAAAAATATCGAAACTTTTTCGATACCGATGCTTTTTCAATATCGATACTTTTCGTTTCTCAATGATATCGATTATTTTGAAGCCGAGTAATTTAAAGCTAAAGCTAAATAATGAATTTTTTCACGATATCGATACTTTTGATATCGATACTTTTTCATACCGATACTTTTTCAATATCGAAAATTTCGATGCTGAGTAATATAAAATTAAATAAATAACATAACTATTTCATTTTCGATATCGAAACTTTTTGTTGTTGATACTTTTTCAATATCGACAATTTTGATGCTGAGTAATACAATATAAATCTAATTGAATAATATAATTAATTCATGTTCGATATTGATCCTTTTTTGATTTCAATATTTTTAATATCAATTAAAATAAAGCAAAATCAATAATATAATCATTTAATTTTTGATGGCGGGACTTATGATATCGATACTTTTTCTATATCAATACATTTTCTATATCGTTACATTTTCTATATTGATACATTTTTCCATATTGTCAATTTTGATGCTGAGTAATTAAATGAGAATTGAATACTATAATTAATTCTTTTACGTTATCGATACTTTTGATATCGATACTCTTTCTATATCGATGCTTTTTTTATATCGATAATTTTAATGCTGAGTAATAAACGAAAATTTAATAGTATAATTATTTAATTTTCGATAACGATACTTTTGATATCGACACTCTTTCTACATCGATACTTTTTTGATATCAATAGTTTTTTATGCTGAGTAATATGTATAAAGGTGCTTGAATTATTTCATGTCTCGATATCGACAATTTTTAGATCGATACTTTTGATATCGATAATTTCAATGCTGAAATGTATATTTTTATACGATTTCGATACTTTTCGGTAATTCGATAATTTTAAAGCCGAGTGATATAAGGACAATTGAATAATGTAATAATTTAATTTTTGATTTCAACATTGTTTCTTTAAAGATACTTTTTAACTTTTGTATCGATACTATTTTAATATCGATACATTTTAAATATTGTTAATTTTAAGGCTAAGTTATGCTCTCTATTATGCTGAGTTGATACATTTGATGCACTTAATAGATACAATAAATCGATACAACGAGACGGTATGAGTTTGAAACTGAATTGATTTTTTTGAGTTTAGCTTATTTCAATATCGATACCAATATTTTTTAAATTTTTTAAGACAACCCAGCCCGGATGGGTCTTGGAGCCATTGAAAGTTAAAACCAGAAGGTAAGGTTGAGAACCTACTACAGTGGGCTAGTTCAAATGTCTATCGAATCCCTTCTCGGTATATGGGTAGGTTAGTTTATTTGGTGGATATTCCACTCAGATTCTATGATGAATCTGAGAATATTCTACTCCGAATCTTGACTTATTTTACCAGTGGATAAGTTGTATAAGCCTAAACCTGGCCCAAATCGCACATGCCAAATATGATATAGGCTAACGTCTTACAGACAGATAATTTCTCATTGATTTCATGTGAAGTGTATAAATTCTACGATTGAAGCCGTAGTGTTGAAATATTTTTCTTTCATTTCATATTTTTTGATTCAAAATAAAAATTTAAACAAATTTAAAACATAAAAGAAAACGCATAGTTATAAAAAGACACTTAAAGGCACATTAATTTATTTAAATATAAAATATTATGTATACGAATAATTCGCAATAATAAAAATAAAAAAATAAAATAAATAGTTTATTTTGTAAAAATATTTGTTTAGTTTAGTTTATTTATTTATTTTTTTTTGCATAGACCTTGTGTAAATAATAATAAAATAACAAATTTCAATTTAATACGAAAACATACCTGACCACCCTCGCCTTCAACGCTAATCAGATCACGCCATTCTTCAATGGTTTGCGCCAAATCAATAGTACAGAGGGGCACCTTAACTTCACCGATTTGATCGTGTTTGGAGAAGCGATCAAAATCAAAAATGGCAAAAACGAGTGTCTTATTCATGGCATCGGCATAGGGTAAACTCTATAAAAATAAAACAAAATATTTATATAAAAAATTATTATAAAGATAATTTACATTTTTTTACGCACTTTAAATGTAAAAGTCTCATTAAAGACCGGACTTAGCGTTTTGCGATGCACTTTTGTTTCGAATTTCTTTTTCTTATCGGGCAACAGATAAACCTTGACATAAGGATCTGAAGTGCCACCCATATCGAGTGCGGGCAATTCCTCGGCTTGTATTACGGTTACGGCAAGACTGTTCGAATTAAAATCGTACTCGAGCTAAATATTTAAATAAAATACAAAAAAAAAAAACAAAAAGTATCGATATGCAACAGAATAAAAGAAGAAAAGTTTTGAAAAAATAAATAAATCCAAGTCCGTTGTTTTTGTTTTTTGGTTGCGTTGGCAAGAATAATAGAAAAAGTGCATTATTAGTATAAAATATTTTTATTAAGAATTTAAGTATTTTCAATGTTTAAATGTTATAAATGATTGTGGTCGATTTGGTGCTGTTGGTTTTATTTTTTTTTGGTTTTGTAATTTTACAGATGTTCAATTTGTAAATGAAATAGTTTTGATTCTAGTTTATGTTTACTGTGAAAGTTTGTGATTTTTCGTTCTTGCTGTTTTCTATTAAGTATCGATATTTTTAATGCAACGTTTAATCGATACTTTTAGCTGATATCGATTTTTAAGTTTTGTATTGTTTGTTTTTAATACTTAATATTTGATATTGATATTTTTAATCTAAAAATAACGTCATTTCGATATTTTACTGTAAGTTACTGAATTTGACTGGTTGACTTTTGGAGAAAAAAAAAATCGAACGCAGATCAAAAAAATGTAGGCCAAGACCAAAAAATTTAACCCACAAATTCATTCAAAAATCAAGTTTATTTTAATAAATAGTTTCTACAATAAACTAGGTGTGCATTTTAAATTTCTTTCATCGAATCAAACTCTTAATTATAAACAATATTTGTGCCTTATGCATTAAGCTTTTGCCTAAAGAGGCTAGAATTATGGACTGAAAAATCTTGCTGAATTTTCCACTGCGGGAAAGCGTCCTCCATTTATCCGTCCATTTATCTTGTAAGGCTCAAATGATAGATGACGTTACGTGGAAACTGATTGCTTTGATTCGATTGCAGAATCACGACTACAAATTGTAGACTTTTACCAGCAAGATCAGAAGGCTATCATGGCGTAATACATCGACTTTATGCAGCAAGGTGATGTCGCTGGATTAAGGAGAAAGTTCAAATGTTCGCTCATAATACAGTGCGATGCTCCAAAACAGCTTGGAGTTTTTTTGGTAGAGATTGTAGGTCGGGTCGAGTAATTGAAAATTCAATTTGGGGTAAATGTTGACTTATAGTAAGGCGAAATTAATGTTTTACTTTTCAAATAAATTCCTCTAATGTTATAATTCTCAAACAGTTTAAATATATCAATATAGAACATGTAGTAGTCTTTGTCTAAATTGTGTTGAAAGGCCAGAACTGATTCGTGGTACGTCCACATCTATGTATCTAAAAAGAATTTTACATTTTGATTGTCACTCCAAGACTCGGGAACGGCTCGACTGTTCAACCGATTTCGATGAAAGTTTGTAGATGTGTTTTTTTGGTCCAACTTAAAAGATAGGATATATGTCATTTTGGAATCGATTATAAATTCATCGTATTTTTAGAAAAATTCGATCTCAAGAAATGAAATTCGGTGTACATGATATTAGGGCCGGGAAAAATGGGCTACAGGTATGAAACTCAGTGTACAAGTTAATAGGAACGGAAGAAGTGAGAACCATTGGACAGATGGTCGGAGGATATGGTTCCAATATTTAAAAACTGCGTATTAAGGAGCGAAAAAAGTACGATTGATTGGATAACTTAACGGTGGTTACAAAAAAAAAATAAATAATAAAAATAATAAATATATGTTTTTTTCAACACCAGAGCAAGGCCGGGTATTTTGGCTAGTTATTTTTTAAGTTCATTTTTCATGTCCGATCACGCAGTAGCTATATTGATATGCCTATAATATTTATAGGATTATAAGAATATATTTAAAAAGTAAATCACTAATTTCGAAAATGGGAGCCTGATTTTTGTGTCTATTTTCACTTGTGTTGCAATAACTCAGTCAAATATGAACCGATTTTTACTTTTTAAACAGTTTTGGAAAGAAAAATACGCACAGATATGAACTGAAATATTACAATACTTTATATAACATTTGAAATATCTAAGTTTTGTCTTTCAAAAACTGTTTAAAAATTTAAAATCTGTTTTTTTTCACCATAATTCAAGATTTTGATGGGTAATCCAAAATTTTAAGTATGCAGTTTTGTTTTACTTGATCAGAACTACAAACTCCACCATACAATTTTCCAGATATTTGGAATTTGTTTTTTTTGTAGCACAATGTAATTTAGAAAGTCGATTTAAGCCTTTTGACTTTGCCTCATATGCTGACGTCACTCTTTCATTGGATCGACTAGATCTTTGGTGTCTAATGTAAAAAAACCAGGGCTCATTAACCATTAACTTTTAGTGGAACTTGTTCTTGTTGCAGTAAACGGTTTTTTTTGTACGATACGGTATGTGCAGGATTACCTCAAGGCTCTTATTCGTGATACACTGCAGACTTGTTGCTGCCCTGTCTAGTTACGGTCATTATGAAAAGTTTGAGATGTTCACGGTAGGAAAGCCGGTGGAACATAAAAAAAACATAAGAAAAGCCTAATATGCTCTAAATACTCTTGAAACATAGAACGGCTTCCATTGAGGTCAAAAACGTACATACATACGCGAACAATAGCCGAATAATCAACCCATACGGCTTAAGCGCTCAAGCTAACGCTCGCATATGTTTGAACTCTTGAGTTTAAATCACTCAAATTTGGTACATCTGTTTTGCTCGTTGAGTTTTTTCCTGCTCGTTCGGCTTAACAATGATCGTGTTGAGTCAAAAAAACTCAAAATAGCAAACTCAACTCTACGAATGCTGCACGTTGTACACGATTGATGTGTTCGTCAGCACGAGCTGATTTTCATTCGACGCTGTGTTTCGCTCAGTTACTGGAATTGAGTTAGAATTTTTGCGTTTGAGCTGACTCAAGGAAAGTGAGAGTTTTGCAGTTCTCTGGTTCTAACCGAGTTCAATGTGCTCCAGTTACTCTTCACAATATCAACTTTCTATAATTCCTAGATTATTTACGTCTGTCCGCGTTTGTTTGTTATGTTTTTTTTCCAATTTCAATCAAAACTATTTCTTCAAAATGTTTTAATGTTTCAAAAATGATGTCTGAGTTTGTAAAATTCATAAAAATTTTTTTTTAATGTTTTTTAAATTCTAAACAGTTTTCTACATTTTACAAAAAAATAAAATATATGCATTTTTATAGAGTTTTCTAAATTCTGATTTTAATGGTGCAAAAATGCAACGTTTTTTTATGTGTTATGCGATTTATGGGTATTATTTGTGAAAAATATAAAAAGTAAACTTTTTACAAAGAGTTTATATAGAGAAAAAAAAAGGAAGAGTTGTAAGATCAAAAACAACTTTTGTACTTGGTTTTTTACATATTTTGCATTTAGTGTCCTTTTTTTTTAAAATATAAATTTTATTATTTTTGAATATTGTTGTTGTAGGTGCGTGTCATTATTTGTAGTTAGGTAGCACTGGTTCTATTGTTAATTTTTTATAGAGTATTTTTTTTTGTATTATTTTTGTAAAATACATTCGACCACAATTTTAGTTTTAGTTTTTTTTGATTATTTCTGGGGTTTTCCTTTAAACAAAGAACTCACCTTAAAATTAAGTCTGCCTAACTTTTGTTCACTTTGTTTATCCTCTTCGTCACCCTCTTCGGCATTTTCAGTTAATTCCTCCATATCAGGCTGAACCTATGATTTACCAGAACCCAATAACTACTAAGATTTGATGGCGAGGTTTTTAGATACTTACTTTTCTTTATACGCTGATCCTAATAATTGTACAGATTTCATATCAACACCCTTCTTACCCTTACCATCTTTGGTTCTTCGTTTCTTTAAGAAACGACGTACGCAGAAGAATATAATACCAAAGACGACGAGGAATACAAGTATTATGATTGCAACCACGCCCCAAACAGGCATACCAGTACGATCGGCAATGGCTTCGGTTATTCTTTCCGTGGCCAGTATGTTCGATTTTCTTAATAATTGGCGTAGAGGTGGTGCCGGCTTCTATAAAAAAAAAAAAAAATTCAAAATAAGAAGTTTTCTTTTAAAAAAACTTTTAAAAAATTTGTTTACCCTCTGCCTCTGTTGTTGTCTTTGGTGCTAATGTTGTTGTTTCCTGTGCAATTCTTTGACTTTCGGCCAATTGTTGCTGCTGTTGTTGTTCAGATTCACGGAACACTGATGTGTGATGTGTCGTTTCCTCTTCGGCAGCCTTTTGATTGGCTGTCTCCAGTTCAGGTGTTGGCAGCTCCACGGGCTGCGGCTCATCCTGCGTATTCGCATTTGGAGGCATTTTGTGTTGTTCTGCAAAAAAAAATTTTTTAAAGAAAAACTTTATTTAATTTTTATGCAAATTTTGTTTCACATTTTAACTGCTTTTCAGCTTGCACACAAAGTCTTTTTTCTTTATGCAAATGTGGCGACATTACGCATTGTCGCCATTTTGCTTGGCGACATTTTCATTTTATTTTCTCTTTCTTTTTTCTTCTTCTGCTTTTCGCTCATTATAAAGATAGACAAATTGACTATTAAAGAAATCCTAGAAAGTTGTTAGCTTGGTATATGTATGTAGTACGTGTATTTGTTTTATCCTTGAAAAACTACAAGTGCGTAACTTGAGCGCCTAAAAGACGACTACAAATAAAATGTTTTACTGTAACAGCAGCCAAAGAGAAAAAACTCTTAAAGCCTCTTCACCACCCACTTTGACATGCATAAAAGTTTTCTTAAAAAGAAGCCACACTTCGCACACTTTGTCATCCCTCTCTCTCTCTCTCTTGTCCTCAATTTTATCGCTTTGCTAAATGTCGTCAAAAGTTTTTAAATTGTTTTCTCTGCGGCTTATCTTTCTCAGCCATTCACCCATAATATTAGTGCGTATAAATTTTATTTTCTTTTAAATTTTTAATGTAGTTAAAAATTTAGTTAAAAATAAAGTTTCGTGAAATAAGATTAAAAAAAAATTTTTATAGTTTTAGACTTTAGAGCTTTTCTGCTAAATAAATCCAAGCTATAAATCGCCTTGTTGATAACAGAGCCTACCATAGACACAAACTAATACAAAGTACCTCCGCACTTTAAATGTAGAAAAATAATCGCTTTCGATTACTCAAGTTTTCTTAACGGTTTGGTTATTAAAACAATCGATTTTAATCGAATTTTTAACGTAGACGTGTATGGAAACGTAGTGGAAACAGTTTATTTGTTTTATTATACCTTGTACCCAAAGGGTAAAAAGGGTATATTAAATTTTAGCAAATGTATGTAACAGGCAGAAGGCGGCATTATAGACCCTATAAAGTATATATTGTATAATATATTCTTGAACAGCATTGAAAGGGCAGACGAATTAGCTATATCTGTGTATCCGTTCGTCCATCATGGCGTCTGCCATATGAAAACGATTATGTCGGAGAATATATTCATTTCAAATTGGGTAAAAACACTTCTTTTTTCACCCAACAGAAAAGCCAAGGTGCCACGCCCATTTTAGAAATAGCCCCTATACAAAAAAAAACACCCATTTTCGAGTTTTTTGTATTGAAAAATTTATTGTTTCTGAATGAATTAAATTAAAATTTGGTAAAATCAATTCCAATGTCCACCTTAGAGAACACTATCGATATGGTAAGGATCAGGATAATATAATAACATAAAGCCTCCATACAAATTTGACCAAATTCATCGTGAAATTTAATCTAAGCCCCTGGTGAACATAAAAGTGTTGTGTTACTGGTATTTCAGCTTCGGTTAACGTTTTTCCTTGTTTTTATAACAATTTTCAGTAATTTTTAACCTATAACTTTTTCCTATAGGTAACTACACAGGACGAATATTTTCTGAACCAGAAACAAAGCATATCTGTTGATTTTCTTACGCTGGTTCCAAATCCATGATCCAAAATTGTTTTATCTCCCATAGTTTTCGAGGCAAAAACTTGAATTTTCACCCTTGACCCTAATCTGGTCGCAATCTCTACTAAAGAGCACAATAAGATCTAAACGTAAAAGGCTGCAGAGATATGCAGCTAAGTGGAGCGCTCCGTAAAACAACTAAAGTGGCACTCAATAACCTCCTATATCTATCTCCACTAGATCTAGAGGAAAAAGAATATGTGTTACGTTATGTTTCCACTGGCGTAAACTTTTACGTAAGTGTTAACCCGTTGTTATTGAAAGCAAATTTTCATGTTCATATTACTTCCCAGGAATTTGTATATTTTTGTTTTTTTTTATGCTGTGTTCTTTATTTGCAATCAGTCCCTAAGGGGACTATCAGCGAATTGTAATGCATAACATTGACATTCTATAAAGTATTCCATGACTTGGGAGTTGTTATTGGGGTTTTAAAAAGGGGTGGGGGAGTGATGGAGGAGGGAGGAGGACTTAAAAGTTTATGTGAGTGGCAAATCCAGGGGTGTAACCTCTTCAGTCGCCGATTCCGTAGTACTGTTATCCAGCAGGTTTATGGCCAGAGGGTTGACATGGTTGTCTAGTCTATCTAGGTATGCCTTAGTGAGCCTAGCCACCTCCTGGCTTATGAGAGGGACTTCTTGTTCCTGGTAGATTTCTCCATTGGTATGATATGGGTGCGCCTCAGAAATAATGGGCAGAACCTTGTTTTTTGTTCTCTTTGCAGTGCTCCAGAGTGCTATGCCATACGTCCACATAGGTTTAAGTATGGCTTTGTAAAGGAGGAGTTTGACCCTTAGTTTGAGGGTGGACCATCTATCTAGCAGCCACAGATGCTTCCGCAACCTCTCGTTCAACTGGGAACGTTTTTGTGAGAGATGATGCTTTTGAGTGCAACAGGTTAATGTTAACGCAAACGCTAAAGCCATTCTAAAGTGTTATCGCCAGTTTTCTTATCTAAATCCGTTTTTATTAAAGGAGACATCTCGAGCCTATATAAGTATATTCTTAATCAGCAACACGAGATGAATCGATCTAGCAAAGTCCGACTGTCTGTTTGTCCGTCTGTCTGTTGCTTGTTAATTCATTTTCTCGATCCTAGGTATTTTGTATGTTAAAATTAAGGCATGGCACCACACAAAGCTTTCGCCCATTTGCCAGTTTTTGTCTATATAGGAAAGATTTGATTTTTTGTTTGTTTGTTTGAAATGAATAGGCTCCGAAACTACTGGAATGATTTAAAAAATTCTTTCACCGTTGGCAAGCTACACTATTCCCGAGTGACATAGGCTATGTTAACAATTTTTGACCCGGGGTCTAATGGGGGCCTTGAAACTGGAAAAGCCAAATATTTGGAACAAAAAGATGTTAAAAAATTTATTTATGTTTGTGTTTTTTTAGAAATCAGGTGAGCAACAAGACGGGATTTTGGGAAATTTTTACCCGGTTCCTAATGGGGCCTTGAAACCGGAAAAGCCATATCTTTAAAGTGACTAGACGCAGAGACTTGAAACAGGGCTCATTTGTAAGATGGTTAAGAAACATTTTTGGCGTTCAAGGTGTTCATAGGATATCCGGAATTTGGACCTGGGACCCATATGTGGACCCATTATAGATTTTTTGACAATTTTTTTTATTTTTATTACAGGTGACTGGATTTTAGAAAATTTTGACCCGGAGCCTAATAGGAGACTTGAAACTGGACACATTTATATTTTTTTTTTTTATATTAAAAACTTTTTTGTTGGTAGCCCATGTGTACAGTATAGATTTGTTAAGGATCATATAACTATATTTATAGATTAATCATACAGTGGCTATACAAAGTGGTGCCGCGAAAAATTATCACCTTTTCCACCATCCATTTTTCCAAACAATCATACATTCTGTAAAATAAGTACAGAAAATTTTTTAGAGTTTCTCCCGGATGGTCAAACGGTTTTTAACGAATTATTATTTAAACTTTTTGGGAGCATCTGCAGAAAACGGCCGGAATTTAGAAGGACAAAAATACATGTCAGAAATGAGTATTAAGATAATTTTATAGTAGTGTGTTCCAATCGAAGGTTGTATAGCTGTCCAGGAAGCTTGTATCTTTTGCATCAAATCTCGCACATATCAAGCTGCATGCAAACAGACGGACATGTCTATAACGACTTTCTTTTCGATGCTTTTTTAGGATATGTAGCTATGTAAACAACTACTTTATGGAATGTTCCATGCCTCCTTCTACTTGTTTTACATGGGTATATGTAAAAAAAATAGCTTCGGGATGACCGATATAAGCATGCTTATTGCGTTTGATTGCAAATTTAATTGAACATTTTGTTTTTGTTTGCTTTTATTTGTTTGTCTGCCTTAAAAAAATAAATACGTAGACAGACTATAACAATAATATTTTCACTTAGCTAATGTTCATATATCAAAATGCTCAAATGAATTTTATAACTTGTCAACTCAGTCATTCAACTCAATTCAACTGAATAGAATGAGTGTATATGTTTATTTTTTGTTTGTTATTTTTGAAAATAATAAAAATGTAGACAAAACAAATGTAAATGTATAATCGATCAAAAGAACTGCAATGACAATTATTAACAGCTTTCAAAAGGCTGTCATAAATGTTTAAATGTGCAAACGGATGGCAGATGTATTTGCGTCATATATTCATGTAGAATACTTATAAAAAAAAATTGCTAAAGAATTGTTATTTCAGTTTTCTAGAGACATGCCGATTGTTGTGATGAATATAGCAAGGTTTTATTTTTTTAATAGCATAATTTTAGGCTAAATAAATTTTTTCACTTTTTTTTTTGCTGAAACACAGCCGTTTATTATTTATAAAAATTTGTTTAAATGAAAGCAGAAATCAAATTTTTATAAATAATAAAAAAAGTAAAACAAATTATTCAGCCTAAAAGTATGCTATAAAAAATGCACATATTCCTTATTTATTTATAGATTTATATAAATTTAACACCTAAAAAAATAACTTTCAGCTTTTTTTACTGTTGCTGCTGCATTTAAATTTTCGCATATTTCCACGTTTTTGCTTTCAAGCTGCTTCCATTTTGCTTGACTTTTACTCAGCCAGCAATCAGTGTTTTTATATCTTTGACTTTGACGTCATTTGATACTTAAAGGCGCTACGATATGGCAAAAACCACAATAATAACAACAACGCCAAGTATAATAATATTCAACGTAGAAGGACAACAACAATGTCAAGCGCAGCAGGCATGAAAATCGCTTTAAATAAGCTAAATATGTATACTCCTACGTAACGATGATATCGCGTATACGCCATGTTGTCCCGGTTTTAATTGTTTGCTTTTTCCTTTTAAGTTGTCTTCACCATTGGTTTTTCTCCTTTTCTCATAAAATATATTTTTTTATTATATTATTTACGCTAAATTAAGCTTTTTCAATATTGTTTCTTTTGTATTTTACGATAGAAAGTTATCGCGAAAGGCAGAATGGTTCAGTTTTGTATGAAACTACTAATTCGGGGTGACCCATATGGGAAACTTTATTTTGTTTATTCAAAGACATTAAGCTAAAACTGTATTTTTATGTGTGTATAAATTCATTTATTCATATTTTGTGAAAATACAAAAAAATAATTATGAATAATTATAATTCGTAAACAGTTTAAGTTTCGATTAGATGAAGTCCAAGATAGAAAATTTATGCCGTTTGGATTTTATGTTTTTAT
Source organism: Leucophenga varia (assembly GCA_018903435.1). Classification (NCBI taxonomy): domain Eukaryota; kingdom Metazoa; phylum Arthropoda; class Insecta; order Diptera; family Drosophilidae; genus Leucophenga; species Leucophenga varia. Next base: position 262,194 of record JAEIFJ010000472.1, on the reverse strand, counting down.
TTTGCTCGTTTTTAATTACTTGTTGTTAAATTTTCAGTTATTTGCCTTTCTAAAAGTGAACTAAAAATCAGTTAAATAAAAAAGCCGTGATCACTAGACAGCTTAGGAGAATCTAAGATTCGAATATGGTGGCCCTATCTTTGACAGGCTCCGAGATATTCGTTTTTATACGGCATATAGCAGTACAGACGGACGGACAAACGAACGAACACAGCTATGGCAGCGAGAGCAGCGCTGTTTCATTGTCCGCCGTGACAACTCATCATCTCGCTTCATTGCTCTTATTTGTGTTCTTTATTTAGAGCAAAATGATCCGGAATGCTAGCTCGTGAATTGCAATCATGAATTTTAAATTTATACAAATTAAGTACATACATCATTTCAATGTGTTAGTTACTGTGGTTTTGAAGGCATTACTAATTAGAGTGCCGCCAGCTTCACTTACAGACTTGAGTTGTAATTGTACTAAAGGATTTTCGGGAACGGTAAAATCCCAAGCCTTGGATGAGTTCTCGTACAGCACTGTCCTCGCTACCATTTCCAATTTTCTTCAATTATGTTGTCATATTTCCCATTGTTAATTGTATACAAAACATTTATATATATATATATAAGCTGCATATATTGATATATGTACATACTATAATAGTACATAGTATATATATATAATAGTACAAATGTTTCTATGTCCGCTATTTACGTTAAACCGTCCAATTGATGAACCTCAAACCGGTTACATTTGAATGTAAACAATGCAAGTAAATTGAAATACCACTAAAACATTGCCTTATGCATATTTGGTCCATTTAAGAAGTCGATTTTCTAACTTTCTCATACAAAAATGTTTTACTTTTTTAACATAAAAAAAAAAAAAATAAAAAAACAGCTGATTGCAGCTTTCCAAAATACATTTTGGATTAGTTTAAAAAATATTGGTATTTTTAGTATGTTTTTAAGTTAGCCCCAGCCCATTTTGATTGTGCTGCAAAAAAAAAAAAAAAAAGAAAGAACGCTGAAGTTGAGTATGCTTGACTGCAAGATACCTTAAACGCAATCTTATGGGGTAAATTTATATGGGGGCTATACCTAAAATTTTTTTATTCCTACCCATATTGGGATATTTAATTGGGACTATAATAGGCATTATTTATACTAAATTTAGACTTCCTAGAATTAGAAACAATGACGTTTTAATGCAAAAACCTGAAATTTTGGGGTAGATTTGTATGGGGAGCCCTTAAATTGGGTTAAGAAAGACCGTTTGTAAGTGCACATTTGAAGGCCTAGGAGAGTCTAAGTTTCAATTTTGAAAGCTCCAACTCTTTTAGTCTCCGAAGTAATCGTTTTCATACGGCAGACAGCATAATGGACGGACAGACGGACGGACAGACAGACATAGCTAGTTCGACTCTCCTTCCAATGCTGATCAAGAAAATATATACTTTATAGGGTCTATCTTGCCTCCTTCTGTCTATTACATACATTCGCACAAACTTAATATACCCTTTTTACCCATTGGGTACAGGGTATAAAAACAGCTGATTGCAGCTTTCCCCAATACATTTTGGATTAGTTAAAAAAAGGTGGTATTTTTTAGTATGTTTTTAAGTTGGCTCCAATCCATTTTGGTTGCGCTACAAACAAAAAAAAAAATAGCAAATAGTAAAAATGCCATCAAAAAGAACTGAAATTGCACAAAACACAGCAGGTGCGAAACGGAAAAGAGCTGAAAGAACAGCCGAAATACCCGTACAACGTAGTATTACACGCCGGGTATCTGATAGTATTACATAAAAAAGCTTTTGTCGATTACTTAAAAATATTTTTATTTTATTCTGTGATGTTGATAGAGATTATCTTTATACTTTATTCTTTAAGATATCTTTAATTATGAATTCAAATTTTAAATAATTTTTTTCTTCTCGTATCTAATTAAAAAGAGCAGAAAATATTGTCAAATCAATAACAAGTTCCGATTTTGTTAGACCGATAACTTTCTATTTTTGTAACCGATGCCAGATATTTTCATCTACAATGCAAAGAAACATTTTGGAAATGAAACATAACTTTTGCGATTGCCAATTCACGAATGATTTGAAATCGTACGAATTTGCTTAAATCGTTAATCGAAAAATTAAGTTATAACGAGAACACTGCGGTATTTGCCAGTTTTGGGAAACATATTTAAATAATCTGAAAACTTTAGAAGTGTGGAGATGAGATTCTGCATTAATAAAATCATCAAGAATTTTCTTTTAAATGCATAAAAATATGAGTTGTAGGTTTTTCTAGTTCAAAGCAATAAATATAAAAAATTTATGGACTCAAAGAAAATAAGAAAATCTTTATATACATAATTTTTCAACTAAGCCAAACCGCAATGGCATCGTCAACAAAATACGCAAAAAACTACATCGAAAAATGTTGCGATTACTTAAACTTCTAAATCTACTCAAATGCAGGTCACATATAAATAAGATCAGCTGTGAAAAAGATTCTATAATTTTCTAGAGATTTTTGCGCTAAAAGTAAAGCAAATCAATAATTTAAATTGAAGTCAACTTAACTTGAGTCAACTTGTTCAGAAAACTTTCAAGAAATGAAGACTTGCTGGCAACGATGCTGCATGGCATGGCACAATATGACTTGGCAGCTATTGACAAATGAATGTGTGCGTGTGTGTGTGTGTGTGTGTTCTGATGTTCTCTGAGTGCGTGCAGCATCGCATAAAATTAAAAACTGACAACTGTGCAATTTGTGGCTTGTTAGTGCGTTGCACAAAAAAAAAAAAAAAAAAAAAAAAAAAAGAAAAAAAAAAAAAAAAAAAAAAAGGACGAAATGTGCATGTGCCGCATTATATGCACGCTTAGTGCAATTAAGATGACTTATATTTATTTTTACATAAAAAAAAAATACGCTCTAAATAGCATCCTTACAAAAAGTTTACCATTTTGTCTGCATTTCTTTTTGTTTAGTTTATTTTTTAATATTTTATTTTTTTAGTTTTATATAAAGCTTAACTTTAATGATGTCGTCTTATATTTTTCTTTCTTACATAAAAACTTTTATAAAAAGTAATTTTAAAGTTCTTAAGGAAATCTTTAAGCCTTTGACCACTTTTTTAATATGAAATAAGTTTTTAATATTCTCGATATTAATAAAAAAAAAAAAAACTCATAGATACGATAAATTTTTTTCCAATCTTTTAAAAGGCTTCAATGCTTGCAAATAAGAATTTGTGTATCTATAATTTATGCACATCAAAAGATACAAGATGAATATATTTGCAATACAAATTATATACTTTCTTTTGACTAAAGAGAAAAAAAGAAAAGAAGAAAAAATATCAAACAGCCTGCAACTTGCAGACCAATAGGATTGACAGAGAGGTGGGGAGAAAGTATAGAAAGAATGAAAGCTCTTTGCTATTTGATATTTTATTAATGGAAAATCTTCAGCAAAATAATGATTACCATAAACTCAAGAAACGGCAAAAGCGAATCAGAAAATAAAGTGTGTATAGTATAGTTTGAACTCCTGTGAAGTATTAAATACGCTATTGACTTTTTACTTTTTGTTGTGTCACGGAAATCGCTTCCAACCGAAAGAGATTTTGAGATGTCAGTGTAATCTATTTGGTTTGCTTTCAAAACTCTCAAAATTTTACTAAACAGCCATGCTTCCGCAATCGTAATCGTAAAAATCTTGCGATTTACTTTTGAAATCTCAAATTTTTGTGTTCCAGCAAATCACAACAAATTTGCGATTTCAATTCGGCAGCTTTTGATATGAATGATAAATGCATAATATTATACAAAAAGATATTACCGATAATTTAAAAGAAATGTTTTTATTTCATTGTGTGATGATTATAGATTTCATATTTGCACTTTTAATATGATTGCTTCTAAATTACAATTTTAAATAATTATTTTCCTACTCATGCCAAAATTTAAAGAGCAGAATATTTAATGAAAATATCATTCAAAATTTGGTTAGCACCGATAACCTTTTGATTTGTAAAAAAAAAAAAAATTAAAAATTGTTTTCGAAAATTAAAATCTCTAAAAATTTCGAAATATGTTTTTAGAGATTTACAAAGCAAGCGACAGAAAAATCTCTATAGATTTCTAAGACACCCTTGTATGTGTTTTAAGCAAAAAACATGCAAATATATGTTAAAAAAAATTTTAGCCGACACGGCTCTGTCTGTCCATGACGGTCTGTTTGTCCGTCCGTATATGTAGTATGACAAAAAAAAATTCCGTAAAGATGAATACTTTTCGTTATCCAAAAACAACGAGTATCGATGCTAAAATCACTCTGATTGTGAGAATACCTTTCGTTGAAGTTTGAGTGACGTTTGTCCGTGGAACAACAAAGTTTTCAAATTATGGGAGTCAGATCTGGTAAGTACATCGGCTACGTTTTTTTACGTTGATGCCTCTGTATACTGGTGATCCAGCTGCTGGTCATTTTGGATATGGAAAAGTTGCTGTAGTGTCTCAAAACACAGAAATGCTAACTTGGATGATAAGTTTTGTCTGTCTGTCTTAAGGAAGATGAAGCAAGCACGCATATACTGTGCTAATGTCCAGCCTTGGCACCTTTTCAGTTTTACATAGCTTAGATACTGCATTCTAATCTCTGATTTATTCAGACATAGCTCACCTTAAGATGTTTTCAGGCTGAAAAAAAAAGCAAAGCGAGCATTCTTAGACACCTCACCTAACCCTTTTTCGGGTTCGGGTACGATTGGCTCTAATATGAGTCGCAGTGTCATTTTTATCTACCGTTTAGGGCAGCCCAGCACGTTCGTACTCTGCATTCATGGATCTAGTTTAAACTTGTGGAGACGTTTTCAAAGACATCACTTTCGCCTTGACTTCTTGCTTGTCTTGGTTTTTTCCGGTACTGACACTACGTTGAGTTATGGGGCTCAGATGGAGACGGACACCTTATTAGATTGAAAGACCATTGCTATTGAAACTCTGATGCGTTATGAGTGGGTTATGGGCACCCTTATCGTGAATTATCGGCTGGTAGTTTTTTTTCTTCATATGTCTCTATTTTTATTCCAATTTTTAAGGGTGCCCACAACCGAATACTACCATTTCCTTGCTCATAAAATTGTTACTTTACTAAAATTCCATTTTTATTTTTCAAATTAAAGTTTTAACTTGCTTCTCTGACTGAAAGTTAGCTAAATTATTCAAATATTCACTTGTACATATAGGTTCGCAAGGTTACGCGTTAAAAGGTGCCCACAATAGGCACACTTTCGCTATTTTTGGCCCTTATGCATGGCTTTCGTTAAACAAAGTTAAAGTGTATTTCTCTTATTTCCATTTAAAGTAATCTGAAATATTTATCAGTTATGAAACATCCCAAAATTATATACATTAAAAAAAAAACACACACACACAAATGTTTATAAAATATTGTGTGTGTCACTCCCAAAAGAACAACAAATAAAATAAAGGTAAATATTCTTTGTATGTTCCTTTTTTTTTCGTTTTGAACTTTTGAATACAAAAAAAAAAAAAAAATGTATACAATATGCGTGTGTGTGTGATCTGTAATTCGATTTACACATTGTATTATCATTGTATGTCACGACACCAATACACATAAACAAAAATAAAAGCAATGCTTGGAGTCTCGTTGTCTAGGACGATAAAACGAAAAAAATTGTAAATATTTTAAACTGGCAACAAAAAGTACAAAAAAAAAAAAAAAAAGAAAAGATAATAAAATGGGCGTCGCATACAAAAGGCAAAAGAGACAAAGGACAATAATAATAGAAAATAAAAAAAAATTAAATTCATTCAAGCAAAAATATATATTTCCAGTGTTTTTTTCCATTACATATTTGAAATATATTTTTCACGTATTATACAAACTAACTACTTATTTTGCTATTTAATATTTTAACTGCTGCCGCTGTTTGCCAACTGACACAGATTTTGTGTTTTTGTGATAGCATATAGCGCCTGAAAGTAGGCAACGTATGCCAAGTAAACTTGTATACAGCAGCTGATATGGTATATGGTCTACTATATATCATGATAATTTCTTTGTTTTTGTTTTTTTTTTAAATAGCTTTTTTTTTTTTGTTATGCTTTCATTTTGATGAGCTTTTATTGTGATTGTTTGTGTACACAATTTTATACCTGTGGGAACCTGACAAATGAATGACATAATTAATTGGGGAATTATTTGTAGCAAAATAAAAATGCGCATATGCCGTGTTTGCCTTTTGTGTCTTAAAGTGGCATTCTGGTTTAACAATTTTATTAAATTTAAATAATTCTTAAAATTATTTTTTTTTTTTGAAACAATAAGATTCTCTGGATTAGCATGTCCATCTGTAAGCTTGTGTAGGATTTGCTACTTGTATAATTGAAAATCAAGATGTATAAATAGCCTTTTCCATGGAATTAAGTCCGTCTGTCCGTTTGTATACACTTTGCAAAATATGTTCAGAATGTACCGATTGGAATTCATTACTTTTATTCATTTTCTTGTCTACGTATTTCAAATTTTCTCAAAATTATTTTACCTTTACAAAATATTTCAATAATTTCATTAAAATCGCTTCACAACATCAAAGCTTGAACCTTTTGTTTTAACTTTTTTTTTCCGATTATTAACTTTGTTAGAACTTTACTTTGTAGCTTTGTCCCCATTTCTTTTATTACGTGGAATATCTTTTGTTCTCTTTTGGGTTTTGTTTAAACGTGGGCGTTAAAGCAGCTTTAAACTTGAGAACTTTTGTTTTAAGGCTTTTGAATTTTTCCCTTAAACAAAAAATAAAAAAAAAACACTTTTTGCGTAAACTACTGCTGCAGGCATATATATTTTTTATTAAGGCGAGACAGTAATAATTAAATGAAAACTGCTTGCAAATATTTGAGGTTTTATCTTCTCTTGTGGAGATACTCGTAATGAGTAAAATTATTTCTTCCAATAAATATGTCGCCAAAAAATATTCAGGCGTCTGAGACTGATTGGTAACTGTATCTTTTATAGAATTTTACTTTCGAAGAATAAATAAAAATAAACTGTAATTCTTTATAAAAAGCCATTTTCGTTCGTTTGCTCATCTATTTGTACAATATGTTCGTTCAACTATTTGTCCGTCAATCAATTTCTTTGTCCATCTGTCTGTCTGTCTGTCTATCATTTCATTCAATCCACAGTGGTTGCGCTTGTATGGAGTTAAAGGAATAAAGATATATCTTTGTTACGTAATCTATGAACTCTGTATCTCATATCTATATGTATTTTTAAATATTTTAATCAAATATTTGCGATTTCTTATAAATACCAGTCCTCAAAAAATTCCAAGATTCTAAAATACCCCCCAAAATTCTTTGACAGGAAAATATTACACTTGAATTAATTTTTACTTTCAGTTGAATTTATTAAAATTTTGAAGTTGAATCAAAAGCAACAAATATACAAAAACTGGGTTTTTAGTAGCGGAATATATTTGAGAAAGACGGCCATGGGCAAAGTGGGTTGGTGTCACAAAATATTTGAAAAGAGCTATTTGCGATACTATAATATAAAATATGCACATCCCACTTTTTGTATTTATTATATGAACAAATTTTTTGTTACTTAAATTTCTTCTGGTCTATTTTTTATACTAAGCACAATAAAAACTTTCAAAGTGCTGCAAGATTTTGGGAATGGAAAATCGAGATTTTGAAGAGTCTTTCTTCACTTCAAACAATGAAAAATATTTTTATTTTTAATACCCTGTACCCAAACGTCAAAAGGGTATATTTAGTTTGTGCGAAGTATATAACAAAAAGAAGGAGCCTAGATAGACCCTATAAAGTATATATATTTTAGATCAGTATTGAAAGGGGGATCCGTCTGTGTCCGTCTATTTGTCCGTCCGTCCGTCCGCCCGTCCGCTATATGAAAACAATTATCTCGGAGACTATGAGAGATAGGGCCACCATATTTTAAACTTAGACTCTCCTAAGCCGTCAAGTGTGCACTTGCGACGTGCTATCTTCAGCCCCATTTTAAGGGTTCCCCTCCGTACAAATCGAACCCAAAATTTTGGGTTTTTGCATAAAAAAACTTCTTTGTTGCTTATTCTAGAAAGTCTAAATATAATATAAATTATGACAATGATGGTCCCAATGACATACTACGAGGTGTATTCAAACATTATCGCGAATTTTGAATTTTCGCGGGTTACGTATATTCGAATTTCGATTTTTTTGTGGCGTTATGTTGGTACTCATGTCTCTCACTTATGCCGACAAGCTCGGCCATTTTGAATGTTCACTTAATTGTTGACAGCTGCTTTGCTTGCACGTGTTTTGGATCGTCTTCGATTTTTACCTATTCAAAAATGGATCAAAGAACCTGTATCAAATTTTTTTTCTGAATGGAATAAATGGAATAAAAATGTTGAAGAAGGCTTATGGTGACCGAGCTCTACCAAAATCAACAACATTTGATTGGTACCAAAAATGATGATTTTTTTAAAAACTGTACTGCTTTTTCGTGACTTTTTTGCCAAAAATCCAACCAATATCGTTCCGCAACCACCGTATTCGCTTGATTTGGCACCGTGTGACTTCTGGATATTCCCAAAACTCAAGAGACCACTCCGGGGAACGCGTTTCGAATCGATTGAGGAGATAAAAGCTAAATCGAAGAAGGCGCTGATGGCTATACCGGAAAGGGACTATTTGGCATGTTTAGAGGATTGGAAAATATGTTGGCATAGGTGTATTTTATCGGGAGGGGATTACTTTAAAGGGGACAAAATAGATATTCATGAATAAATAAATAATTTAAAAAAGAACACAAAATATGCGATACTTTTTGAACACACCTCGTATATTTCTATATGGGTAGCGCCAAAAAACTTGTAGGTATAGCCCCATACAAATTTATAACATTGTTTTGTGTTTTTGTTTGAAAATCCAGTTCAAAAAGTATGGTACTCAGATAGGACCTAACTTAAGGTACATAAAGTTTGGGTACAGGGTGTCTTGCAGCATAGTCGTCTTCAGCGTTCTTTCTTTTTTTTTTATGTTTATACCTGTATTGTGAAATAGGTATATTCAGTTTGTCGGAAAGATTGTAACGCATTAAAGGAGTCTTAGTGGACCCTAAAAAGTATATATATTCTTGATCAGCTTGACGAGATGCATCGAGCTAGTCATGTCCGTCTGTATGTCTGTCTGTCTGTCTGTCTGTCTGTCTGTCTGTCTGTCTGTCTGTCTGTCTGTCTGTCTGTCTGTCCGTCCATCCGTCAGTCCATCTGTCCGTCTGTTTGTTGCTGCGCGATTTATTCGCTCAGTTAAAACCTTTGTCTTGTTTTATGACTCCTAATTAATCATTTTATTCCAATTGAATAATAAAGAATGAGCGACATTATTTTCATAATCTGGAATACTAGATTTAAATCTTAAGTTGGCTGCTAGCGAAGCCATTCTGTGAAAACAAAATACATATAACAAAAAATAAAAAAAATAGTTCTATTCGTGGAGAAAAATACATCAATGTGCGGGTTAAGCCCTTTCATGCCTTTTTAAGCATCGTCTGAGCAAGTTAAACTTGGAGCATGGGGAATAATTTTGTAATTGTGTAGTTTTTTAAAAAGAGTTAGTGCACTTCTACGATTTCTAGTTATGGAAATGCAATTTTCATAATAATTAAATATTTTAGCATATTTTTCAGTAGAGAACAATTTAATAAAAATCCACCAACAAAAAACGATACTTCTCTATTTACATATTTTTTACGTAATCAAATGGTTTAGGTTTGGATAAAAATAAATTTATTTATGAATAGAAAATCAACAACAAAATCAAATGTAAATAGTAATAAATTTATAAACAAACATTTACTACGTCTAATAGCTAAAAAAAAAAAAAAAAAATATATAAATAAATAAAAATAAAATGTTGACGTACATTAATGTTTGCGCGTAAATCACGAGGCTAAAAATAAAACAGTGGAAACACGACGTATGAGACTAAATAATACAAGCTATTACGATAAGATAGTTAAAATAAATTGAAAATGTATAAATAAATAAAAGTCATGACAACTATAATGTTTTTATGTGTGTGTACCTATTGTAAAAATCGAATGAGAGCCATATATCATGATGTGCACATATAGAAAAGGTCTAAGACTTTTTTTTTAGCAAATTTGGCAAAGCACTTAGAAATAATTTGATGTAATTTTTTTTTTATTTCTCTTGTAGCTGACAGAAAGCTGACTGACAGCAGAAACAGACATAAGAAAAAAAGTTGTTAAAAAAATCACACACAAAAGGGCATACAAAGTGTCAAAATAAATGAGGCGAGATTTGTAGATAATGTGCCATGCATTGTTGTTGTGTACAAAAAAAAATTTTGATAGACAGTTAGGCAGACAGACAGACAGAGGGACAGATACATAGATAAAAAATTAGACGTTGTGTTTTTGATATAAATTAATAAATAATTAATTATTTAAGTGATTTTTTTTCAAAAGAACTGCAAATGTGCGCCTGAAAGTATGCAACAAATTTTTTTAAAGTAGCTATTTAGCCAGGAAAATTAAAAATTTTTTGTATTTTTTTAATAAAAAGAACAAATAAATAACAGCTTAAGAGACATGAGCGTATATGAATGAACGGAAACGGTTAAACTTTTAAGCGTTTTTAATTTATTTTTAAGATGAGCACAATTTATTTCTCAGCTTTATAGACACTTCCGCTCACAAATACATTTATACAATTTTTCTCTTACTCTCTTTTTAACGATTTCTACACACTCTCAACATGTTTTGCGCACATAACCTAGAGAAAGCAGAAATCAGCAAAAAAAAAAAATTGTGGAAACAAGGAAATAAATGTTAAAACGAAATGGACGAAAATGTATAAAAAAAAAGAATGAAAGAAAGAAAGAAAGAAAGAGAAAAGGTTAAGATAAATGTGCTTAACGTAATTTTCTTAACTTTTCTTCGAGAAAAAAGGCATAGCAAATAAAAGTAAAGAAAGGAAAAAAAAAATTAATTTTCCACTTCATTATGCTTTTCCCTTTCATGTGTAAAAGAGATGCCAACAGAGGTTCGCATGACGCTATTGATTCGCCATTTATCGTGTATATATGTATTAATGAGGCATATATGTGTGCGTTGTGCAGTTCCCTACTTGGCCACAACGCTTTAATTTTATACTCGAATGCCAGCGAATGCCATCAATGAAAGATGAAACTCATTCACTGTGTCAAATTTCGCTTTTTACTTGCCGCAGGCGTATAATAATCTGTGCATGACTAGGCGAAAGTCTACGTTTTGCTCGATTAAGCCATATTTACATAGTCACTACTACTTCATTTTCGTAATAAACTGAAAACGCACTAAATAGATACTTAACTGTCTGCCTTCATCTTCTTCTTCTTCTTCTTCTGATTAGCTACAAATATTTGCCGAAAATAAAAGAAAATGTATATAAGCACTGCAAATGTTTTAAATGTTAACTTAGCTAATTTGAGTGTATACTACGCATTTGCTTAAGTATCTAAAGTGTTTATTTAGCTGTAATTACTTTGTTAATTTGAATATACATGGATATACTTCAAATAAATTAAGAGTTTCTATATGTGTACTTGAGTAGATACATGCATTTCATATAAATCTTATTGATTTATGTCTGACATGATGAAATTATTTAGTCTTTGAAATGAGAATGGAAGGATAACAAAATTTTTGTACAATTTTTAATTAATTTGTCAGCAAAAAGATACAAACCCGAAGCTCAAATACCCGCCACACTAAACTTTAATAATTTTCTTGAAAAAATATAAAAAAAAAAAAGGAAGGAAAGTTTGTATGGGGTCTATATGTTATAGTGGCCCGATCCTTGTCATATCGGTAGCATATTCAAACGATAACAGTAGATGTGATTTTACCCAGATTGGATTAAATATATCCATAAATAAGAACTATTTTCATAAAAAACTGAAAAATGGGCGTTAGGTTTGTATGGGGGCCATATGCAAAAATGGGCGTGGCACTTTTCTTTTGATATTGGACGGCATTAGAAGTTTTTATACAATTTGTGGTAAATACATTAATAAATAATAACTATTTTCATACAAAAAATGGGAAAAAGGTTGGTTTTGTATGGGGCTATATTTAAAAATGGGCGTGGCACCTGGGTTCTGACACACAAACTGCCTAGGAGCACAAAAAGTTTAAGTCTAAAATTTCACATCAATATCTTTAAAACTTTCCGAGGAAACCGCATTCTAAAAACAGACAGGCGGACGGACAGACAGACAGGCGGACAGACAGACAGACAGACAGACAGACGGACAGACAAACAGACGGACAGACAGACGGACAGACAGACGGACACTGTGTGTTGGGTATAATGATGAAGCTCTTTAAATATCTTTTTTAACCTTTTATGAAGTACTAAAACTGTGCTTGGATACTCTTGCATTATGCAGAAACCTTCATAGGATATTTAGGATTTAGAATCTTAATCTTTAAAATCTTAATATAAAATCAAAAATCTAAAAAAAAAAAAAAAAGTTGCAAAAACGTAATTAATAGTCTTGGCAAAACAAAAATCTCTTTCAGTGATTTTATCACAGTGATTTAAAAATCGCAATGTCTCACTGAAACTAAAAGCAGTGATTTGCGATTTTCATGATCCTCAGTAAACATGTTCAGTTATCGGCGAATTTGTGAAACTGTTCTTTTAATCAGTGATTGGTGCTTCTATCATTCTTCACGAGTCGTTCAAATTCGCTTAAACACCGATCCTGTACTAATTAGTTGGTACATTTGCCAGTCACTATCTATTGAAACGATTAAATGGTTAACTTCAGTTCTCGCTGATTGTTTTTCGCAAACTGCGATTTTATCACTGTTTGCAGTCACTGCGATTTTCAGGGACAGTTATTCCATTACGTTAAAAAATAAGAGATGAATTGAAAAAATAGTTTCGCCATTAACACTGGAAAACATGGTTCCAAAAGGCATATATGGGTTAGTATTAAAAATCGGCGCAACGTGTTAGATAGCGAAAGAGAAAACAGCAGCTCAAGTATATATAGCAAAAAAAAAAAAAAAAAAACGAACATTTTCATCATTGAAATCCTACAGCATTTCCAGAGCAAGCTGCTCCCGCAAGATCATAAGTGCGCCAACCTACGTCAGAAACTCCGTCATCCACAGAGATCTAGACGTACCGTCTGTGCGATATGAAATTCGGAACCCGCTCCTCCCCAGACTGGAGTAACATGATAATCATTTAGCAGTAAACTTACTCGACAACAGTCAACACACAAGGAGGCTCAAAAAGAAGTCTCCTCCTGGACCTACCCATCAGACCTGAAATTAACTGGTGAAACCACTGTTCTTGATTATTTTTATAAATTGATTGTAAATTTTTATTTTAATTCATTTCGTTTATTCTGGTATGAATCTGTGATGTTCCACTCATATGATGTATAATTTAGTTAAAAAATTTGCTTTTAGATCGATTCGGATGCTTAGGAATTTGTTGCTTTAGATGCACAAGTGTACTGCAACGAATTATAAAGGGTTTATTTATTTATCACTTTGAAAAAAAAGCAAGCTCATATCCGTCATACGAAGCCTCAAATAACTCTATCTGCTCAGAAGTGGCGTAGATAATATTTCGTAAAAGGGGATTCGTGGGAAATTGCTGGACACAATTGAAGTTTTGATACTTATGGAGACTTATGAATACCATTTATGAATCATATTTTCTTCATATAAAAACTCTAAAATGGGCGGTCGGTTTTTGTATGGGGTCTTTACCTTATAGTGGGCGTGGCACTTTGATTTTTTAATTTGTAATAGTTAGGGATAAGAAATCTTCAAAACTGGCTAAATGAAAAGTGTAGCAATTAACAGACAGACAGACATTCAGACATTTTCATTGACAGCAAAATATGGCAAAATCGTATTGTTTCGAGCTGATTAATAAAATATATGTCCAGTATGCGTGGCAAGTAAAACTAGTCGTAAGATCTTTAAATATAATTTTAGAACCATTAAAAAATATATAATAAAAAATATTACAACTGAGGGGTAACAGAATATTTTATTCTACATTTTTATACCCGTCACACATACATTCCGTAAAATAAGTACTCGGAAAAAATTTGCATTGTGTAGTTAATTCTGAGTTCCTTCCGGTTGTCCAAACGATTATTAAGGATTTATTATGTATCCGTTTTGAGGCGCCTATGAGAGAGCATCCGCATAAAGGGCCGGAATTGTGGAACAAAGCAAACACCGTAATCGCCCTGCGACTTTTTCCTGTTCCCAAAACAAAAATTGCATCTTCGGGAAGGCGTTTTGAGTCGATCGATGCCATCAAACAAAATTCACCGAAGGAGCCTATTTTTTTGTGCGACATAATAAACTCTAATGATAATATTGAAAAAATTATTTTTTTTCTAAATAGTTTCCCAGTACTAAATTTAAAGTCAAACTGGTATAGTATACGCAGTTTGTCGGAAGAATTCGTAGGCCCCATAATTCATATTTATTCCTGACCAGCTCGACAAAACGAATCGAATCGATCTAGCCATGTCCGCCTGTCTGCTGCAATGCTTTTACTTGGAAAGTTTTTAAGCCAAATCGCCTGCAATTCAAAATGTAAACTTATATATCATATAGCTTCCATACAAATTCAATTCCCGTCTTTTTATTCTTTCAAGAAAATTATTGTTCTATGTTTCTGTAGTTTGAGCTTAGAATTTGAATACGCTTCTTCTGGTTTGTTTCGGCCCATAGACCCACATTTACCCCTTCGAGAAATATTATCAAGACCACTGATAACAAACAAATTAAAGTTTGATCAGTTCCTGATAGTCTCTACACTATTTCCCTCTAAAAAAAAATAGATAAAGTCACATTATAGACAGAAAATGCAAAGTCAATTCTTGTTAATGAAATGATGAGTAACAAATCTGCGAAAAAAAAAAAAATATTAATTAATCTGATCTTTGCCAAGTAACTTTTTAAGCACCTGAAAGTATGCAATTAAAACTCCATTTTTAAAATATATTGAATTATATAAATAAATTTGTAAAAATTATTGTGCATATTTTATGCCATAAATAAAAGTTTATATGCTCTATATTTGTCTGCGAGCGTATGCCGCCTTTGTTTAGGACAAAGGCTTTTTGGAGAGTATATAGATTTAAATGGTATTAATATATTCTTTAAAAGATTTTTATAGATACCCACTTTATTTCCATTTTCGATATTTTAACAAGCTTACCTTTGATTTAAACAATATTTAACAATAATAAAGAATCAGCTGCGCTCGCCAACAAAGCAAAACAGCGTAATTTTCTTCCAAATTTTGACGAGGACGTACTGGTAGGTGTACTATTTCAATTTTGTTTCTTTTGTTTTATTTGGTTGTGCTTTCCTTTGTTTGTTTTTTTATTGTATTATCCTTTTTTTTTTTTTTGGGTTGTATGGCTTTAACGTTGCGTGACACTGACTGAGTTACGCGACATAGATAACAAATACAAGCGCACACGTTTACGTTTAAAAAAAGGATACAGTTACAACGATAAGGACAACAACGACGACGATAATGAAGACGGAGTCGGAATGGAAGTGTAACGCGCTGCCGTTTTGAAATTTTTGCTGTAAATGTGCGTGTCAAAATTTTTTAATAATTTTTATTTATTTATTTGTTTTTGTTATATTTTTTTTTGTAGATTAGCAAAAAGATGCGCATGTATAAAATGGATATTATTATTCTATTCTATTATTTTATTTTCTATATCAGATAAAAATGTGACAAGGATAAAAAGGTTGAGGAAGCAATCGATAGAAATTGGCAGACGACAACGAAAATAGCGGCCACAAGAAAAGGATGTTGATTTAGGACATTATGTAGTAATATAGTAGAAAGAGTGCGTGTAGAAAATATAGAAATGGAATGAAAGAGTAAATTAAGTGGAGAGAGAGAGAGAGAGAGTAAGGAAGAAGAGAGTACAGCGCGTATACGTAATACTGCTATGAGTTATTTTTTTTTTTGGACTGAGTATGAGCGAAAGTTAAGCAGAGAGAGTGAGTGAGAGAGAGAGGGAGAGTGTAAGATGTATCTTAAGAAATTTTCTATGTATTTGTGTATCTGTTTGTGCGTTTGACTCAAGCGTTTTTCTTTTCTTTTAGTAGGATGTATTTTTTTTTTTAATGCTCTCTTCAATTTCTTTGCTTCTATGTTTTTTTTGGTATGAGTTTTTTTTTTTTTTTTTGATTGAATATAATTCAGGATAGAGATTTTCTTCGCATGTCGAATGTCATTTTCTTTTTTTTTTCAACGTCTTGCATTCATACTTAAGTACGTGCTTTTTTTCTTGCTTTTGACTTTGTCCTTTCTTTATTTTATTTTCTTTAGATTTTTCAACCAAATTTTTAAGTGTTTGTTAATATTTTTTCCATAATTTTTATTATTAAAAATTAAAATTTTTATTAAATATTTATTAACTTAATAAATTATTTATGCCATAAAAACATTTTTGTTTTTTTGCTATTGCGTCGTCGCTGCAAAATCAAGTGGAAAAATCAATAAAATCTTTTGTCTTAGTTTTCACTTTCAATTTTTTTTTTTAAATAAATAATTTTCCATGTTTTTTAAAATAAATTATTGCACTCTAGACGCGTGGGCTGTTTTATAATAAAAAATAATAAAAAAAAAAAAAAAGACATCGAAAAGGCAGGCGCAGTAAATGCATAAATGTGGGCAGTGTAAAAAATTCTGATACATAAAAAAAAAAAGTTTTTTCTTTGAACATGAAATGCCTATTTTACGTAGCGCACATACACATACACACTAATTCACATGCACACACCACACACACACACACACACACACTGAAACGTTTGCATAAAATTTTTTTGCTTTTGTTATTTAATCAAATTTGTACACTTTTACACTTATTTGTGAATTGTATTGCTTTGGTTATTTAATTATTTATTATTTTTTATTTTAAGGTTTTCTTAATTTATTTTTTTCACACACACAAGTAATTTTTCTTGAAATTTTCCATTTCAATTTTTTTTTTTTTTGATTTTAATTCACCTTTTAGCGCAGCGAAAATTTTTTGCAGTCAACTTCCACGGTCGATGTTCATTCGCGTTTTAGGTAATACAGCAAATGAAGTCCTACGAAAAAGCACAAAATTTTCGCTATATTTTTTCTATTAAGAAAGAGAGAAATTGAGTAAAATGAGAGCGAACCGGTTGCTTAAAATCGATTTTTTTCGCTGCGTGCTTTTAGGCGCTTTTATGAAGGCTTTTTTATTTCGGGTTGAAGAGAACAAATTTTTGTGTAGAGTTCATTTGTAACGGTTTTGTAGAGTTTTTATTTAAATAGTTGATAGTAATAATAGTAAGACCAATGATAATAATAATATTAGTTATAATAATAATAATAATAATAATAATAATAGTAATAATAAGAATAAAAATAATAATAATAAAAAAAAAAAAAATAATAACAATAATAATAAAAATAATAATAATACTTAGTCCCAGTCCCAGTTTCTGTATTATTTAATATGTAATAGGCAGAAAGAGATACGATAGACCCTGAAAGTATACAGCTTTGGAAGTAGATTCGATCTAACTATGTCTGACTGTCCGTCTGTCATGCTCTCTACCGACTAAAACTGATTATATCGACGACTAAAGAAGATAGAAGCACGATATTTTAGACTTTCCTAAGCCGTCAAGTAGTCGCTTACGAACGGGTATTTTTTTAGCCTCATTTTAAGTGAAAACCCGGCACAATTGTTTCCCAAAATTTTTTATTTTTGCATCAAAGCTTTTTGATTATTTTCTTCTCTATTCTAAAAACACCCAGTTTAGTTTAAATTATGCCAATGATAGTCCCAATGACATATCCCTATATGGGAAGGACCAAAAAACTTTTAGGTATAGCCCCGTTCAAAAATGTATGGTACTCAGGTAAGACTTACTTAAGGTACAAATTCTTTCAGTCGAGCATAATTAAATGCAGCGTTCTCTCTTGTGTGAATTACTTTTGAATTCAAAAGTATAACCAAAAATAATTCAACTGTAACAAATAACTATTCCTGTCAAGGCACTTTGGGACGAAGTATTTTAAAATCTTGGTATTTTGGGAAATAGTAAATTTTTGTGTTTGGGATTATTTCTGGGATTTTTTTAGGACGCATGATTTTTTTTTTGAAATTTCTCAATTTTCTGCGAAATGTTTAAAATTTTTTCATTTCGAAACAAGCTTCTACAACTTTGAGATGGGAAGGACGGTCCGATACAACTCACGTTAAGACACAATATTGGTTCATACCAATTTTAAGCTAAAAAATACAGATATTCAAAAAAACAAGAAAAAGCGTTATATTCGGTAAAACCGAAGCTCAAAAACCCACCACACAAAATTTGTACGATCATCAGTGACGTACATTATTTTCCGCAAAGTGGTTGGGTGGGGACATCTCAAGTTGGGACTCATATTAGAAGTATATATGTAAAATTTTACATAAAATGACAAACAATTTCTTGAAAAAATAAAAAAAGTAGATGGTTGTATAGGGTCTGTAAGTTATAGCGACCCGATCCTTGTCATATCGGTAGTACATTCAAAGAATGACTGTAGGAGTGATTTTACCCCGGAAATGGGCGTGGCACCTTGATATTGACATAAGATGACTAAAGAAGTGTTTTCACCCAATTTGGAATGAATAAATTCAAAAATAATAACTATTTTTATACAAAACATTTAAAAAAGTTGTAAGTTTGTAAGGGGGCTATACTTAAAAATGGGCGTGGCACCTTGATTTTAACATACAAAGTAGTCGTTCCCGAGAAATCCTTAAGTTTCAATTTTCAGCTCAATATATTAATATATTCACCGAAAAAATGCGAAGAAATAAACAGACAGACAGACGGACAGACAGACGGACATGGCTAGATCGATTCGTCTCGTCGAGCAGATCAATAATAAATATACTTTATGGCGTCTACGACGTCTCCTTCAATGTGTTACAAACATTCAGACAAACTGAATATACCCTTCACAGTATGTGTGGCAGGAATAAAAAAACGATGAATAAAATCGGTGAAGTCATTCTCAAGTTATGGTATGTCCACGCAAAAAGTAATTTAATTTCATTCAATACTAGCGGATACCCGGCGTGTGCTACCACGTTCTAGGGCCATTTCGGCTGCCTAATGGTTTGTTTTATTGGAATTTTAATTTACTTGCATTGTTGTCTTTTAAATTAAACCAGTTTGGGACTCATCGATTACAAGGTTCCAACGTCTATAGCGGACATAGAAACATTTTTACAATGTTTTAAATATAGATGTATATTTATAATATTTTATAAATGTTTTTATGTCCGCTTTGAATTTTGAAACCGTCTTATCGATGAGTCCTAAACCGGTTCCACTTGAAAGACAGTAAAACAAGTAAATTAAAAATACCACTAAAAAGAGTGCATTAGGTACATTCGGTTCATTATGCACATAAATATAAATAAAATAAAAAAATATTCAAATAAAAAATGAAATAAATAAATAAATGATTATAAACTGGTAATTTTTAGTATGTTTCCATATAAGGCCCAACATATTTGGTCCTGGGAATCCGAAAGTATAAAATATATAAATAATTTTTTGTGCCGAAGTTTTATTTATTTTTTAAATTTCAATTTTTAAAATTTTACTCATATTCAAAAATATTTTCAAATTTTATAACTCTCCAAAATTCCAAACAGCACAAAAGCTTTCTCATTGACCACATTTGCATCATTTAATAGAGTACATAATAAGAAGAGTTTATTAAATTTACTACACACCAAAAAAAAATTTGACTCAATCATATGACAGCGACACATGTTTTACAGCTTTACTCAAAGTTTTAATTTGCACTCATAAAAAATAATAAATTTAAGGATTAAGGGTGGTTTTCAATACACAAACAATACAAATGTATATGTGTGTGCTGTGAGTAAATGTGTTGCGTGCATGCGTACTGAATGAGACGACCACGACGACCATGTTCAGGGGTCTCGGTTGTGGTTAAAAAAGCCTCAATGACAGCTGCACTTAAGTGTTTGTGAATTATAAGTGTTTGTGGTTTATTTGTAAAAGCTCATGAAAAGCTTAATGTCAAAGCTTATGTAAGTTGTTTAAACTTTGTTGAGCTTTTTTTTGATTTTTTTGAAGCTTTTCAATGTTTCAATTTATTAACGCAAGATGGCGCTTCTTATTTATTTTCATTTTATTTCGAGAAATTATTTTATTACAACATAATTTTCCAGCTACATTAACACACATATCCTGTGTGTCAGCCATTTTGTACGTTCATACATTTCCGCACAAATATTTTTGCAATTGCATATTCCCAAATGTATAAATCTAAATCAAATCTAAATAATGTAAAATAAAATATGTATATTTGTGAAAATCATGTTCCACTATTATCTAAAATACAAACAAATATATGTAATCCTCAAAAGGATAATAATAATATGGCGACATTTATGTATACATATAATGGCAACAGGCAGTCATTACTATTTACAATAAATAATACAAACAAAAATTTACGAATAAATATTCAAATTATTGTAAATAGTTATTTGGTAAACTATGAATATGGCAAAAGGATATGCTGCTTGTAATGTCCTTTTATAAGCATCCTTTAGAGCAGATTTTATGTGCGTGCCGAAATCATTATTCGGGCAATCTATTTAGACTTCTTGCTTGTCAATTAGCTATTTTGGTTGTTGTTGTTGCTATTAATTATGAATTATTTGTGTTGTTGTTAATTTATTTGATTGTCTCGTTTTTAAGCTATTTCCTTAGCATGCGCTCACGTAGCAAGCAGCAAGATGTCCTTTGCAACTTTAATAATAATTTTACACAGAGAATTTATTGTGTAAATCAAATTTCAGTTTTATATTTATTCTGCTTCTACTGATTTATTTATTTAATAATGCAATATGTACTCGCATTGTGGTTATGGCTATGGGCATGGGTGTGGGTGTGGGTGTGGGCATTAACCGTGCACCACAGACCATATTTACTATAAATATTTATAGCAAATTTGCAGTCGTAATACAGATTTTGTGCTTTCTGAATGAAATTGATTTTTCGTTTTAAACATTAATTTTATTATTTAAATCATATCGAATCGTATGCATTGCTTTTGGTTATTGGTATACGTTTTATTTGGATTTTTTTTTTAATTGGCGATATTATTACGCTTGTTATTATGTTTATTATAATTGTCATTGGAGTAATTTGTAGTACATCATGTTCACTGTTGATAGTTTACATTGGTATTTTAATTTGTAATACATATAACATTTACAATAATTACAATTAAAAAAAAAAAAATGGATTTTTCACAAAAGATGTATTAAATTTCATTTAAATTCAGTGATTTTATATGAAGCAGGCATTATATTTGTAAGCATATTGCTTTTTTATATGGTGTAGCATTTTACAACTGTTCCTTTTTATCTTGCTTACATATTTTACTAAGTTTATTTAATATAAAAGTAAATGAGGAGGTACCTGGTTAACTCTGTGCAGCAGGGCTAAGTACGTTGGTCTAATTTTAGATTCTAAGCTAAACTGGAAAGATAAATAATATCCAAGAATGGGTTAAGAAAGCAACTGTTGCCTTCTTAACTATTCGGCAAGGGATGGGGCCTAACGCCGAAGATGGTGCTTTGGCTCTACACAGCAGTAGTCCGCCATATTTTGTGTTACGATGCCTTGGTCTGATGGCCTGCTCTGAAGAACCAGTACAATTTAATCAAACATTGGCAGTTCGGAAGCTCTTAACAAACTGTTTCATCTTTTGTCATCGAATATAACATTAAGAAAATGACAACAAAAAGAGCACTTCGCTTGAGAGAATCAGGCCTCTGGTGGCAAACATACTATGGCTACAGCGCTATCCTGTCAAAGCATCCTACAGAGCTTGTACGCTCGACAACCGAGTTTTTGTCTGATCTTATAGGACATCTGTGCCCTCTTGGCAGCACTGAAAGGCTGGTCTGTTGGGATGCAATACCAATCTGTCAATCTGCACCGACGGCTCTAAGATGAACTGCGGTGTGGGTTCTGGACTACACTCAGAGGACCTTGGTGTTGAGAAATTTTTAGACTCCCGGGTCTCTTCAGTGGTTTCCAAGCGGAGCTCCACACTATACTTGCAACTTGTGAGCTGCTTGCAGAGCTGAATGTCCGCGACAGATCGATGTTCATCTTCTCGGACAGCCAAGCTCTCAAGTCACCAAGTCAAAGTTGATTAGGAACTGTAAAAAGCGGCTAAACGAAGCTAACCTACAAAACTCATTCATCCTTTCGTTGGTTCCGAGCCACAGTGATGCCTCCGGAAACGAGCACGCGGACCTACTTGTTAGGGAGAGATCAGCTAGTGTTTCCCAACCGGTTCATGTAGAGACACCAATGGGTGCAGTAATCTCTGCCATTAGCAACCACTTCGCCCATTTGGCCTATAATAAATGATAAAATCTGAACAGCTGTAGGAAAGCTAGAACGATTTGACCTAACGCTCAAACAAACTGTGAAAAAACTCGCGTAAAGACCTCGCTAGACTAACGCTACCAGATACCATAACTGGCCCATCGGGGAGTTCAACAGGCATTGCAAAAGTTGCAAGAAAGAGGACGCAACTCAGATACCGCACTAAGATCATACTGAATGCGGACTTCAGAAATGGCAGCTAACTCGCTAAGTGAACTGTCCAGTACCTGACCCCTAAATCTTCGCACTTTCCTTAACTGCAAGGGCTGGTTATGATGAGTCAATACTAGCCCTGGGCATAAGGCAGCTTCTACGAGATTAGGTGACATCAAAACGGCGCTTCAAGTGCTATTTGCTTGGGACTGTCCCATAGTGACTTCCATCTACCTATCTATGATAGCAAATTGTGTTGAAAAGAGGGGAGGAAATATACAGGGTCCGCCATCTAACATTTTTTTTTTGAACTAGTGGTTATTTCGAGTGTGGCAACACTGATGTCACATCTGATTGTACAGAAAGTTAGTTTTATCCTTCCGCTGAACGAAAATGGTTGTGTATACAATTGAGGAACGCGCTTGGCCGAAGACCCGGAATTTTACCAAAAAATCATCTTTTCCGACGAAGCTCATTTCCATCTTGGCGGCTACGTCAATAAGCAAAATTGTCGTATTTGGGGGACGGAAAACCCGCACGTGATCGAAGAGAAGCCAATGCATCCTCAGAGAGTTACTGTTTGGTGCGGATTTTGGGCCTGCGGCATCATTGGCCCATTTTTCTTCGAAAATGCGGCAGGAGCCGCCGTTACGGTCAATGGCGAACGCTACCGCGCCATGTTAACGGATTGGTTCTTCCCGGAAATCGAAGACGAGGACTTGGACAACATTTGGTTCCAGCAAGACGGCGCACCGTGCCATACAGCCAACGTTACGATCGATCTTGTGTTTTGTTTTTTATTGCATTTAAAAAAAAAAAAAAGTTACGTGGCGGACCCTGTATTTATCTTACTCTAGCTTTCTCGAAGTTTTTTCTATATAACTAAGATTTTTAAAAAAAGTAATATTAATCGCAAAATAGTTATACATAATAGCAAATTAATCGCAAAATAATCGTAAAATAGTCGTAAAACAATCTCAAAATAGACGCAAAATAATCGCTAAATTGTCGCAAAATAACGGTTAAATAAACACAAAATAGTCACAAACTAAAAGTAAAATAGTCGCAAAATTAAAAATAATCGCAAAATAAACGCAAACTAATCGATAAATATTGACAAAAATAAGCTCAAAATAATCGCGAAATAATCACAAAATAATCGCAAATCAATCTCTAAATAATCGCAAAATAATTACTAAATAATCGTTAAGTAAAAGTAAAGTAATTGCAAAAAAATTAATAAATAATTACCAAATTAGAGGAAAATAATCGCGAAATAATCATAAAATAATCAAAAATTATTCACAAAATAATCGCAAAATAATCACTAAATAATCGCAAAATAATCACTAAATAATCGTTAAGTAAAAGTAAAGTAATCACAAAATAATCGACAAAAAATTGCAAAATAGGATGAAAATCATCGCGAAATAATCGCAAAATATTTTCCAAAAAATCGCAAAATGATTGTTAAATAATCGCAAACTAATAAAATTCAGTATTAACAATGTTATTTGGTTCAAATTGGATAAAAGAGAAAATCGTTGATGAATAAAAAACAGATGCCATTTTCTGGACATCGTCTGTCAATAAATCTCCTGAAATTTCCCGCAGATGAGCCGCAGATTGGTATCAACGGATTCGGAGAGTTTCTTTTCTTTCGTTTATGAGAAGAGTTTAGAGTTTAACAAGTAAAGGGTGTCCCAACGCAAGTCCCGGCATTAACGCAAGATTTGCAATAAAATGCTGGCAACCCTAAAAAAAATTCAATCATGTATTATCGTGTTCTATCGTGTAACGCTTCATATCTACTTGACCTAAACTTTTCAGCTGTCAAATTGTTAAATTTTAGAGTTGCAAACATTTACTGGGACACCCCTATAAAGAGAGAGTTTAATAGAAGAATAATTAATGTTGAATTGGTATCGAAAAAAAAAAATAAATAGAAAACGGACGCGTAGCACAAAATGCACTTAAAAAAAGGTAAAAACAATTTAAAATTAAATTTAAAAAAATAATTAACAATATTTGACACAAAGTAAAATAACAAAGCGTTAAATTAATAGAAACAACACAAAAAAAATATAATTGTGAAAAACAATATATAGACGCAAATATTAAAATATTTATTTATTCAAAACGCAAGGCACGACCGCACTGTTTAAGAATTCAGGTAGAACTGAAGAAACACGTTCTAAAAGGTTTTTAAAAATACAAAAATAATGAAATCGATCGAAATTCTATAGGATGGTATAATGTTTCGAGCGAATTGGCCAATCACTGCAAATAAAATCGCCAGCGATTTTTGTAACATACCACAAAACCATTTTTTGGATTGTCGAAACAAAATAGTATACGCAACTTGTTTTTTTGGATTTATACTTTTTTTTGGCAGTGTAGAAAATTTCTTTAGCTTATGGCATGAATCATCAGAAAAATTGTAGATAGTATTTATAATTATTAATGCTGAAAGCTGAAACCTATAAATAAGCAAAAAAAAATCTTAATCATTTCGTTAGATGCATGCTTTGGCATAAAATTGCAACAATTACATGCGCTACCTACTATATAAGCCAAGTCGAACTTAATTAACTCAAACAGTATACGACGGCACTCTAAACATTGCATTTCATTTAAAAAGTTCCAGAATAATGCTTCGAAATTTTATAGTTTTTATATTTTTAATAATTCCGTTCACAATTTATGGATTTCCACGCCCAAATGAAAATAAAATTCAAAAATTTGCACGAAACGTTTTAAGAAATGAAAGCAGAAAATGGCCAAATGGCATTGTACATTACACATTCAGCGATGATCTATGTAAGTAGAGCAGTGACCCATATTTTTTATAAAATTTTTTCTTTTTTTTTACTTTTAGCTGATTCTCATCTTAATAAAATACTCAATGCTATGGATTATATAGAGCGCGTGTCATGCGTTAATTTCATTGAAAAGCAAACCGATGCAACTGAATTATGTTCAAATAACAGCTGACGCGGATGGTGGTTGTATCTCTGAAATTGGTTACAAGAATACAGTGCAAGATTTGAATTTAAGTGAATTGAGCTGTTCCAGTTTTTCAACAATTGTACACGAATTATTGCATACTTTGGGCTTTGAACATCAACAGAGCACACCGAAACGTAATGATTACGTAGAAATTCTTTATGAAAATATCAAAAGTGGTGAAGAAAATAATTTTGAAATTTTAGATGAAAATGAATTTACAGATTTCTCATTGCCCTATGATTATGATAGCATTATGCATTATAATCCAACTGAGTTTTCCGTAGATGAAAATAGAGAAACTATACGCACACACTATGAGGAAATGAATGAACACATCGGAAATGTTACCAGAATGAGTGAAATTGATATTGAAAAATTAAATAGAATGTATAATTGTTTGCGTTCGGAATCGGATGATTCAAGTTCATCAGGATGAATCTAAATACTTTCTTTTAAAAAATCACCGGTTTCTTTTGGGGCAACCCAATAGTTCATCGGATGAATCTAGTTCATCGGATGAATCTAGTTCATCGGATGAATCTAGTTTATCGGATGAATCTAGTTCATCGGATGATTCCAGTTCATCGGATGATTCTACTTCATCGAATGAATCTAGTTCATCGGATGATTCTAGCTCATCGGATGAATATAGTTCATCGCATGATTGTAATTCATCGGATAATTCCAGTTCATCGGATGATTCTAGTTCATCGGATGATTCTAGCTCATCGGATGAATCTAGTTCATCGGATGATTCCAGTTCATCGGATGAATCAAGTTCATCGGATGATTCTACTTCATCGAATGAATCTAGTTCATCGGATAAATCTATTATATTGGATGATTCGAGTTCGATTGAATTCACTTTGGATGATTCTGATTTATCGGTTAAATCTAGCAGTTAAACGACTCACATCAATTTTCCTGAGTATTCATACATATCCAAACTATTGTGTATTTTAGGACAAATATATTTAAATTTATGTACTATTCACTTCATCAGTTCATGATCACATCAAAAGTGCCAAGAAAATAAAATTAAAAAAAAAAAAAAACAGTGAAAGAAAACTAAAATAATGTTGTCAAATGCTAAGGAAAGTAAGCCTATTGTGGGCACCCTAATATTTTTAATAATTTTTGATTAATACCCAATATCAATTTTCAATCGCTGAAAGTTAGCTACATTCTTTTCAGCGATGGATGCAAGAAACAAGTTATTCAAATTTTATTATGTAAAAACTTCTGGTGGAAATAATGTGTATCCGGTTGTGGGCACCCTTGAAAAATCTAAGACAAATTAATGGCATGACGTCTTTTAACTTATCCCATCATTTTCGTAATCATTAGAATAATGTTTGGTGCGCTTATCCGTTGGTGTAGATGGTGTCTTGGTACGCTTAGTTAATAGTTTGGCTAGTGTTGCTTTCCAGCCGCTTCTTTAGCCGCTAATTTACCGGCCTCGTAGCTGCTTTTGCCCACAACAAAGCAATGCTATGGGGAGAACTAAGCATACCGCTTTCCATCGACATTCAGCCACAATTCGACGGTTTCCGCCTACAGAAAACAACCTATTTTTTTAAATTGATAGGCAGCTTATTGCAGATACTTTCCATGGTAACGGTTCTGGTGTCTTTAGCAAAACCTTCTTACTTCCGAAATCTGACCTAGGCACGATGATTTTGTGATGCTGCTCTTCTTTAACAAAAGCCTCAAAATGAATTTCTACATTGTTTATCTTGAAAAGTTCATGAAGATGTCTGGATTGTATGAAAAAATTCCAGTAGCTTTGAAACTGGATTTGAGGTTTTTTGAATGTCATCACCAGATCTAGAGTCTATCGGACCAACAATAAAAAGTTTCAATGCATACATTGTGGTGCCCAGAACCAGAAGCGTTAACAGGAGAGGCAGACAAGGAGGCATGATAAACCCTATAAAATATATTTATTCTTGATCAGCATTGAAGGAAGTGTCAATCTACATAGCTGTGTCTGCCTGTCCTTCCGTTTGCTCTTTTAGTTGCCGTATGAAACTTTTTTTTCCGGAGAATATTAGAGATAGAGTCACCACGTTTGAAACTTAGACGCTCCTGAGTCGCCAAGTAGTTTATCGAGCTTCATTTTAAGGGATATATTTGTATAGGAGATAAGCCTCAATTTCTTTAATCTTACCCAAATTTGTATATTTCGTTGGGACCATCATAATAATGCATAATTTATGCAAAATGGAGAGCACCTATATAAGGAATATTGCCCCTACAAAACTACCCCAAGCTTTTAAGTTTTTGCATAAAAATTTCTTTTGTCTCCTTATGTAGGAGCTCTGCAATTAATTATGCATATGATGGCCCCAAAGAAAAATCCAAATTTGGGTATGATCAAGAAAAATTAAGGTTTATCTCCCATACAAATACATCTCATTTTAAGACCCTGCACCCGATGGGAAATGGGTATATCTATTAGGTATGTGAAACAGAACAGGCAGAAGGAGGTTTGAAAGACCCTGTAAAATATAAATATTCTTGATCAGAATTGAAAGGCGAGTCGATATAGCTTTGTCTGACCGTTGGACCATTCGGCTGTCCGTCTATCCGTCCTATGATAACCATTATCTCGAAGATCATAAGAGATAGTTCTACCATATTCGAAACTTAGACTCTCCTAAGCCGTCCAGTGATTACTTACTAACGTCCCAGCCCCAGTTTAAGGAGTACATTCCATACAAACCCATTCCAAAAATTTTTATTTTTCAAGAATGAGTTATGTAATAAAATATCGCAACATGGCCTGATGGCCTGATTTTCATATCAGTTATCTGAAGGACATTGGTTATGAAACTGTCCTATTTTTTTTTTATTTTTTAAAATAAAAAAAAAAAAAACAAAGGTTTGGAGTTATCATAAATTAATTGAGTACAATTTATCGTTTTTTTTGGGAGTTTGGCAATTTTCGTTTAAAACATGCCTTAAATAACATTTCACACTAAATATCGATTTAAGCTAGGCATTTTTTCACTTTACCGTAGTTAGCCCACATAAAACGTATTATCCTATATTATCCTTGTTTAGTTCGAAGGCGTTGTAATACCTTAAGCTGCAAAACAGAACAGAACATAAGTCAAGTAAAGACGATTGCGTTGTTGCTGCTGTGTTATTGCCTAAATACAATATACGCACTAATCACAAACAGACACGCACGCAGGACATTGAAGCAAAAGTGTAAAGCCAAAAGCAACAACATTGTCCAAATTTGACCACAAATCCTGGCGACGCTATTTAAGCTGCATTTCAGACGACGGCAAGCGGATTAAATGCGCAGCATATTAAAGTTGCATGAATTGCATATTTACACAAATGATGGCGCCACACACACATACACACACGTGAAAGAGACGAAAGGTCAACGTCGATTTGCTTACTCATGGTGCGCATCCTTTTTTTGCGGAAATGTTTGTTTTTTCTTCATTGCTCACATCAGCGCTTCTTCAAACTTTTACTTTTTTTTGTGTCTCAGCTGAAAGTCATTTTTCATTTTGATGAAAATATTGATTTTGAGCCAATCGGTTTTATTCGGTTTTTTTTTTCTTCGACGTGCCGCCGTATGCTAACAATCCTTGGCG
The DNA here is from genome assembly GCA_018903435.1 of Leucophenga varia. Lineage (NCBI taxonomy): Eukaryota > Metazoa > Arthropoda > Insecta > Diptera > Drosophilidae > Leucophenga > Leucophenga varia. The sequence goes on along the minus strand of JAEIFJ010000472.1, from coordinate 232,822 downwards.
CTGTTATTCTTTACTAGAGGTACTGCATACGAACTCTACACACTTTATTCTGTCCATTTCATGAATGAATGTACAACGACGTTGCCAAGGCTGCCAGCAGGTAGTCAAACATTTGCCGATTACGTCTACGCTTGCTGTGAAGCAAAAGATTTATGAGTTATCGTTCGTTCGTCCTTTCGTTCGTTTGTCCTTTTGTTCGTTTGTTTGTTGTCTTCGATTGTGAAATATCGCATTGGCAAATAAAACATTTTTAAAAGTTTGTCTACCTTAGGTGAATGGTATATTCATTTTGAGTTGAAGTTTGTGACAGCCGCGAGATGATCTTCCATAAAGAAATGATGTGTTGATTTGGCAGTGTCCGAGGCTCTGAAGGCCTTTGTAAGGGCGATTCGGACCTTTGAAATCTTGACTGATGGAATTTCCGTCAGATTGTCTAGAAATGGTCTACTTAGATCGGCATGCCTGAATCTTTTAAGGGTTGGACAGTGACAGAGTAGGTGCTTTACAGTCTCCTACTCTTCTCCTCATATCCTAGTCGAGCGGAGAAGATAGAGTCTGTATCTACTAAGGCTCATGAGTTGTAGTTGTTCGATTAGTACTGCATTCTGGTAACGTAAGTTTCGAGATATTAGACTTAGGGTTTGAATATATCCTGCACTACAATTTCAATAAGAAACCATGAACAAAAAGCTGGTTCACTGACGGATTTCTGACAGACGAAGGAATCCGTCAGTGAAGAGTTGAAAGGGGTACTTTCAACTCTTTGGAAAATGTCTACTAACTTTCAAATAGAAATTTGTGCTATGGAAACATGTAACCAGATCAAAGTAGATAGAGGTAACAGGAACTAAATAAGATCAGATAAGATGGTCAAGCCGCAATCAAAGTCTCATGAAGTCATATGCAAGTTGGCCTTAGGAATGCATTGATCAAGTTAATAATTTAGGGAGAATAAATAGGTTAACTGGCATTAAGAGTAACAAACAAACTAACTCAACTGGGAGTAGGTAGCTCAACGATTGGGTCTATGACATTTGTGTGCTCGACGATTGAGGCTAGAAAAAAAAAAAAAAAAAGAGAGAAGACATTTGTACGCATTAATAAAGAACCTTAAAAAAAATAGGAGAGAGAGAAAGCTAAAAGGAGCACTGAGTAGTATGAGCTCATAAAGACGATTACTAGTAGCAAAAAGAACTCTGGGCCTATTTTAATTTTTTTTTGAGAATGAGGAATAACCGGAGCATCTCTGTCCAACATAATGTTCCACAAGGTCTGGGCAGCTGGGTTGTTAACAACTGATAGAAGGGAAAGAATGCAAAAGTCTCGGCACAACAGATTTGTCAAGGTCGCAGTGCCTACCCTCCTATAATAATAACATCTATCGTTTGTAGAGTATACTAGCTTTTGTTCTAACAAATATTTTCTTCTTGTTATCTTTCTTTTAGTGTTTCTAACGCAATCTGAGTCTGAGTTGCGTATGATTTGATTGGTTTCGTTGTTGTCCTTGTCGTCCTGTGTATGCAGTTACTTCTGGTGATTTGCTTGATTTGTAGAACATCCACTCACCCTCACCCACGCATTGTTTGCCAGCTGAGGTCAGCCCGTATACGTATGTGTAGGCGCGTAAGCAAATCATTGGAAAAATTATTACTGGTCAACGATTGTGTTTGATTTAAGTTTGCTGGTGTAATTCGATTTTACCTTTGATGAAAAGTTTTGTATTTATTTTTTTTTTTTTTGAATTGTGACCACAATTTGGCGTTTGATTAAACTTGTTTTGAACTGTTTCTGGTTGCTACAATTTGAGAAAAATATGAAGGTATTTTGTACATTTCGTGGGAAGAGTGAAGCAAGCAAATTCTTTTTACGTTGATTGTGTCTAAAATATGGAACTAAAAAAAATATTAAAGTTTCGGAAGAAGTACGATTAAGAGTATTCAAGACGTTTCTCAATCGTTGTTTTCGCTACAGTTTAGTCTTTTGAAACTACATTCAGATTACATTGTCTGTCATCAGCTCAGGTCCGGAATTGACTTGTTATTAGATGGACTCATGATTAGTTACCTCATATAATAGCCAACACATATGGGCTAATTCACTTTTCGAAAAAGTCTCCTAAAAAACTAGACGCGAAGGATATTGCAATTGCATGTGACTAGGCGTTGCCTCGATCGCTTGGGTTCGTCACTGTCTGAACAATGTAGAAGCCTATAAGAATTGTTAACTAGAAAAGAATTATCCCAGCATTACTGGCCTACGTGAATGGTACAGACGAAGAGTCTGTTTATAATTGGGTTAGTCACTGGGTCCTATAAATTAACATTGTGTCTGACTAACACGTAGGACAGAATGTCTTCGACAATTTTAGGTTCAATACCCGGACCTACGGCAAGCTAAGCATTTGAGTCGCCCTATCTGTCCAAAAATATAGAATATGTCATGACCTCATGACCTCAGGTTGCTAACTGGCTACCACACCGGTCATAACAGATTGAGATATCATCTTAACAAACTAGGCCTGTCCACAGAGTCAGAATGTAGACTCTGCTTAGAGGACGATGAAACTAACACACACATTCTCTGTAAATGTTTTATTACTACAGATCAAACCAGGGTCGCCCCGACTAGGGATATTCTTCTGCTTATTAAAGAGGCGGAGAGGATTCTCTGTTTATTAACGTAACCATTTCTCAATGCCGGGCTTGGGTACAATAGACTCCACTAGAGTTGCAGTGCCCTTTTTAAACTCCAGTTATCGGTGGGCCTACCATATTCCTAATATACTCTGTGCTAACGATGGGAACGTGTGACTTATTTGAGTCTCCACTTTCGCTGTGACCACTTGCTTTCCTCGCGGCATCGGCCCAGGCACATCGTCAGGCTTCTATGTCGTTACGGGCTTGTTACTTTGGTTGCCCAAGTGTACTAATCAGTATTGCCAGTATTGCTGAATAATATGTTCATCGTAGCTATTCCTATCATCCGAAAATTGTGATAGTGCTCAGTCTCTTGCTGGAGACAATGCTTCAAAGACTGGATCACTAGCATTGGATCCAATCTTCCGAGTTTCGTGTATTTTTTTTTTTTTGTTCCTCATTTAATGGAGATCTGTTGCCCTCAGCCATATCTAAAACACTTCTATATTACTTCTTAAAATAATGTTGCATAAGATTTACTTCTTATCGATAAACTCCATGCATTTCCAGCTAGTGGAATCAACCTAGTCTAGTTCAAAACACTCAAATCTGATCCACTCATATCAGTTTAATTTTCTTTTTACCTCAATAAAACAAAATCAATGTCAGAATTTTATTTGTTTTGAATAACACAACGAAAAGCCCCACCCTCAGAGTCCTCCTCCTCCTCCTTCTTCAAAGACAATAAAGAATCTCAACTAAAAGTAACAACGGCATCAATTTTTTTTCTTCTATTTTTTTTTTTTTTAAGTTCATTTTGGGCAACAATTTATATTCGAATGTTGTACGTGACACTGACATGGATTTCGAAAAGTTGTTTGTTTGTTTGTTTGTTGCGTTGCAAGTGTATGCAGATACCAATGTGTCGCATGTGTGTGTGTGTAAAAATTGTACTATACCCGCGGCTGTCCTTAGAGGCACTTCATACATGGTTCTTCTCTTTTTCGCATACATTGCAAAAGTGTTTGCGCCCAATTGGAAAATCTGCTATAAGACTGAATTCATTTCAACTCTTCGCTTTATGCTACGCATTCCTGCACTTTGTCAATTCGTAAATCTTTTTTATGCCCCTCCTCCGTACAAGTGCTTAGGTTGCTTCCGCGGACTACTCGCCTGCCTGCCCTTCCGTTCATTTTGTCATCAAAGAAAATTTTGTAGCAGCAACTTTTGTGATAAACTAAACTTGAAGTAGATAGGTATGCGCTTGTGTGTGCTTGTGTGTGCGAGCGCGCTCCTTCATATTCGGCACGTTTCCGTTTTTGCCTTAAACCATTACCTCCCCTCTCTCCGCTCTCCGCTATATATTAAGCAATTCTGCCATGCATTGCCTTGCTTCACTTGAAATTCATTTGACAATTGTGCGAGTTAACTTTGATGAATTCAATTATTCGAGCACGACATGTTTATTTACAAGTTTATTTATATCTACGTATGTGTGTGTGTGTATGTGTGTGTGTGCGAGTTGTATCTACTTTCAACTTCTTGTACACATGTCCTATACGATCGTACGTGTTTGTCTTTGTTCAATAAGTTTATTGTCGTCCTTAGTTGGAATTGAATTTGCCACAACGTTTTCTTTTGATTTTCTTTCCGTTTTTTATTTTATTCGCATCTCTCCTTAAAAAGAAGAATGGATTTATCTCTGTGAAATCGAAAGTTGACTTGTATTATTCTTCTTGTTATTATTTTTTTTAGTTGTTTGCCATTTTTTTTCAGCGTTTAAAATGACATTAAAGGCTTTATCCAATTCGTTTGCGTGTAAAAGCCCAAATGGGAATGTTTAAGTATTTATATATCCTGCTAAATTTTTTATATCGTTTCTGGTTTTCCACATTAAGTGATTGATTTGACAATGAAGTTTAAGATGTATGAACTGTAAATACAAGTAAGTACTTTGGCTGTAAACCCTTGGAATTTTAGAATAGAAACCTTGGAACATCAGAATAAGTGCAGCTTACAAATGTGAACAACTGATCCAATGAGAGTCCTTAATAGCAGCAATTGACGAAGGTCGGTCAGTAGTAGTAGTCCAGATTTTTTGAAGGGGTTTCGCAATCACCAGAATCTGATTAGGAATCCTTCTATTTGCCTCTTCCATCGATTCAAGTTTTTAAGCCAGATAAAGAGTTTCAGAGTTTCCACGACTACCTGCTCCTCTAGCAACAGTCTGCAGTCTTAGGTCCTTAGGAGTTGCTTTAGGTAGTAAGCTAGTTTATTGTTTAATTTTGGGCGCATATTTTTCTGATATTCTGCAATCGGTTGTGTTCTTCTACTTTCTCCAAAAATCAGTGAAGGTAGTCTTCTTTAGATTGGTGTGTATTGTCCCTGTAATGAGATTGGTAAATCTGTTGTTTCACTTTGAGGCAGACCTATACCTTCTTTTACTAGGCTTTCCACAATCTCGTAACTGTCTATGTGTATTTTTCTGGAGGCACTTAGAGCATACACTGCCTCCCTGATTGCCAGAAGATTCTTTATTCTTGATTGTAATTCGATGCATGAATAGGTTACCAGTTAAATACTGGTATACCAAGAGTATTCACACATGCAATAGTGTCTTCTAGACCCAGCACCAGCTTGGTGTGATTCCGAGACTTACAACAATCGTTGTAAAAACTGAATATAGATCTATGGGAGGTTTCCCTAGGGACTGACATATTTGACCCAATTTCAGCAAAACGTCTTTAATTCTCTTTTAACACTATTCTGAGTTTCGATAAGATTTTGTATCTTTCTTCCTTACAAAATTTTTGAAATTACCTAATATATTTCTATGGGAGAAACCCCTAGGGACTGACAATTTGGACCACTTCTGCACACGTCTTGTTTCTCTCTAACAAGGTTCTGACTGAGTTTCGATAAAAAAATTTTGAAAAAAATTGTAGATCTATGGGAGTAACCCCTTGGGACTTGGTCAGTTCCAAGGGGTCATATCAACCATCTTAAAATTTTTCTTAACTACTAGAAATACTGTGCAAAATTTCAATATAATAGGAGCACTCCTTCTAAAAAAAAGCAATACCACTGTGCGGTGGAGAACAGTAGAACTATTTCAGTGGCATCTATTGAAAAACACACCACGCATGCAGTCATTGTTGAAGCGCGCTTGAGATTATTCGAGATAACTGGAAGAGCCAAGTCCTCTTGATCCGGCGAGAGAAGGCACGTATTTTTTTAGGGATTAATTATACTCTTGCTGTCTTTTCCTTTCGCTTAAATGTCTAGCAAAAATTATAATAGTCTGAACATTTTGACGGGTTTGGAAAACTTAAGTCTAGAAATCTAACTATCTGACTATCCCAAAAACAGAGTCCAGTCCACTGCATTAGTTATCAGGATCCTTGGGATTTTCATTTCATTCTTTTCGTTCAACAATCTTGCTAATTATAAGATCTTCTGAGAGATTCTATAAGCTCCGTTACAACATTTTAGCTCTTGTTTTCGTGGAAAACTTTTTACACAGAGCTTTACCTTAAAGGTTCTAGTGGTCTGTCAAGATGGAAGAGCAGTACTTCAGCTTCTTCTTCAAATTAAGCCTCTTCCACTGAAGACTTTTGGTTAACCATCTCAACCTGATTATCCTTAATAGAGACTCATTTCCGTTCAATCTGCATTCAACGCCCGTATTTACCGCTTACCTCACCTCTCGTCGAACTAATGGTACGAAATGTTTGGATATTGCATGCAAATGTTGAATGATGAAAATGCATTAAATAAGTGATCTGATCTGGCCCTCAGCTTGATCTAGTTCAGAAAAATACTACAAGTTGCTTGCATTTAGAACAAGTTCGAAACGACTGGCAGGTTTATTCTGGCTTTTATGTTTGTAATGGTGGTACCTGGCTCAGAAAGAGAGAGCTTTCGAAAGTGGCTCGTAAGGAGATTGTAAATTCTAATATTTTTTCTTATTTTCATCAAAATATCAAAAAAATGTCACGCTTCTATAGCAAAGCATTTCAAATAGATTAGTATCGAAAATAACAATTCATTTTATTTTTAAACCTTTTTGTCGCGTTGTCAATTTTCATTTCAAAACACAAAGCTAAAAAATTGAGTGGAAATTTGTTTTAATGCAATCAATTCTCTTATTAAAACATATAATCTCTGCCAGTCATAATCACTGACACTGACAACTAAAAAAAAGAAGCATCTAAGTAGTTAAAATGTAGCTTTATGGCTTAACAGATGCTCAACTTTGTTGTTGTTGTTGTTGTTGCTCAATTGAATTTCGGCAAATGGCGTTGTTAAACGGCGTTACTGACTGACGGACTGACTTGACTCCCCGGCGACACTTAATTTTTAATTTAAGATAAATTCTCTTATTGCCACTTTTACCTTTTTCAATTTGAAAGCGTAGAAAATCAAGCAAAAACAAATTTGCAACTCATGCTCGAAACTCAAATAAAGAAAGAACCCAAATGAATGCCGTAGGTAAGGCTAGTACGAGTATTGAATGTAGCCGGAATGTTTTTGTTGTTGTTGTTGTTGTTGCTGAATTAGATAGAAACAAATGTCCGTGTACAATTTTATCAGGAATGAGCAAAAGTGCCAAATGCGCCCTGGGGACAATTTTACGTTGGCAAGTTGCTTCGTGTTTTGTTTTTTTTTTTTGTTTTGGGTTCACTTAAGCGTGTTGCTTTCTGTTTTTATTACTTTTTTTTCGCTGTGTTCAACGCTTTTGTATGGTGGACATTGATACTTATCAGTGACTGCGGCCTGAAGTGTTTGTTTTAAACGAGAGAGAGAGAGAGAGAGAGAGACAGGACAGCAGAAAATAGCGACAGGACATCATCATGGAAAATGTTGTTGCCAAACCGACAACAGCTGCTGTCATCACCTGCCAGCTGCCCCACTAAATTGCTTTGATGGTTCGTGTAAATGCCTGTTTGCGGATTATGTTTGTTGACTGACAACGCTCAGTCTCGGACTAGGACATTCGGTTCTTTTGCCTTTGATCTACCGCATCATGATGGCATTGATGCTACGTTACTCTCCTCTCTCCCCCCTGCTCCTGCTGCTGTTGGCTGTCGTTTACAATATTTTGTGATAAAAACCAATTCAAACTTTTTTATTTTTTTTTTCCTTAAACATTTAAATTAAGCTTGCTTGCCTTTGTAAGTTTCAATTCCAAATCAAAATAATTAAAAACTAAATTCATTTGCATCATAATTTCTCAACTGTCTGCATTATTTTTTTTTCTCAAAGTTTGAATTACATTTCTACTGCAAATGTAAATAAATTAAAATCTTATTTTCACTTTTGCTGCATTGAGTAGAGACAGAGAGAGAGAGAGAAAGAGAATGAGACAGAGAGAGCTTTGTAAATTGATGTCCTGGGAAAGTTATTATAGTTTAGTTACATTTTAAGCAAAATGTTAGCATAATCATTTTAATTGCTTTAGATAAAGTGACAATCGTGTGCAGGCCGTGCGCAGGATTTGCTCGTGGAGGGGGTTTTGATTTAGAAAAAGGAACATAGTTCCTGGGTTTAGACCTCTAAAATACAGCTCGAGATACTGTTCAGTAAAATAGGTGCTTATATCAAGTACGTAAAATTTTATTAGTGAATGCGAGGCTAAATTTTTTTAACATATGCACTTGGCAGTGGGTCATGGAATGTTAGTGGAAGTTCGCCGTAAACTTCTACTTATATTCGAAGGAATGCTCTATCTGAAAAAAAGTGTCTGAAGTGGCTTGGTCGCATTTAAAATGTTGATTTTGATGTGAATGACAAAGATCGTTCAGGCTTGAAGATGAAGAATTGTAGGCATTACTCGATAAAGACCTATGGAAGATAGATTTTGCCCGGCCAGCCACTAACATCCTTCGAAGAGCCAAATGTTTATCGCATGAAGCTTATGTGCTGCATTTGGTGGGACCCGAGCGGCATGATCTAGTACGAGGTTCTTAAACCGAACTAAAGCAAAAAGGCTTGCATATTGCAGCAAGACAATACTCGGCTACATGCTGCAAAACTGTTCAATACCAACTTGGAAACACTGGAATGGAACGTTCTACTCCACACGCTTTATTCTTCAGACATCGCTCCTTCCGACTACCACATCTTCGATGAAGTTAGTGAAAAATGAGTCAATTCACAGATTGCCTCAGAAGAGGAGTTGTCCGCAAATTGTCAGAAAGATCAGAGAAAGTAGTAGCTAGCGATAGGAAATACTTTGCAATCAATTATGCTCAGTAAATTCGTAAAATTTAAAATTCATTTTAAGGTCACAATACATTAAAGTGACAAGAGCTCGGGTATTTATTAATGTTTTTTTGTATGTTTTTTTGTACAAGTCCCAAAATATCAGATGCGAAACGGAAAAGAGCCGAAAAAGCAGCCGGAACACCCGTACAACATTTACCAAACTGGCTGAGAGAGCGGTAGTCAAGAGCTATAAAGCACACGCCGGGTATCCACGAGATTGAAATGAGTAATTTTTTAAAAATTAACTAAAAAAAACGCGGAGCAGATTTGGACATACAGACAGACAGACATGACTAGGTCGACTCGTCTCGTTGAGCTGATCAAGAATATATACACTGTATAATAAGATCTACGATGTCTCCTTTAATGCAAACTTACCAAGTAGTTACACAGACCTGCAAAATTCACCAAACGTGATAGGAACTTTCGGGCACCATAATCCCCGTTCAGGACACAAAAACACATCGGAAACAAGCCTCATATTGAAAAAAAGCCCTGTTAACCAGTGTTATTAATACCCATTCTTACGGAAGATACTATTCGTTAGTTACGTGAGTTACGACTGGTCCCGACTATTTTAATGCAAGCGTATAGTAAACATTTTATACCCGTTGCACATAGTGTTACGCCCATTTTCAAATTTTTGTATGAAATGGTTATTATTTATGAATGTATAAACTCCAAATGGGGTAAGAACACATCTAATATCACCCTATGTACACACCAACGAAATCATACGGATCGGGTCATTATAACATATAGTTCTCATTGTCTGATATTTTCAAGAAAATTATTGATATATCTGTACTTTTAGCTGAAAATTTGATACCTATATTGTGTATAGACTTGGGCCACTGATTCCCACTCATCATATCTCCAAGTTCTTTTTAACCCACTGATATTCACACGTAAATTATTTAAAAATTCTTTAAAAATTCATGTGACGGGTATTTAAGTATCGGCTCAACCGAATTTAAGGTTTTTCCTTGTCTTTTATAATTCTGTAATGTATAAATATTTTAACCCAAATTAATGGGCCTTATGCTATTTTTGGTGCTTTGTTAAAAAGCCAGTGAAACCCTCATTCGCTCCGCTGGATTCAACTGAAACTAATTTGATAATTTTTGACTTCGGTTGTTCACACGAAACACCCTGTATATTTTCTATATAAAGTGCAAATTTTCGATTGTACGCTGTAATACGTCAAGGAAGCATACTGCTATCTACTTTGTTAAAGTTTTCATAATAGAAAATTGAAATTACACAAATGGTCAACGATATACGAGGTGTGTTTAAAAAGTATCGCATATTTTGTGTTTTTTTTAAAATTTTTTTAATTTATTCATAAATATCTATTTTGTCCCCTTTAAAGTAATCCCTCCCGATAAAATACACCTATGCCAACGTTTTTTCCAATCCTCGAAACATGCCAAATAGTCCCTTTCCGGTATAGCCATCAGCGCCTTCTTCGATTTAGCTTTTATCTCCTCAATCGACTCGAAACGCGTTCCCCGGAGTGGTCTCTTGAGTTTTGGGAATAGCCAGAAGTCACACGGTGCCAAATCAAGCGAATACGGTGGTTGCGGAACGATATTAGTTGGATTTTTGGCAAAAAAGTCACGAAAAATCTGTACAGTTTTGGTTCCAACCGAGACTTGACACGTTTGAGGGCCATAACATCCTTCAAAATTGTATTAATTGATCCTTTCGATACGCCAATTTCATCAGCAATGTCTCTCATAGTTAATCGACGGTGTGCAAGCACTAATTCTTTTACTTTTTTCGATGTGAGCATCGTCCGTTGAGGTCGATGGTTGATCAAGGAGCTCTTCGTCCTCAACACGTTCGCAACCTTCTTTCTACAATTTATACCAATCAAATGTTGTTGATTTTGGTATAGCTCGGTCCCCATAAGCCTTCTTCAACATTTTTATTCCATTTATTCCATTCAGAAAAAAAAATTTGATACAGGTTCTTTGATCCATTTTTTTGAATATATAAAAATCGAAGACGATCCAAAACACGTGCAAGCAAAGCAGCTGTCAACAATTAAGTGAACATTCCAAATGGCCGAGCTTGTCGGCATAAGTGAGAGACATGAGTACCAACACAACGCCAGAAAAAAAATCGAAATTCGAATACACGTAACCCTCGAAAATTCAAAATTCGCGATAATGTTTGAACACACCTCGTATGTACAACATTTACCCAATAAACAAATGCTTCGGGTTATAAAACTTCAAACCATTTATAAAATTTATTAATTCAAATTGCATATATGTGAGGTAATCAATAAAAGCAAACCTAATTTGCAAATAGCATTTCCAAACTCTCTTTTAGCTTCGAAGAGTAACCAAACTAAACATTATCAATAATAAAGAATGCAGCTAAATGGGCGCATTAGGAAATGCATTTGGAAAAATCAAATGAAACGAAAGAAAAAAATCTGTGAAAAAAATCAAAATAACAAAGAAAAGCACAACAACAAATCTCAAACAAATTATGCTAAAAGCCTTTCTTAACTGACGTTATTGTTTGCTACTAAAGCTGCTAAGGATTTCTTTTTTTTTTTTTTTTACAAAAATTTTACAAGGCAATTGTGCGTAAGTTTGCTTGCTGCGCACAAATGTATGCAATAATAAAAAATTTTTACAGCATACAAGTCGTATACGTTTTTTGCATCTATGAAAAAAATATGAATTCAAACAAGTGGGAGCAATATAGAACATACATATAAAATGTATATTTGTAACGCCAACAGCATTTATGAATTTCAAATAAGGCCAAATAGCAAAAAGGCAACAAGGCACATAAAAAGTATGCAACACGAAACAGATCAAGAAGCAAACGAGCTGCATTTAAAAACTGATTTTCACTTTATGCTGCTTGAAGCAATTTTATTGAATTTATGTAAACTTTTTACGCATAAAAATTTTTATGCAATAAAGAGTTTTTTTCCGGAGTAAAAGGGTAAATGTTATGCAGAATGCATAGTTGCACTCGACTTCAGGTAATTGCATTTTAACCACAAAAGCCAAATCAGTACACTTTCAATCAGACACATAAACTTATACGAGGCATGCATATGCATAGTAAATATTCAGAACTAAAATTTATGCCAGGTCAAGTGGCTTATTAACAATTAATATTTGTTGTTTTTGTTGTTAATTTAGCCACAAATTGAGTTCGTGTTCAGGTTTCAACTCTGCGATTACATTCTGCTGCTATTGCTGCTGCTGATACTCTTGTTGAAAGGACAAAGTAATTACACGGCTTAGTTGCAAATGTGCAACTCGACTAAATCGAGTGATATTCAAGTGATATATGCATGTGTGTGTACGTAAATATTTCTCATTGTTTGTGTATATGCGTGCGTATGTCTGTGTGTGTGTGTTTTAGCTAATTTCCGGTTAACTCGCATATGACTGACTATTGAACACAAAAGTGCACAAATCAATTTGCAAAATCATACATATAGCTGCAACGTATGCTGCCATATGTAGTGGTTATTGTATTGATGATACTTACAATATTGACCAAAAAGTGTTGCTATAAACTAGATAATATAACAAAAAGTATTCTAGTTTCAAAGAGATAAATTTATTGTAGTTTTTTATGCTGTTCTGAATTACAATTAAATAAAAAAACTGGAAAAAAAATTTAAAGAAATTTCAATAAGAACACAATTTATCAAATAACTGTATATCTTAGACACGAACCATAACTCAGCACCCAATAGCGCCATCTATGTGTGAAGCTACAATCTGTCAAAGTCCATAAAAAGTTAAACATTTAATTTGAAACAAATTTCTGCACAATAACTCATTGTTCGTTGATTTTTGGCTCGAGATCAAGTGAATCGGTGTGCTAAATTAACCAATTTTTACTCGATTTGGCATTATGGGTATTCTTAGTGTTCCCGAAATATAAATTGAAGATTTTTTTAGCGATTTTCCTCTAAATTAAGCAATTTTGACACGGTTACAGAAGCCAATTCCGAAAAACGAGCTAGAACAAAAAAATTAAATTTCTGTAATGCTTAGGAAGAAGAATATTTCAAATGAGGCACGGAAAAATCAACTGAATTTGTGTATAAATTACGTCTTAAATGCAAAATGACTCACCAAACTGAAGTTAGTTTCCAATAATTACACAGCCCTGCAAATTGCCATTTTTCGAATGCGAATAAAATGGAAACTAGTGTTTCCGAAGGGAATTTTCGTGCTGAACACGAATCTGGGTTCACTTCAGGTTTTCGAGAGAAAGGGGAATTATGGAGTAGAACCCTGACGTGCTACGATCTCCGTTATTGTCTGTAATTGAAGGTTGAACTTTGCTCTTTGAAATGAGCCCTATCCCACTTAAGTCCACTTATGTTAAGGGGGGTTGGAAAAAAAACATAGTTACTTATTTACATCCAAAGTTAAGAAATACTGGAAGAAGCAATGTTCCTAGGGTGTTAATAGCGAGAGCCGAAGCCAATGGGTTAATGTGATCACGTAGACGATAGTTGTATCTGGAGCTGTGTCTATTTATTTCATCAAAGACTGTTGTCACATCTAAGTCGTTGCTAATGACCGTGTTATGAAAAAAAAAAAAAAATATTGAAAATGGGTGACTTTGTTTAGGGGCTATATGCTATAGTGGTATCCATATAATATTAGTAGAGTAAAGTAAAGTTTATATGGGGCCCATGCCTCAAAATGGGCGTGGCACCTTAGATTTGACATTAGAAGTATTTTTACAGGCGTGGCACTTTCATTTTTATACTTGTTTTAGTCGTTACAAAGAAAAGCTTAAGTTCTGAGTTTCAGCTTAATATCTTTTAAGCTGACCGATTAAACTGCGAGGAAACAAACAGACGAACGGACGGATAGACGGACGGTCATGGCTAGATCGATTCTTCTCGTCGAGCTGATCAAGAATATATATATTTTATAGGGTCTAGGATGGCTCTTTTAAATTATATCAAAAAATATTTTTTGATAATCATGATTAATCAGCAACAAACGATTTATTTTTACAATCATTGTGGATTTCTGCGTTGCTATTCACATTGACATGATAAGGCTTTCTTGAAACGTACAACATGTTTGCCAGAAAATTCTCTTATTTTATTGGAGACTCTCTCCTTTTTGGGTCAATACAACTAGTGTTGGCAAAAGAGTGATTTTTGTGTCGCAGTGTAATTAGCGACTGCAACTTGAAAATCGCCGTGACTGCAAACTGTGATAAAATCGCAGTTCACTAAAAACAATTACCGATTACTGAACAGGTTCCCTTTCCGCGAACATCGCCGCTAATTGAACAGTTTCGCTAGAATAACACAACAGACCGACTTTGTTTTATGCCATTGAAAAATAAAAAAAGTTAAAAAAATAGATTTCACAAAAAATAATATTTGCGAAAAAATTGTGTTATTGGTATCTTCTAGTGTTGGCAAAAAATCACTTTCGGTGATTGAAAGTAGCAACTTGCGATTTTCTTGTTTCTCAGTGAACTCCTTGCCAATAGCTGAATGGTGACTTTGTGTATCGCTCTTCGCGATCGGTGCTTTATCGTTCGTCGCTTTTATCATTCTTAATTCGTCAAAACGTGTAATTCATTGAAAACGCAGTTTATTGAAGCGATTGACTACTGAATTGCACGCGCTTTCAGTGAATTGCACGTTTTGACAAGTCAAGTGACTGGCAAATGTATCAACGAATTTGTACAGGTTCGGTGTTCAAGTGATCAATCAAGCATCAATCATGGGAAGTGCAATACACAAAATAGCCGATAACTGAACATGCTCACTGAAAGAAAATCGCAAATAACCAAATTTAATTGCAGTGCGACATTGCGATTTGTAAGTTACTATAAAAAATCACCGAAAGTGATTTTTTTGCCAACATTATAGTCGATAACAATTTGGGATATCGATCTTGCTGATGTCTTCCAAGATCTGGTCCTCCCAACGCAGCGGCGGACGTCCTCTCTGCCGTCGCTCTCCGACTTGGTTCATTTCTTATTCATAAACTTTTCTTGTCGGAGCCTCTGTATCCATCCGACACAGGTGACAAGCCCAGAAAAGCCTTTTGTATTTGATGTTCTTGGCTAACAACATACATACAATCAGAATTATATTACAATTATTAATTGTTTGTACTTTATTTATTTGATTTCGTTTTTTATAAAAATATTTTTTTTTTTTATACGTATCTCTTATGTTGGACAATTATACATTCTATTTAACTTGATAATATCACCATCACTTAATCTACGACGCTGTCCCATCTCGATATCGTCGCCAACTAATGGAATAATTGTTTTCTTCTTGTTTTTCGAAAAAGCATCAGCACGATAATGCATAATGCTACCAAAATCGTATGGAACACCAAAATTCGTAGTCTCATTATGTTTTATAAAATTATTCATTTTTCCATCTTCAACATTCTCTTCGACAATGCGTACGTAATCATCACGATCAGATGAACTTTGTTGATGATAAAAACCCAACGTATGCAGTAGTTCATGTTGTATGGTACCAAGTCGAAAACAACCCGCATCCAAATCATAAATTTGCAAATTTAACGTCTGTGCACCCTCGACATAGCCCACTTTTGAATGGCAACCTGTGCTTGCGCCATATATTTGCAGCACATGTTCATCCGAATCTGCTGAGGCGGGTCGGAAACGTATGCAGGAAACTGATTCTATATGTTTCATACCGATTTCTATATACTTTATGTGTGCTTCATCTGTTATAAAAAAAAAAAAATTAATTATTGAATAAAAATATTTTTTTTTTAATATTTACCAAATACATCTGTATCGATTATATACGGCACTGTAGCATTTGGCCAACGTAGTGCTTCCGATATGACACCGTTCCGTGTTATTGGTAATATCATATCACCTTCAAAATAACCGCCATACAGCTCTGGATCTTTCTCCTGTATCGTCTTTAGGGGTGCAGTCAAGCTAACATGGAACAAAGCGAATGACACTAACAACTTTAAAAGTGGATTCATACTTTTTTCTTGAAATTTCTAATATCAAAAAGTATTTCGAAAGTAAACTGTTAACAATTCAACATTACACATCGTTTTTATACACAACTAAGCTAAAATTAAAAGTAATTGCACAAAAATGAGCTTATCATGGTTTTTTGACATTTAAAATATTAAAATAAAATTAAATATCGTTAGAAGCTTTATATTATCAGTATAATATATAGTATGGATAAGAAAACTAAAGTATGACAGTAAGATATATTTTTAAACTTAAATGCAAATTTCAAAGAAATAAATTTTCCTTTTAATATTCGAAAAAAAAAAATGATAATAAATTAAATTATTTAAAAATAGAAATTAGTAATTCATACAAAATGCATGTATGCATTCAATAGATCAGGGCTTCCCAAAGTGGGTGCCGCGGCACCCTGGGGTGCCGCTAGCACAAGCCAGGGGTGCCGCCAGCGTATGCCAGCGATGCCAAAACATAACATAATTTTCACAATAAAATTGAGATTAAGCAGTAGAATTTCATTTTATAATATGGCAATACCACTATTAAAACCCTAATTCCATTTTATAATATGGCAACACCATTATTATACCGCGTCTACGATTCACAATAACACAACACAAATAAATAAAAAAAACACACAGCTAGAAAACAGCTGGAAACCATACGAAAACAAGAAAGAGCACAAAGAGAATATGTACATATTTGTTTTTCTTTGGTTTCATTTTAGTGTATACATACATATGTACATACATACATACATACAAGCAATTTTACTGGTCAGATCAATTGTAAATAGTAGCACAAATTTAGGGGAATTCCTTTTTGTGCATACAAGTAAATTTACTTGTCAGAGCAATTGAAAAGTGTTAGTATTTTATGAACTATCAATACAATCAGACGTGTTTGGTAAAGAAATTTTGTCTTTTTTACGTTTAATGGAGTAATTATGAACGTATTTGTTGCAGAATTATGGACAATTGGCTAAAAACTGGGTCTTTGAAAAGAAAAGGTGGTGAAATTGTAGAAGCTTCTGAAACGTCTGATTCAATGACAACCAGCATCGCCGAATGTGACGAAATCTGCCAGCAGCCTTCTGACAGCCTAAGCCCAAACTGTTCTGCTTCAGTTCGAGAAAAGGAAATTTATGTTTCAAAGGAGATTCGAGGAAAAATAAGAAAATATGACCCTAGTTACCTTACTCTGTTTGGCTTTGTTTCAGTTGGAAACGAACAGACACCCGAAGGGCAATGCGTTAATTGTCATAAAATTGTTGCTAATGGCTGCTTAGTCCCATCCAAATTAAAAAGACACCTGGAATGTAATCATTCTGATTTAGTGCATAAAGGTGAAGAAATCTTTAAGCGCCGCGCTTTATCTCTTCAGGCAGGGTCATCTATGATGGAGAGAATTTCTAAAAATGAAAAAATGCAACTGAGGCTTCATTTATTGTTAGTTTACATATTGCAAAAACTGGAAAACCTCATACTATTGCCGAGACATTAATTAAACCTTGTCTGAAGGATGTTGTTAGTTGTATTTTAGGTCCAGATAATGCCAAGAAGATTGATGCTGTGCAGCTATCAAATAATACGATAAGCAAGCGAATTAGCTCAATTTCAGAGACAGTCGAGAACGAACTTATAAAAAGATTAAAATCTTGTGAATTTTTTAGTTTACAGCTTGATGAAAGTACCGACGTAGCGGGACTTGCTGTACTTCTTGTATTTGTGAGGTACCCATTCGCAATGCAAATAGAAGAGGAACTATTGATAAGCGAAGCGCTTGAGACTTACACCACTGGCGACGAGATTTTCAAAGTTATCGACCAATTCATACAGAAAAATTGTTTGGAATGGAGCAAGTGCGTGGATGTTTGCAGTGATGGAGCGGCCGCAATGGTTGGAAAAACGAAGGGAGCGGTGGCTAAGATTAAGCAAGTGGCAAAAAACGCCACCAGCAGCCACTGTCTTATCCATCGGCATTCTCTGGCGACAAGAAAGATGCCACAAGAATTAAAAGTCGTACTGGATGATGCTGTCAAGATAATTAATCATGTTAAGAGCCGCCCACTTCAAGCACGCCTTTTAAAACTTACCACCGAAGATATGGGTATGGAACACTTTCACCTCTTGCTGCACACAGAAGTGCGGTGGCTTTCAAGGGGTAAGGCTTTAGCCAGACTGTTTGAACTAAAAGATGCACTGGTGGTCACATTTACAGAGCAATCTTTCATTCAAAAATTAACTGATATCGATTGGCTGCTTAAATTGGGATACCTTTCCGATATATTCGAAAAATTAAATGAAACCACCATATCTCTTCAAGGCAAAGAAGGAGCACAATTAGCTAAAATTAAAGGACTGCGCAAAAAAAATTATATTTTTTGACACGTGTGTTAAGAGCAAAGATATCTCCAACTTTCCTCGGTTACAAGAATTTGTCAAAACAAATGAGATCCATCTTCAACCAAAATTCCTCGAAATTATTACCACCCACTTGGTAGGTTTGGAAAAAACCATTGTTGAGTATTTTCCTGATATTGATTCTGAGGATGTCTACAGCTGGATGATAAACCCGTTTTCGTGCAACCCAACACGTAAACCTATTGGGATGGCAAATGAAGCTTTTCAAAATCTGCTGGAAATCAGTGAAGACAACACTTTGAAACAAAAATACCACGACGGGAACCAAGAACAGTTCTGGATGCAAGTATACACAGAAAATAATTCTATTGGCAAAATTGCAATAAAAAAACTTGTCCGTTTTACTTCAACTTATCTATGTGAGTCTGCATTCTCAACGTATGCTTACATAAAAAACAGATACAGGAGCAAACTTTCAGCTTCAAGTGATTTAAGGGTAAAATTGACAAAACTTCCTATCAACTTAAAAGAAATAATGAAAAATTCATTTAAACAGTTTCATTCTTCCCATTAAAGATAAATGAGCGCAAAACTGCATTGTGTTTTCTTGTATTCCTAAGTAGTCAAACCTTTTTAAGAGTGGGTGTGCCGCGAATTTTTTTCGCGCAACAAGGGTGCCGCGGTGAAAAACCCCCCTACATTTAAAAATTTTATAAATTTTTTTAATTTTTTTTTTTTTGTTTGTTTTTTTTTTTTTTGTTTTTTTTTTTTTTTATATTTTATTTTTTTTTTATTTTGCTTGTCTAATTTAGTTTTTTTTTTTTTTTTTTATTTGGATAAAAATTTTTTTTGGTTTTTTCTCCACCTGGGGGAGTCCACCTATCCAAATATATTATATATCAACATTAAATAACTTTAAATTTTTCAGCCGATTTTGACAAATGGGCAAGATTTATTTAGTATATTCTCTACCATTTATTTAAAATTATTTAAACCCTGTACCTAAGTGGTAAAAGGTTATATTAAGTTTGAGCATGTATATATTCTAGAGCGCGTGATATAGAGCGATGCTGCGTGCGATTTGCGCAAATCAAGGACCTTACTGAGCAAAATTTTCAACCGACGCATCATATCTAAAAACGGAAATTTCGGCTGCCCATGCTCACTCGATTTGACGCCGCCAGACTTATTTTCGGGGGACCATAGCTCAGCTCAAGGTCAATATTCGTTCAGAAATATCTCTTATAACGGCCGATACGCTGGAAACTGTGATTCAAAATACACAGAACGGGCATATTTTTTCATCAATGCTGAAGGTGGTCATTTATTGGAAGGTATCTTCAAAACATGATGTAAAACTAGATAGTCGGTTGATTTCGGTGTAGTCTAAGCTCTCTCACTCAGTTGTTTTATTTTTTAATATTAATATTTTTAGTGTTTTTAAAATTAAATTTAAAGGTCTCATAAGTAGTTTTTCTCGTCACACTTACCGGAGTTATCAGTTTGTTTTAAGAACACATCGGATGCCTTATAAAATAGATAAATGTACTAATAATCAACTCAAGATAATTGTACAGCTGTCCATCTGTATGTTTCTCTGTCTATCGAAATGTCTTTCTGTCCGTCTGTTAATTGCTACACTTTTTATTTAGTAAGTTTTGAAGATATTTATCTGAAATTTCAAAGGTTAAGATAAAGACCCCATACAAGCCCACCGATTATTAAGATTGGGCCAGTTTACTCCCCACTCCATTTTTAGTATTTTTTTTAATTATTATATCAATTGTATCCCGCCATTAACCCACACCCAACCCTTTTTTCAATTTATTAAGTACACCCAAAGTTTACCCAAGTATTCCTTTTAAAACCAAGTTTTCCAGTGTTAGAGACGAAATTTTTTTTTCCAATTCATCTATATTTTTTAAAGTAATAGATTAACTGTCTGTTATTGAAAAATATGTGATATTTTATTTAATAACTAATTTTGACAAAAAGAGTGATTTTTGAGTCGCAGTGTTGCGACTTGAAAATCGCAGTTCAGCGATAACGGAACAGATTCACTGTTCGCGAAAAGTGATACACGAAATCGCCGCTAACTGAATTGTTTTGCTACACGAAAATAAAAACCCGATTTTGTTTTAATTCATTGAAAAAGTACTAAAAATAATATTTGCAAAAAAAAAAAACTGCATTCTTTATTGCTTCCTTTGCAATTGCGGGTTAAAGTTAGTCACAATTGTTTTGAACAACAGTTTGGCTAAAAACATTTTGCATTCTGGCGTTTGTTTTACTTTTCTTGTATACAAAAATATTATATTTCACTTCGTTTTCTGTTCAGTGACTGGCAAATGTACCGACGAATTTGTACAGATTCGGTGTTCAAGCGAATTTGAATGAAAGCACCAATCACTGATAAAAGAACAGTTTCACAAATTCATCGATTACTGAACATGTTTACTCAGGAACAACAAAATCGCAAATAACTTCTTTCAGTCGCATTGCGACTCACTTTAAAATCAGTCGCATTGCGACTCACTTTAAAATCAATGTGAAAAAAATTATCTAAACCGTTTTCTTTTGCGAATACTTAATACAACAATTTGGCGGTTTTCCAATTTCTTTATGCCACCCGAAAAAATTCGTTTCTGTAAGCTCTGCGAAATAGGATCTTATTATGTCGATTCAGCTGAATTTTATATTTAGGATTATTCCCTTCAGATTTGGAAACGCATAATAATCGGAGGAGGCCAAATCAAGATAACTGACGGGATTAGGTAGCAATTCTAAGCGCAACTTATGAATTTTTGAAATTGATACAAAATTAATACAATAAAAGTAACAATTATAATAATGTATTCTACAGTTTTTTTTAATTGCATATAATACAGTAGGCAACTTCCTATTTATTTGGATTCTGGATGCATCTTAGTCGCATTTCTTTTTGCCTGAAGACCGTTAAGTCAACCATACTCATGATGAAAATTTTTCACACTTTTTTTTGAAGGCTTTCATTTATTTATAAGCGGCTTGCGGGAAATTGATTGCTTAGACATTCGTAACTAAAAATCGAACATCTGTCTGGACACATGATGTGACATAAACTATAAAAGAAAGTAGAAATTGTAAACCACCAAATGTACAATAATTCATAAATGTATCTCATACTCTCATACTGTATCTATCAGATACATTTCTCTATAACTATTCGCTACCACAAAATCTTAGTGTCAACAAATTGCAATAAAAACTTTTGACAAAACTATCAAAGTTTTCTACCAACGAGCAACTCGAAGCCTGCGAAATTACCACAAAAACCAATTCGAAAAAAAAATTCAACTTGCAAAAGTTTTAACGCTCAAATAAATTCCAAAAAAAACAGAAGCTAAGGAAAATGAGAAAAAATAGTCAAATATTTTTCAGCTAAATGCACAACAAACTAAAGAAAAACTGCAGAAGATTTTGTTAGTCGAGGTGTTCGACTCGAAGTTTTTTTTTTTTTTTTTTTTTACTTCAGACTTGTAGAATTGCATTTGTACATAGCGAAAAATAAAAGGAAACGTATCCTGGGACGCAAGTTTTGTTGTCAACGCGAGCGTATAATATTACAGAGACTAAAAGAAGGAAAAAAGAAGTAGCTATGCATCCAGAATTAAAGTTGTAGACAACGCTAGACGCTCTGGAAAATGGTGTGAAAAAAAAAAAAACAGCATCAAAACTAAATCCAAAATTAATGAAAAACTTTTTGCATAATCCTGCTTCTGTGTGTGAGATTTTTTTCACACTGCGGTGACTATGATTGGCTAAGGAGTTGATGGAAAGTCCAGCACTGAATTTCTTTAGAATGTCAGCTTTTTCTTTAATTGTCAGCAATGTAAACTTACTCTTTGCCATTATGAAACCGCACCAAGCAAAAGTCAGCTTAAAATTGATTCAAATTGCTACATTTCATAAACAGCATAAAACTACGGGAAATCCCCGAACACCATGGAAGAGGATGACAAAAATGTCCCAAGTATCGAGTATAAAATGTTCAGATGTAGCAAGTACAGAGTACGTAATTGAAAAAAATGATTTGTTGCAAGAATCGAGGTGTGCATGTATTAAGCATGTGCAAGAATGGTAATCACTTGAATCCAGGTCCGGACTATACGGTGGGTGCGATAGGACATCCTATCCGAGCTCCCGTAGCTTCTGGCGGGTCATCAAAGATGTGTGAGGCCGAGCGTTGTCCTGGTGGAACACTACACCCTTCCAGTTGGCCAATTCTGGCCGCTTCTGGTCAATCGCCTGCTTCAAACGGTCAAGTTTCTCGCAGAAGATGATCTAATTAAGCGTCTGGCCATAGTTGAGCAGCTCATAGTGGATGATTCCCTTCCAGTCCCACCACACACATAGCAAAACCTTCCTGGCCGTCAATCCGGGCTTGGCAATGGTTTGGGTCGGCTCGCCGCGCTTCAACCACGACCTTTTTCACTGGACGTTATCGTAAGTGATCCACTTTTCATCTCCAGTCAACATCCGCTTTAAAAAATGCGTCGAGTTCGTTCAGTTTCAGCAGCATATCACAAGCATTTATGCGATCCAAAAGATTTTTTGCGTTAATTCGTGTGGCAACCAAACATCTAGCTTTTTTTGAAGTCCGATCTTCTGCAAATGGTTCCAAATGGTTGTATGTCTTATACCCAGTTCCTGGAGTGCTAACATGCCGGTCCACTTGGATGATTTCGACTATTTTATCGGTTTCTACGAGGATTGGCCTACCAGTACGGGGTACATTTTTGACATCCACTACACCAGAACGAAATCGATTGAACCAACACTGTGCTGTGCGAATCGTTACAGCATCGGGCCCACAAATTTTTTCGGCCGCCTTCGTTGGATTTTTACCTCTCAGTTAGTAAAAACGTAAAATATGGCGAATTTCTTGCTTGGTGAACTCCATCTTTGACGCGCTATAACTTGAGACTGAAACATATGATCACAACACAGTCAAAGAAACACTTGTAGCACAGGGTGTCCTCTTTAAATCGCCGTACAGGATGCCCCGATGCGATTAGTACAACCTAAGATATGTTAAAGAGTCGCACATCTATTGAAAAAATACGACATTACTTATTTACCAACCCTATAAATTGTTTATTTATTTGGAGTAGAAATCACAAAATGAAAGCAATTAGAAATTCCGTTTTTGTCTTCTGTCTTCGTCAGCGAATTTTTTTATTTTTTTCTAGTCTAATTGCATTCATTGTAGAAATCCCAAAAGATTTCTATAATAACTTAGCAAAAAAAAAATCCAAAATTAAATCCAAAAAAAAAAAAAGAAGATGAAAAAACCACCACCAATCAACAGTTGCTGTACCAATGCTCCCACTGCAGCAGCAGCTTGTCATAGTCATCGTTGTTGATTTATTAACCTACATCCTGTGGCTAAGGACACACGCATATGTGCAGGAGTAGAGTATACAAATAAACATACAAACAAACAAACTATAAAGTATCTTTTTATGCTTCCGTACTAGCTGCAACAATCATACGCTACGTTGTACCAAACTAAAAAAGAAAAAAAAAAAAACGAAAACTCCCAACTGAGACTGGACAGGAATTGGTCATCCTTTCTGATTTCGCTGCATTTCGTGTGTGTCGTCTGTCCGTGTACTCGGACAGCTTGCTTAAATGTTTGTTTGCACTGTTTTCGCAGCGATTTATTTACGTTACAAGCATAAATAAACAAGCCAAGCGAAACAGGACACCAAGGAGACAACCAAAAAAAAAAAAAAAGTGAAAAAAAAAACATACACACTTACAAAATAAAGAAAGCAAAAGAGAAAGAGAAAGAAAAAACTTACACCGTATAACTGCACGAGCAGTCAACATATGCGCTGCGTCTGTGTATTATTTTATAAAAATATTTTTTTAATTCTGCTGCGAGTGTTGCCAATTTGTGCAGATTTATTGAAAGTAAAAACAAAAAACAAAAAAAAAAAAACAAAAAACAAAAGAACAACAAAAACAAAAGAAAAAGAGGCAAGAGCATGTAGCATAGTAACGAAAATGTGGCAACAATAGCAACAACAACAACAACAATGGAAACGAGAGCGACAACAGAAGGACATGCAGCGAAGCTGACTCAAAAAAAAAAATAAAATAAAAATTTCAGAAGTATACATTCAACAATATTGTTGACACACTGTGCGCACGTTGTACACCATAAAGGGTCACAACTGATTGCTATAACAGCCGAGTTTTGAATTGCACCACAACAACAGCAGCAGTAGCAGCGGCAGGACAAAACAGGACATGGCACGTACAATGTTTGCGTTTGACAAGCGCCCACGTCTCAGTATGCGGCCCATAAAAATTGGTTTTGTCAATTTGACAGGATAATAGATTTAGTATTACATACATACTTGCATTTCTTGTTATTTTTTATTTATTTTTTATTTATTTTTTTTCGCAGTTTAAAATTTTTTATGGTGGCTGTAGCAACAGCATAAAAAGGTTTTATCTTCGAAAAAATATACAAAATATTTTAGTGTGACCATTTTTTATATTACAAATTTTTTTAATACTAAAAAAATTTAGGTAAAATACTCGCAAAATATTCGCAAAACATTCGAAAAATATTCGCAAATCATTCGCAAAACATTCGCAAAATATTTGCAAAATATTCGCAAAATAGTTGCAAAACATTCGCAAAATATTCGCAAAATATTTGCAAAATATTCGCAAAACATTCGAAAAATATTTGCAAATCATTCGCAAAACATTCGCAAAATATTCGCAAAATATTTGCTAAAATATTCGCTAAATATTCGCAAAATATTCGCAAAATATTCGCAAAATATTCGCAAAATATTCGCAAAACATTTGCAAAATACATATTCGCAAAATATTTGCCAACTACTCCCAAAAAATTAGTGGTGGCCAAGTCAAAAAAAAAAGTTTTGCTCTTTTGGGGCAAACCAGTCTTTGAGCCATTTTCGTAAGGCGTGAAGCAAGGGCACGGCGGTATGTCTGGTGCGTAAGTCGCATACGCAAGAGTTTCTCAGATACGGGAATTCGTATTCGATATGTAGTCGCTAATTAATCGTTAATAAATCGTTAATAAATATTAAATAATCGCTAAATAATCGAAAAATAATTACTCAATAATTACTAAATCATTAATGGCGATTATTAAGTCACTTAATAATCGCCAAATAATCGTTAGAAAAAAAAATCGCAAAATAATCACTAAATAATCGAAGAATATTCGATAATGAAATCGTTAAATAATCTTAAATTAATCGCTAAATAATCGGAAAATAGTTGTAATATAATTTTAAAATAATTGCTAGATAATCAGTATATAATACTCTAATAGTCGCTAAATAATCGTCAAATAATAAAAATTAAATAATCGCTAAATAATCGCATAATAATTACTCAATAATTACTAAATCATTAATGATTCTAAAAAGTCACTTAATAATCGCCAAATAATCGTTAGAAAAAAAAATCGCTAAATAATCACTAAATAATCGACGAATATTCGATAATAAAATCGTTAAATAATCTTAAATTAATCGCTAAATAATCGGAAAATAATTGTTAAATAATTATAAAATAATCGCTAGATTATCAGTATACAT
This sequence comes from Leucophenga varia, assembly GCA_018903435.1. Classification (NCBI taxonomy): domain Eukaryota; kingdom Metazoa; phylum Arthropoda; class Insecta; order Diptera; family Drosophilidae; genus Leucophenga; species Leucophenga varia. The sequence continues at coordinate 206,914 of JAEIFJ010000472.1, read as the reverse complement.
TACTCTAATAAACGCTAAATAATCGTCAAATAATCGCCAAATAATCGCAAAACTATTAAATTAATTTGTGTTATTTTGCGTATTGCTCTATGATTTTCACATTTTTATCCCGATTTGGACAATCTTAGGCTTCCGATTTTAACAATAAAGTTGTCTTAATTACAGGATTTCAAAAACAAATAATAATGGTTTATTTACATCTTGCTAAGGTTTACCACTGAACTCTTTAGATGTGATTTTCACTCTTCGCTGCGAGGGAAATTTGATAAATAAGTGTAACATTAACTATTTTCGGTAAAAAAATTAGCGCTATATTTCACAAAATATTTCTCTTTTATTTCAGAAGATTAAATGACCACTATTAAATGACTAATATCTGTAATATCGCTTAAAATTTAATACCAATATTTTGTCTAAACTTGAATTGCATCAGTCCATTGACCCTCTTCTTGTTTTTCTCTCTGTGTATGTTAGTAATCGAAATTTAATCGATTAAATTCAAAATAAATTTATATTACTCACCACTTCAAAGAAATGATAACCAAAAAAAAGATTACAAATTCAAACAAAAAGAATGGTCAAGTCAAAAAAACTTTCTTTTGATTAAAAGCTCTCAAAAAATATTCAATTATTAAATTTAACAACCACAAACGCCAATCAATGCCTTTTACGGTGATATTAAAAAGTATTTTTATCAATGTTTTTCAAGTTCAAAGATAGATTAAGTTCTGCAAATTGCTAATCAAATTTTGATATTACAATTTATGATACACTTGAGACATTAAATTGATAAAATATTGAAAAAACGGTTTAAGAATTTTTGTTATTTTAACAAGAATTAGTTTGCTTTTGATTTAAAATGAATGCGCTACTAAAATTTGTTGTGCTAAACGCCTTATTCCATTCTTACCTAAATGCACCATTAAAGCAGTACGAGGAAAATGATCCGGAATTATTTGGTGACTACTATGAAGGCGATATGGAAATGGAATTAAAACGTAATGGACGCATATCGGAAACAGTACGTTGGCCTAATGCTACAGTGCCGTATATAATCGATACGGAAGTATTTGGTAGTTATTAAAAAAAAAATAATTAAATTTATTCAATAATCTTTTTTTTTTTTTTATGACAGATGAAGCACACATAAATTATATAGAAATCGGTATGAAACATATCGAATCAGTTTCCTGCATACGTTTCCGACCCGCCTCAGCGGATTCGGATGAACATGTGCTACAAATCTATGGCGCTAGCACAGGTTGCCATTCAAAAGTGGGCTATGTCGAGGGTGCACAGACGTTAAATTTGCAAATTTATGATTTGGATGCGGGTTGTTTCCGTCTTGGTACCATACAACATGAACTATTGCATACGTTGGGCTTTCATCATCAACAGAGCTCATTTGAACGTGATGATTACGTACGCATTGTCGAAGAGAATATTACCGAAGGCAAGGAACATAATTTCAAGAAATATACAGAAGATGATGTTACCAATTTTGATATCGAATATGATTATGGCAGTGTTATGCATTATAGTTCTTTCGCTTTTTCGAATAATGGTGAGAAGACAATTATTCCGTTGAGTGATGAGAATATCGAACTTGGACAGCGTCGTGCTATGAGTGCGGCTGATATTACGAAACTGAATATTATGTACAAGTGTCCAAGGCCTGTTTAGGAGTTATATTTGTAAATATTTTTGAGTTTCAAGAAATTTATAAATAAAATACTTTAAGATAGTCTTGTCTGTTCTACATTTTAATTTAATTTAAGAAAAATTGTTTGAAAATCCACTTTTGGCTATGTTTCCGTTGGCAGTTGCGTTAGCGTTAAACAATCGATAAACTGATTACTCAAACTGATGAGAGATATTGAGTTTCCAAAATAAATTCCTACTATAGACTTCCGATAAATGTTTAGAAAGTAAAAAAATTAATGCAGTTATGCATGTTTCGATAGCCCGATTTCGTTTATCGATGATATAATTTGAGCAATCGCTCATCGATTGTTTTACGCTAACGCGAACGTAGCTACCAGTGGAAACAAAGCCTAAGATCAAATCGATTTCGGTTGAACATTTGTTTGTAAAATATACGCATTAAAAAAGATACCGGAAAGGATACAAAGTGTATATATTTTTTGAACAGCTCGGCAAGACGAGTAGATCTAACCAGATCCGTTCGTCTTTTAAAGTTACACATTTAACTCGCTGAAATTCGACACTCAAAGCTTTTCCTAAGCAGTTAATATTTGGAAACTAAAGTAAGAACGTCTATTTTTAACGCCCATTTCGAGACTTTCTATGAAAAAAAAAAATTTGAAGCGACCATCCAATGTTTCAGTTGCAGTTTGGATAAAATTGGGTAGCTATATTTCAAAGGCAATACATGTATACACTAGAGATTAGATAAGGATCGGTTCACTAGGTCACTTTAGTCCCCAAACGAACTCCCAAAACCAAAATCCCTAAACGAAGTCAAAGCTAGCATTCGAGACGAAATAACTGTAATAACGCTCAATGTTATGCCGAAAGCACGAAAAAGAATTGCTTCTTGAGTTTAGAATGGTGGTGGTCATTTAATCGACATTCTATTAAAAATCACGAAAGAAAGAACTCAGAAGTCGAGTATGCTCGACTGCAAGATATGCACAACTCCATCTTTATGTACCTAAAGTTAAGTCTTATTTTTGTATCTTACTTTATTGTGATGGAATTTCATTCAAAAACTCAAAAAAAAAAAAAAAAAAAAAACAAGAAGGAAAAAACGCTGAAGTCGAGTATGCTCGACTGCAAGATACCCTGTACCCAATCTATATGTACCTTAAGTTAGGTTCTATTTGACTACCATACATTATTGAATTGGATTTTCATAGAAAAACTTAAAAAATCGGGTATATCTTTGATTGGGTTTATACCCTAAAATTTTGTTGGGCCTACCCATATTGGTCTATTTTATTGGGACTATCAAAGACATAATTTATACAAAATTTAAATTTTGTAGAATAAAAAGCAATGACGTTTTTATGTAAAAAACCCAATTTTGGGGTAAATTTGTATGGGGCCTATACCTAAAATTTTGTTGGTCCTATCCATATTGGGATATTTTATTGGGACTATCATAGACATAATTTTTACAAAATTTGAACTTCCTAGAATAAAAAACAATGACGTTTTTATGCAAAAACCCAAAATTTTGGGGTAAATTTGTATGGGGCCTATACCTAAAATTTTGTTGGTCCTATCCATATTTGGATATTTTATTGGGACTATCATAGACATAATTTTTACAAAATTTGAACTTCCTAGAATAAAAAACAATGACGTTTTTTTGGAAAAAAACCCAAAATTTTGGGGTAAATTTGTATGGGGGCTATACCTAAAATTTGGTTGGTCCAACCCATATTTAGATATTTTATTGGGACTATCATAGACATAATTTATACTAAATTCAAATTTTCTAGAATAAAAAACAATGACGTTTTTATGTAAAAACCCAAAATTTTGGGGTAAATTTGTATGGGGCCTATACCTAAAATTTTGTTGGTCCTATCCATATTGGGATATTTTATTGGGACTATCATAGACATAATTTTTACTAAATTTGTGCTTCCTAGAATAAAAAACAATGACGTTTTTTTTAAAAACCCAAAATTTTGGGGTAAATTTGTATGGGGGCTATACCTAAAATTTGGTTGGTCCAACCCATATTTAGATATTTTATTGGGACTATCATAGACATAATTTATACTAAATTCAAATTTTCTAGAATAAAAAACAATGACGTTTTTTTGTAAAAACCCAAAATTTTGGGGTAAATTTGTATGGGGGCTATACCTAAAATTTGGTTGGTCCAACCCATATTTAGATATTTTATTGGGACTATCATAGACATAATTTATACTAAATTAAAATTTTCTAGAATAAAAAACAATGACGTTTTTATGTAAAAACCAAAAATTTTTGGGGAAAATTTGTATGGGGCTTATACCTAAAATTTTTTTGGTCCTACCCATATTGGGATATTTTATTGGGACTATCATAGACATAAGTTTTACTAAATTTGAACTTCCTAGAATAAAAAACAATGTCGTTTTTATGCAAAACCCCAAAATTTTGGGGTACATTTGTATGGGCGGTACTCCTTAAAATGGGTCTAGAGAAAAACCGTTAGTAAGTGCACACTTGACGGACTAGGAGAGTCTAAGTTTCAATTTTGAAAGCTCTACCTCTTATAGTCTCCGAAATAATCGTTTTCATACAGCAGACAGCATGACAGACGGACGGACGAACAGACAGATATAGCTAGTTCGACTCCCCTTCCAATGCTGATCAAGAATATATATACTTTATAGGGTCTATCTTGCCTCCTTCTGTCTGTTACATACATTCGCACAAACTTAATATACCCTTTTACCCTTTGGGTACAGGGTATAAAAAAAAAGAGTAAATTTGTATGGGTAAATTTAATAGACCTGGAATAATAAACAAAGAAGTTTTTATGCAAAAACTCAATATATTGAAATAGATTTGTATGGCTAACCCAAGAATGGGACTGAAGAAAAACCGTTTGTAAGCGATCACTTGACGTCTCAGAAAAGACTAAGTTTTAAATATGGTGTTTCTGTCTCTTATAGTCTCTGAGATAAACGTTTTCATACGTCAGACAGCGTACAGATGAACGGACGGAGAGACGGACGTAGAGATGGACAGAGCTAGATAGAGTCTCCTATCAATGCAGCTCAAGAAGTCAAAGTCAAAGTTATTCAATGTTGATATACCTATGATCTAGATGGCTTCATTCCGTAGGTGTAGACCCCATAAATATTTAATGCCCATATACATATCACTTAATAGACAGGCCTATTTGTAACAATTTAGACAGGTCAATTTGTAACAAAATTTATAAATTTTGTTCACAAGGAACCACAATGACACATAGTCCCCAAATAAAGTTATCCCCAGATTTGAAGTATTAGTCATCCATTGAATGCAAAATTATAATTAGGAGGTTAGTAATTTTTTAAAATAAAAAGTAGAAGTTTTATATCACGAAACTCAACATTCCTCTGTTTTGTGCCCCTAGTGGTGGAAAACAATTTCAAAATTGATTACTTGAAAAATTAATTGTCAACAAACTCAATAAATCTAAAATTTTAAATGAAATGTATTTATAGCCAACTCATTTTGATTGAAGAGTTTTATCTATTTAAAATTTAGTAAAAATAAGTCTTTTTTTTTCAATTTGTTCAAGTTTAAATCATTCATTTTAATTTAGAAAAGTTTGACTTATTACTTTGAAATACTACATGTATCGAAATAGTGGAGAAAAATTGTGTAAAACTAATTAAATTTTATCAGTTTCACATAATTCCTATTTTGGTATATTGCATGTCATATAAACCATGGTAAGTCTTGAATTCAATTTGTAGCTTTGACTATAAAAGGGGAAAAAATATTGAATAAGGAACAGTTTACTTTCTAACTTCATTTTGAACTGAATAGATCAGTAAAAATATTTCCAGCGAATTTCAAATGTCTTCATTACTTAAATCGTTGTTGCTAATCGCATTATTCCAATGTTGCCTGACAGCGCCTTACTTAAAACAGGAACGTAATCCTGAGCTGTATGCTGGCTACTATCAAGGAGATATGAAAATGGAAACAAAACGAAACGGAGCTGTAGAAGCTGACCGTTGGCCTGATGCTATTGTACATTATACAATTAGTGATAGTATTGGTAATGATATATAAAAGTATATATTTAGGAAATTTTTTTAAATTGAAATTTTTTGAGATTTATCTTTTTTTTTATTGCAGATGAAGTGCATAAAAAAAATACTAAATGCTATGGATCGTATACAAAATGTTTCCTGCATTACATTTATTCCCGGTGGTTGGAATGATCATGTAAGTACATATAACTGGTAATGGTGGAGGTTGTTATTCAGAAGTGGGTTATTTAGGAATTTTCCAAAGAGATCAAGAATTAAATCTGCAGATAGGTGCTTGCTTTTCAAGTGGGACTATAGAACATGAATTACTGCATACTTTGGGCTTTCATCATCAACAAAGTTCAAGTGAACGTGATGATTATGTACTCATTGTCAAAGAGAATATTGAAACGGGTAAGGAGGATCAATTCGAAAAAGAAATTACCATCAACTACGGCATTGAATACGATTATGGTAGTGTAATGCATTATGGAGCCACAGATTTTTCAAAAAATGGTAAACCAACAATTATTCCATTGCGTAAGAATGTTGAGATTGGACAACGTATTGGAATGAGTGATTCTGATATTAAAAAGTTAAATATAATGTATAAGTGCAATTTGTAACATAATATGGCCAATTTATTTATCGGCAAATTGTAATATAATATATGTAACAAAAATGCTACACCCAGCGAAAATATAAATAAATGTATTAAAGTGTGACCAGGTTTATTTAGTTTATCGAAAAGTTTATAACGCATTGATGGATCCATAGCGGGCCTTTAAAGTAAATATATTCGTAAACAGCTCGATGAGACGAATCAAAATAGCCATTTCCGTCCGTCAACACGATTCATTCGGAAAGTATTAAAAATAATATTTGACTAAAGACTATCGTTATACGCTATCGATACGATAAGAATCAGGCAACTACAAATATATATGCTATTTCAATCATGTATCTAACTGAGAACATGGCTTGTTCAAGAGGTATTTTGACCATATTTGACACAAATCGCTTCTCAAAGGAAGATTGAGGGCTATATGCTATAGTGGTCTCACCTCAACCATGGGTTAATTCCTAAACATGGGTTGTCGTTAGAAGTGTTTTTAAAAAAAAACTTCAAAATAAAAAAATTGTATGGAGGCTATGGCTTAAAATGAGCGAGGCACCTTGGTTTTACCACTTTAACTGCTTTAACTGTAATTACAGACAGACCGATGGACGTGCCTAGATCGACTCGTCTCATCGAGCTGATCAAGAATATTTATACTTTATGAGTTCTACGGCGTCTCCTTTAGTACATTACAAACTTTCCTACAAACTGAATATATCCGTTTACACTATGTGTAACGGGTATAAAAAGTCGGGACCAACGGAAAAGTTGTGAAAAATCGCGGTATGGGCGGTAATGGCAAAATAATATATTTTGCAACAGGATGGGCGGGACTCAGATTAATTATTTAGTCTCTCTTAAAAGTGGATTCACTTACAATATTGTTTACTGTCCAATATGAAAAGAAAGGCGCCACGCCCATTTTTTGATATGGCCCCCATACAAACCAAGCAACCATTTTTCAGATTTTGTATAACAATTGTTTATATTTATTGATATATTCACTCCAAACTGGGTAAAATCACTTCTACTGTTGTCCTATGAATATGCAACCGATATGACAAGGATCGGGCCACTATAACATATAGACCCAATACAAACTTACCATCCATTTTTTTTATTTTTTCAAGAAAATGATTAAAGTTAAGTGTGGTGGGTATTTGAGCTTCGGTGCAACCGAATTATAAATACATTTTTAGATAATTGTTTAAAAATATAATTATAGTTGCATGGATTTCTTATAGTAGAGGTTGTAGGTCTGGTCGAGTAAAAAAGCTGTTTGCTTGGAATCGGTTCGGGAATCTGAACATATGCTCCAATTTATAATTCAGTTCAAAATTGAATGAGTCCAATAAATTTACCGCCAAGTAGTTTGGATGATCAGATAACTTTTGCAAATATCGCGAACCTAATCATACGATCTCCTGCTTGATCCACGGAATTCCGAGAACATCATGAATGGTTTTGTTATCAATCATGCGGTGTGCATCTGAAATCATTCTTAGGACTTTGTTTTGAAATCTTTGAATGATTTTAATATCGGAATCACTTATCACTCCCCATAGTTGAATGCAATAGGTCCTGACTGGTTTTAGAATTATCTTGTAAAGCTCAATCTTGATACGTGTTTCTCATCGGTAGACGCGGATGGACGACCAGGACGCTCATCGTCTTCAATTGTGCTTTGCCTTCTTTAAATAATTTGAACTAATCAAAAACACTGGCACTCGACAAAACGTTATCACTAAATACTTTTTTAACATATCTAATATTTGGGTAGTCGAATAAACATTTTTAAAACAAAATTCAATGCAATTTCTATATTAAATTTTTTCACTCATTGTAATAAACGAAAAAAATTGTTTTTTTTTACTGAAAACACGTGCGTGCCTCATAAACTACTGACGCTATTGTCTCAAAATTTAACATAGAGGTCAGTTAGGGTCCTACCAACTTAAGTTATACAAGGAAAAAGTTAACTTCGTTGGAACCAAAGCTTATATACCCGTCACACATACCTTTAAATTGTAAATGCGTTATCATCAGTGGCTTAAATAGAACTTTGAGATGGGATGGGACGGGGTCAGTGGTCTGATGCAACTCCTTTGCCAAAAATGGGCGTGGCACCTTGTATTTGATATTGGATTATATTAAAAGTATTTTTACCCAATTTTAAGTCAAAACATTACAAAAAATTTCAATTTTCATACAAAAATTCGATAATGGACGGTAAGTTTGTATGGGGGCTATGCCTAAAAATGGGCGTGGCACATTAGATTTGACATTAGATGACAGTAGAAGTCTTTTTTACTCAATTTAAAGTGAATATATGTATAAATAATAACTATTTTCATACAAAAAATCTAAAAACAACGGTAAGTTTATATGGGGGCTATACCTACAAATGGGCGTGGCACTTTCATATTCAAACTTGACCTGCTCGTTGCCGATAAAAACTTAGGTTTCAAATTTTAGTTAAATATCTCTAGTAGTCTACAAATAAATAGCATTGAAATAAACAGACAGACAGACAGACGGACATGGCTAGATCGACTCGCCTCATCGAGCTGATCAAGAATATATATACTTTATGGTTTCTCTGAAGCCTCCTTTAATGCGTACAAACTTCCCGACAAACTGATAATACCCTTCACACTATTTGTGGCGGGTATAAAAAAAGTAGTAATTTAAGTTTTTGCCAATGGCCTCAAAGCCCCACAATGCTTCGTTACGTTATATTTTGACTTACTGAACCGCAAGACTGTGGCCTAAATGTCAATCTGATTATTATTATTTTCGTTTTAAGTGTTTCTAGATTCACATTTTACAAATTTAAAAGTTTAAAGGTTCGACTTTTTAGTTTAAGATTAAATTAGCTTTATTTTTTTTGCTGGCTTCGTGTTTGCAGAAATGTGATTTTTAGTTTCTAAGGCGCATCACAGTTTTACTGATTCAGAATTAAATAAAATAAAAATCATTATCAAATTTTGTATTTTAATTATTACAAAATGACTGAACATGTTTATTCCAAACAAAAAAATTATATTTTGATTACGCATTTTATGGACAGTAGCGTGTCAAAGGGGAAGCAATAGGGGCTTCATGATGATGGAATGTCCCACCGGACGCTGCCGAAAATTATAAAAAAAAAAACACCCGAAGGACAGGATAGAAACAAATTGTAGTGAAAGAGAACCCGGTTTTAGGCCCATGTCGAAACTTGAAACGCTATGTTAAAACCTTACAGTTATGCAAATCTAAGCTCAGGATCTACACTTGCCAATAAAAGACATATACTGGATTTTTTGCAAGGCACAGCACGGCACGAACTATTGAGAAGTACAGCTAATGCCCCATCTCTAGACGAAATATAAAATACATAATTTTACATTTCAAGTTAATTGTTAGAAATATCACAAAAATATTTGAAAATTTTCATTTTCTTTCATTGAAAATTTAATAATTATGATAATCAAAAAACTGTGCCCCCGAAGTTGAGATCAAGAAACGCCACTGTTCATAGAAATATGAATAATGCTATCAACATTAAACTTAATTATATAATTATTTTACTGATAAAGTCACATTTTAATTTTGATTTCTTCAGTCTAAGCTAATTCAACAAATTTTCAGTCATCTCAAGCAATTCAAACAATTCGGTTCGATTCGGTTGCAAAATTTTAAAATGAAAAAGTTTTACTTTTATTTGAATTTTCTGATTTTAATCACGTTAATATTTGGCAATGAAGACGATAATTATATTGAGAACTTTCCAGAAGATCTTTGCAATAGATTTATTCCAAATAATTTAAATTGTAAATTCGATTCTGAAACAAAAATACTGTCAATTTTTCGAACGAATATGATATTGTGAAAATTAAATTACAAATTGATGAAAATGCAAATTTTTTTATTAATTTTTATGATTACGCATTGCATTCGAACTTCTACAATTGGCAAAATTATTCGAGCATTGGAAAAGTGAGAAATTTGACAATGTTTGGATGTGCAACTGCATGGAACAGCAATGAAACTTTAAACGTATTTGGACTTAGTGCAGCAGATACATACAGATTTGCAGATGATTTTGAATTATTTGAAAAAAATGTATCTACTAAAAATCCGACGAAACATTTTGAATTAATAATCAATAGAAATAATCAAATGAAAATTAAATTACAATCTTATGAAAATTACACTTCAGGAAGCATAACAATACTTGAGAAGAGTACATTTGAAGGAAAAAGCAGATTTTATTTTAACGATCTTTTTAGAAAATATTGCAAATTTACAATATTTAAATGATTTGCATTTTCAAAAAGTAAGCGATGAATTTTATTCAAATAGTTTATTTATTCCCGAACATTTACCAGCATTTACGAATTTGAAACAACTAAGAAGCGTAACATTAAAGAATTGTATTGAACATCTACCACTGAAACTGTTGAAAGGATTAAGCAATCTGACATATATAAGCATAACTCAGAATACTTTTTTTGGTAAATATACCACCAACATTTTTTCACGATCAAATTAATTTAAAAATTTTATTGCTAAATGATAATAATTTACTGAGATTGGAAAAAATTTATTCATTAATAATATTGAATTAATTGAATTGGATTTAAGTCATAACTCATTAAATTACTTTCGCGATGACATATTCCCAAAAACAACAAAGCTAAAAAAACTCGATCTATCACATAATTATTTGTGTCTTCAAAGCAGGTAAAACTTAAAAAAAAAATGTATTGATATTAAATAAAAAAAAAAATTTTTACTTTCAGTGAACTCGTACCACATGTAAATTTAGAAACTTTTATTTTCAAAGGAGAACACTTATGTAACGATTTTAGATTCTCTGATTTAAATAAACTTTCCATAAAAACATTTGATGTGAACGTTATAAACTTTGATGGTAGTAACTATTCTGGTACAATTATGAAATGTCTTGATGGGCCAACGTGTAATTTTATAAGCAAAAAGAGTAGAGAAAGTTATTGCCCAGAGGAATGCGATTGTTGGATAAATAAGTTCGGTTGGACATTTGAAGTTGGTTGCAAGAATTTGAATTTAAGCAGAGTTTATGAATTTATAAATCCAATAAATGGTAAGGCTATTTTAAATATTGAAAACAATCAAATCAAAAGTTTACCAAATGCATGGATAAATGGTTATGGAAATGTTAGCAGACTTTACGCTGCTGCTAACCAAATAGAAGAACTACAAATGCTACAGATACCCAAAAATATCGAATATCTTGATATGAGAAACAACAGTTTAACACAACTCTCCGTTGATGTATTGGAATTCTTTGAAAAGAAAAGTGGCAGCATAAAACTCGCACTCTCTGGTAATCCTTGGCTTTGTGATTGCAATGTAAGAAAATTACATGAATTTCTAAAATCTGAACTTGCAATCATGGTCGAAGATGTTCTTAATATATATTGCGGTGATGCGAAATTTGAGAAACGTTTGTTAATAGATTACGATTATAAGGAATTTTGTAATGAAATCTCAACGACATAAATATGAACTGGAAATTTTGAAGAAGTAGCGTGGAACGTTCTAATAAACAAATTGTAATGGAATACATTTATGAGATACTAACTGAAAATTGTAAATATAAATAAATTGTTTATAAATAAATATTTTTAATTGTTTAAAATCATTTCTATTGTATTTGGGGTCGAGTTTGAAAAATGAAAATCTGAAAGTTAAAATTCTGTAGTGTCCCCACAGTAGCAAGGGATTGATTGCTTTTAACATGATGATATTTCTTAAATGAAGTCTTTAATTTCATTTTTTTATTGAATAAGACTTTTAATCGATTTGTTTTTCATATATCGATACATATTTCAAAAAGATAAGTCAAACTTTTGTAAATTAAAACAAGGAATAACGTTAACTTCGGTGGAACCGAAGCTGAAATACCCGTTACATGGGCGTGGCGTCTTGGTTTTGACCCTGGATGACAAAAGAAATGTTTTACCCAATTGGGAGCGAGTACATTCATTCAATTACTATTTTTAAAGAAAAAAATCAAAAAAATCGATAAATTTGCTATGGGGGGCTATACCTAAAAATGGGCGTGGCACTCTCTTTTTCGAGACTTAACCTAGTCGTTGCCGAGAAAAGCTTAAGTATAAAATTTCAGCCCAATATCTTTATATCTTCATCGAATAAATCGCATAGCAACAAACAGACGGACAGACGGACAGACAGACAGACGGACATGGCTAGATCGATTCGTCTCATCGAGCTGATCAAGAATATATATACTTTGTGGGGTCTCCGATGCCTCCTTCATTGCGTTACAAACTTTTGGACAAACGTTTACACTATGTGTAACGGGTATAACAAGGAAAACGTTAACTTCGGTAGCACCGAAGCTCAAATACCCGCCACACGAAACTTTAATCAATTTCTTGAAAAATAAAAAAAAAAAATGGGTTGTGAGTTTGTATGGGGTCTATATGTTATAGTGGCCCGATCCTTGTCATATCGGTTGCATATTCATAGGACAACAGTAGAAGTGATTTTACCCAGATTGGAGTGAATATATCCATAAACTAGCTGAACTACCCGGCCTTGCTCGGGTAATGTAGTAATACCTTATTTCAATTATTTGCAAAAAAAGTTGAATTTTTTTTTGGTTTACCCACTGCTTATTTTCCCAACGGATTATATTTTTTTTCGGTGTAATAACATTTATAACCAGTTGCATTTCTCTTGTTCAATTATTTGCCAAAATAATATTATTTTTTTTTGATCGCTTTTTATGGGGCATCGCCCGTCGTCCGTTTTTTTCAAACTTTTTTTAACATGAATACCGAGTTAAATTTCTCTTAAATACTTCTATGGGAGCCACGCCCACCGCCCATTGTTCTCAAACTACATACTTCCATTTTTGTGTAAGTTGAATCAAAAAATGGACATCTACAAAATTTAATTGAAACACGTGGAGTTGTTTCAGGAAATATTAGATGAATTAATGATTAATTCAATGGGTACAACGCCCGCCACTCCAATTAGTGGTATGAAAAATAGTTTATGTCCGATTCTTAGACCAACTGAATATACACACAAATTTCATGAGAATCAGTCAACCCGTTTTCGTGGAGTATCGTTGCAAACGCTGTGACATGATATTTTTATATATTATATAGCAGGAACCCGCGGCTTTGCTCGCGTTTTTTTTTTTTTTTTGCTTCTCTTTAGTGGTTAAATATAAAATGTTCAAAAATGTGGGTTCAAGTTTTGGAAATCCCTAAACACGACTAACCATCATTCAAATGCCCAAAGTTTCACATCTCTACGTCTATTCAATCCAAATGTATTTTTTTTTAATGCTCTCATTAGGCCCCGGGTCAAAATTTTCTAAAATCCCATCTTAGTGCTCACCTGTAATAAAAATAAAAAAAATTGATCAAAAAATCTATATTGGGTCCACATATGGGACCCAGGACCAAATTCCGGAAATCCCTTGAGCACCTAAAACGCCAAAAATGTTTTTTAACCATCTTTCAAATAAGCCCTGTTTCAAGTCTCTACGTCTATTCACTCCAAAGATATGGCTTTTCCGGTTTCAAGGCACCCATTAGGCCCCCGGGTCATAATTTTACAATTTTTTTCAAACAAAACAAAAAAAAATATGTAGTTCAAATCGGTTGAGTCATTCTCGAGTTTTAGCGTCACTAACGCACAGCTATATATTTTTATAAATATAAATAGATAAACTATTGTTATACAAATTCTGAGAAATGGGTGCTTGGTTTGTATGGGGGCTATATTTAAAAATGGCACCTTGGTTCTGACATACAAACTTAATAGGAGCACAAAAAGCTTAAGTTTCAAATTTCAGGTTAATATCTTTAAAACTCTCTAAGAAAAACGCATTGCAACAGACGGAGAGACGGACAGACAAACAGATAGACAGACGGTCATTGGACAGTATTAAAACATAGAAAAGAGAAAATTATTTTTGTACGGAAAAAGTATAAAACCGACTTCATGAATGGATCGTATATGCCTAATGCTTTGTTTTAGTGGTAGTTTAATTTACTTGCATTGTTGCCTTTCAAATGAAACCAGTTTTGGACTCATCGTTTGGATGGTTTTCAAGTCCATAGCGGACATAGAAACATTTTTTTATTTTATATATATATAGCTAACTTTTTTTGTATAAAAACTTTAAACTCAACGGTAAGTTTGTGGTGGTGGTGGCTAAACTTTTAAATAAGCTTGGAACTTTGAGTGGGCGTGCCATTCTAATTTTAGCATACAAACTTTCTACGACCGAGAAAAGGAAGGAAATCATGATTAATTCTTTACTGAAAACTAAAATTTTATACTGCATATACTATTGGCGTCATCTTTTGAAAATAGATGGTTTACACTTACGTTACTGCAATAATTTACTTTTAATTTAATTTATTGCTTTGAAATGTAGAACCAGTGACTAACTATTTAGTTATCCATAATAATAATTTAAAGCTACTGAAGCAAATTCTAATTAATTTTAATCAGTTTTATCATATTTCAATACATTACATGTCAAATAAACCATGATAAACTTAATTTACAAATAATACATTTAACAAGTTTTGTGAAAAAAAAGTGAAGTATAATTTTTAATTCTAAACAGTTTACTTTCAAACTTTATTTCTCGGGCTATGGGGGCTATACCTTAAATTTGTTTGGACCTACCGATATTGCGAAATTTCATTGGGACTATCATAGGCACAATTTATACTAAATTTGAAGATCCCAGAATAAGACACAAAAGAACTTTTTACGCAAAAACCGAAAATTTTTACGGTATGGGGTACAATCTCTTTCATACGGCAGACAGCAGCACAGACAGACGGACGGGCGGACAGACATAGCTATATCGACTCGCCTTTCAATGTTGACCAAAAATATATATACTTCTAATTGTTACATACATTTGCACAAACTTAATATATCCTCTTACTCTGGGTACAGGGTACAAAAACATTTAATCGAGTAAATCGAGTACAGTACTAACGCCAAAGTAAGTATTGGCGAAGAAGTTTATTTCGATTGCCATAAGCAATTTGAGTTAGAAGCATATTTTTCGGAATACTTGTCATTAGGAGTAGGGATAGAATTTGAACCATTCGAAAAGTTCACGGTATTTGCTGAGATAAATATTTTCATTATTACTGGTTTGGATGTGGTCAACTTCGCGATGTGAAGAATGGCAATCATTGAATCATTTGAAGATATGGATTAAACGGCCCAAAATACATCAGAAATGACCGCTCTGGTCCGCTACTGTACAATCAATAAACACAGCGCTAAAAATTTTTCTTTAATGACTTGGTCACCAATGACTGATTGGTGACATGTCGTGGGTTGTGTTAAAATTAGAGAGTTAAAAATACTCAATATGCTTATACAATTTAAATTGTAATACCTAAAAAAGCATTATTTTTTCTCTCAATATTTGGAGAGCCTCATTGTAGCTTTATTGAAAGACAAAAATATAAAAAAGAAATATCCCTCGACTTCTCTGTCGCTCGCTAAATAATGGACAGATATGGTAATGGAAAAATCTGCTATTTCATTCACTTCAATTTACAGTTACTAATTCTCTCATGTGGCTTTAAAGGATTAAAGTGCTGAAAAGTTAAAAAAAAATTAAGTTTTTCATTGTTTATTAGATATAAACATGACTTATCTTCAATATACGTTTTAAAATAATCTTAATCTACCAGATAAATTAAATACAAAGTAAATTAGTACTGCTTTCTCAACTTCTGTTTGATTTAACAATACATTTCGGAGAAATTTCGGATAAATTTCGGTCGACTTATTTATTTTTGTGTTCACATGGTTTTTGCAACAATGCAAAATTGCAAAACTGCAATATTGCACAAACTTTTTATTTGTTTAATATTGAAATACACTTTTCGTGGAAATTTCAGAAAATTGTATATCGAAATCAAGTTTATGCTGTCTTTGATGAAATATGATATTAATTGATGGTTGCACCGTTATTATTTTTGCACTGTTGCACGGTTGCAAGATATTGCGAATATAACCATTGTTCGAATCAGTTATGATCTCATCATTTGCTATATAAACATTTTAGTTAAACATTTTTTAACTTAATGTGATGCCTCAGCATAATGCAGATTATGCTTAGATCATTTTTTTTTTATAACTCATGCAAACTTAAGTTTATTTCGGTATAAATATATTTTTAAATGCCGCAAATATAGTTTTAATTCATCGCTAATTTCTATCACAATTGGCAACAACAACATCCGTATAATTCGGTGGCGGTGTCTCCGGTCGTCGTACACTTACAGTCGCTTCAGGACCATTCGGATTAAGTTCAACACTTGCAACCAGTGAACTAGAATCATAAAAACGTGAATTTGCCGTTGGCGGTTCACGTTCCGTAAAACGATTATTAAATAAATTACTGCGACTGAGACGTCGTATAAGCTGTGCCGTATTCTGATTGATTGTACGATAATATTGATGCCGTGCAGGACGTCCAAAGAGACGCGATACAAAACTATCTTGCGGTCCATACGGTTGACGTACAACACTTCGCGAGTGTTGCTGCTGCTGTCCACGTGCACGTGAGCGTCGCGGCTGACGACTGCTGCGCTCTGGAACAGGCGGTGGTAAAATACTTGTAGCATCTGTAAGACTTATAACTGGTGTAATACTTGGCTGCTGCTCGGCTGCATTTAAACGCTCCTCTTCACGTAATTCAGCCTTTTTTACGTTTATATTCACAACAATTCTTGATGCAGAGTGCACAGGTTATAATGAAAATCACAACACAAATGCCCGTTGCACCACCAATTATAAAGGCTAACTTAATATCATCCTCGGTGTAGGTGTGCGTCTTCGCCAGAAATTCACGTGCACCCTCATCCTGTTCGAAGAGCATATGACTAACACGTTCCAAACAATTGCGATAACGTTGACATAGTTTATCACGTTCACCCTCGCATACAGCGCTATCGGATTGCTGCTGCGTTTGTTGCTGTTCTTCCGATTCAACACTATCCGGCAAATTGCGCCAAATATCCAAGACATTAACCGGTTCCATCTCTTCTGTTTGCTGCTCTGCATCTAACAGTTCCATGCGTTCAAATAATGGCACCTCCCCAGCGTCTGCATCAGCGTCATCATTTGTGAGCAGTGCTGCCTCCTTCTCCTTATGCTCTTCCGTTATAAAACAATCGCTCATGCTCAGCTCAATGCCACGTTTATGCAAAATGCGCAATGTTTGCGTTAAGGCACGATCACAATTTAGCGGATTCTCATTTAAATCAATTTCTTCCAATTGTCTTGGTGCATTGAAGACGCCACTGCTGAGTGTTATGAGCAGATTTTGTGCTAAATTCAGCACACGCAGCTGTGGCAATGCGCTGAGTAATTCTGTATCCAATTGACTCAGTTGCGCATTACGTAGATTGAGTATACGCAACGTTGTGCTACGTAAAAGCGGTCGTTTTGAGAGCGTCATAAATTTATTACCCTCAAGATTTAATTCATTCATTTGACGATTTGTTTCCAGTAAATGTTCATCAATATATTCCAAACGATTATACGAAAGATCGACCATTTGCAGTGTGCGCAATGCACTAAATGCATCCGTATGTATGCTGTGTATTGCATTATGCGACAGCGTGAGATTTATCAGATGCACATAGTTCTATAAAGAAAAGATATCATTACTCATTTAAAGTTTGAGTTGCTTTACTATATTTTATTATTTTACCTTTAAACATTCACTGTCAACGCTGGTGATATCATTGTAGCTTAAGTCTATTATTTGCACTGCCTTTGGTATTTCAATGTTCGCGCTTATCAGTCGTTTGGCGCTGTTCAAAGAGAAAAAAGCGTAGAAATAATTATAAAAACAAAAATATTTATGTTTGCTTCGTTTGTAACAAAGCATTTCTACTTTTCTGTGTATAGAAAGTGTAGTGAAAATATGTGATAAGGTAATCTTTTGATAGTTGGTATTCTAGTAAGGGGTTTCACCAAATATCGTTTTTTTCGTTTTTTAAATGAATGGAGTGAGTAAAAATTAAGAGGGTTGGAGGCACCTACGATGGACAAGCAGACAGACACATTAGCTAGATCGATTTAGCTAGCGATACTAGCAAACCTAGATACATACTATATATATATGTATGTCATATCTCTCTTTTACCATACACCTGCGGGATATATTAGATAAAAACCAAAAAAAAAAAAAAAAAAAAAAAAAACCTTTAACTTCGATAGAACCGAGGCTCAAATACACTGTCACACGAAACTTTAAATAGCTAATATAAAGAGGAATGGATGGGGTTCAATCAAACGAAAAAAGCCATATTTAGAGAGGTCACATAGAAACCATATCCAGATTTTTAGGAAAAACCTATAACAATAATTTTCTTGCAAAAAAAAAAAAAAAAAGAACCACGAGATGATTCATATCAAATTAATATTGCTCACATAAATTATATTCGAAATTTTTTTAGCTAATTCAGAGAAAAATGCAGTCATAAATAATAACTTTTGCATATAAAACCCAAAAAAAATGGGCATTTTGTTTGAATGGGGCTAAACCAAACTTCAACTGAAAGATCAAAATTATTTTTACCCTTTAAAGAAATTTGTATGGGCACTATGCAAGAAAAATGGGCGTTTCATCCTGGTTTCAACATGTAATGAGCATAATGCTTTAAAAAACTCTTAAGTTACGATTTTCAGTTCAACATCTTCATAACTGATCGAATGAAACGAGTAACAACAGACGAATGGATGGACAGATAGATAGGCAGATGGCTACGACTAAATGGAACAAGAAAGTACGCTGAAGTCGAGTATGCTCGACTGCAAGATACCCTGTACCCAATCTATATGTACCTTAAGTTAGGTTCTATTTTACTACCATACCTCATTGAATTGGATTTTCATAGAAAAACTTGAAAAATCTGGTATATATTTGAATGGGATTATACTTAAAAATTTGTTGGGCCTACTCATATTGGTTTATTTCATTAGGACTACCATAGACATATTTTGTACTTAATTTGAACTTCCTAGAATAAAAAACAATGACTTTTTATGTAAAAACCCAAAATTTTGGGGTAAATTTGTATGGGGGTACTCCTTAAAATGGGGTTGTAGAAAAACCGTTTGTAAGTGCACACTTGACGGCCTAGGAGAGTCTAATTTTCAATTTTGAAAGCTCTAACTCTTATAGTCTCCGAAATAATCGTGTTCTTACGGCAGACAGCATGACGGACGGTCAGACGGACGGACGGACAGACATACATTAAATTTATTAATAAAGTTTGTACAATGTTTTGAACAAATATTTTGTTTAACTAAAGTTATTAATTGTTTTTGATAAACAACAAATGCACTTTAAATTTAAAATAAGTTAAAAATTTTGCATGGTCACCTTACATTGAACCATTTTTGAACCGGTTTGCAGCCTTGTTATATACATATATTTTAATTTAAAAATAAATATTTTTTAAAAGTTTCAAATCTACCGAAGCAAAAATATTGATTGCTTACTATCTCTTTCTCAAAATTTCTTGTACTTTTCTCTCCTTGTGGAAGACTCTTTATTCTTTGAGAAGAAAAGTTGGCTAAATAGACGTACAGATGGACAGTGCTATATCATCAAGGCTCTCGATGTTGAGTAAGAATGAGTAGACCTTACGACTTTTGCTGAATCTTTAACAAATAAAATCTCAGCAATGGAAGGTGAGTTCGTTTGTAAGATTATCTTTTAGAAGATCAGATGGTCCAGTGGAATGTATAATCGCAAAAAAAGCGGAAATATGGTAATTTCCCAATATTTTTGAAATTTTAAGGCGTAAGCTGCAAATTTTTCGTATCAGTTTGTTCTTACCTTTGTTTCTGAAGGCAGCAAAACAATATTCCCAACGGTTTACGAGTTATATGCATAAATCTTTAAGTTTCGCTCAAAGAGCTCATCTATATCACTTCATCTATTTCGCCCTACTCAAACCAGCTCGATTTCCTTAAAATGACGGCTACTGCACCAATCTTGACTGATGCAATCACCGCCAGACTGTCGAGAAACGGCCTACCAAGTGCGGTAAACCTTATTCTCCCAAGGGCTGGAGAGTGGCAGAGAAAATGTTCTACTGTCTAATTCTTTTCCACGTTTCTTCATCTCCTACAGAAATCATTTGATGCTACCTCTAGTCGGACGGCATATCTGCCATCCGGCAGCTCAAACCATCATGGATAGAGTCTGTCTATTATGGCGCATGAGTTGGGCTGTTCGTTTGGTGTTGTATTTTGGCCACGTAAGTTTCGAGATATTGCATTTGCGATATGTGGTCCACCTAATCTCTGCTAGTCTGATTATTTTTTCTTTCACTCGCAGCTTCAGAGAGGCCATGGGAATTCCTGTCGATCTCCTCCCCGGAGGAATACCGGAATTTGTACCTTCTCTGGCCAATATATATCTTCTTCCCAATTACCAAATACATCTTGGTGACCCGGAACCCATTTGAGGCAAATATCCCATTGCTTAGCCATCTCGTTGAGAGATGTGCGGCACTGGGAGGTAGTTTTAGCCTGACTATCCAAGCCTATTACCTGAGTGGTGTCCAAGATAATGCATGGCTTCGTGTATAGCGATCATTTCAGCTTAAAACACTGCAGTGATCGGGAAGTCACAAAGATTCTCTAATCTCCAGGTCCGGGAAATGTATATGATACATTAAAAGCAAATACGAGCTAGACAATCCCAATTGGGATTTAGCTTGTTTCGATAAACAGTTTCTAGAAATGAAGTCAAAATGGAGTAAAATATTTTCGTTAATCATGCAGACCGAGTTTTGCTTTACTCATTTTGTAATACGCTTGCCAGGTATAGAAATAATACGAAAAGCTTTAAATAGAAGCCACAAATTCAAAAAATATCTTAGTCATTTAAAAACAGAGTATCTTTCTAAGTATAACAGATACTCAATAAACGAATTGAAAATATATTTATTTTATATTGTTTCCATTAATCCATTTTCACATTTTCACATATTAAATATCAAAATTAATCCAAAATGCATTACTTATAAGTATTTCTGTTAAATATAATGTCTTCTTCTTTCTTCGTAGATATCAACTCACCTGCATACAGCTCGATTTCGTTCATTATAAAGATCACAGTTACAAAAATTTGGACAATATTGTGGCGCCTTACTGCGACAGACTTGTAAAAGAACACAAAGCACAAGCCCAATATAGAGCAATATTTGTTTGATATTTAACATCATTTTCATTTTGCTGTCGATAAGCAAGCATTTTATAATAAAAACATTTAAGTATTTATTTTTCACACACGATTTGATAACAATTTGTATAGTATTTAGAATTTACTTTTATTTTTAATTTATTTTATTTATTTTTTTTCAAAAAAAAATTCTTGTAGGCGCGTCAATGTTTTCACTTTGAGAGTTTTAAAAAAGACTATTTTACTCTTTTTCCATTTGATTTGTAATAATAAATAATTTTTTTGTGTGTGCGCTACACTTGTTTTGATTGGGTATATTAGTTTACAGTAAGCATTGATTGAGTTAATTTTTTTTTTATATAGACTCCGATAGACAGACAGTCTCTGTGCGAGCTATCTCTCCACCTGCCACTCATCACCATATGTGAGATACATCGAATCTTATATTGCTGACCTCAATAGATACTTTGAAGCAAACTAAACTATTTAATGTTATTTCAATGTGTAGCGTACTACTTATGACAATGATAAGATGAGATAAGATAAATAAAATTATCTAATCTTTTTATATTGTATTTTTTTCTAGCTAAAGTTTGACGTGTGCTCATTACTTGCTCATTCGATTGTTAAGAGAAAATGCAAATACTCTCTTAATTTTATTTTTAAATATTTTTTTGTTTTTATGTGACTTAGCAACAAATCAATTAAAATGAATCAAAGTCAAGTGTCAAGGATTATCTTTTAATAAATAATTTTTTATTTTTCTTTTAAATGCAACTAAAATTAAATTTGTATAAAAAAAAAGATACAGATACTTTATCTCACTACGAAAAGGCGACTGTTAAAATGCATAAAAGTTGCTACAAATTGTAAAAGTCTTACAAAATTTAAGCAGTTCGTGCATGCTGCATGCATGAAACTTGTCAGTTGTAAGCTATAAATTAAGCGAACTGCCAACTGAAAGCGCTACGCTGCGGATGCGTTGCAGTGTGCAGCGTTAAAGCGCTTTTTTTTTTTGTTTTTTGGTCAAGACGAAATCACAAAAAGGCTTTTGCGTTGTTATAAATTTTTTGTATTACATGATTTTTATTTATTTATTTATTTTGTTTTTTGTATACCCTTTAAAAAAATAATGTATATATTTTCCATAGCAGCACTAAACTATGTCCGTCTGTCTGTCTGATCAAAGTAAAACATTTTAGCATAAAAAAAATTCTATGAAGTATGCCAGAGTAGCCTTTTTAAATACTTAGACTACCTATAGTGTATCTTTTATTCGTCTAAACTCAACTGTATATATTTTGCTCATCCTTTTTATTTTTTTTTTGTATAAGTCTGACTTTGATGTTGTTGGCTACCGGAAACGCTAGCTGTGCGGTAAAGTAGCTTAGTGTGGCTTGGTATTTTCTGGAACATTTTGTTTTGTTTTTTTTTTTTTTTTTTTTGTTTGTAGGATTCTATATGCGCTTGGTTGACGATCAAGTGGCGTGTAAGCTGTCATTCCGGTTGTTTCTTTACTTACTCTGCAGTTACTGTTAATGTTGATGTTGTTGTAGTTGAAAAAGAAACATACTCGCAATGTTGCATATTCAATTTGAACGTTTATATGTGTATTTGGTTACCCTCTAAATAAAATATTCACTTGTTTCAGTACTGCATACATTTTTAAGGTTCCAAATTCAAAAGCACTAAAACCGTATTTGAACGGTTCTAAATTAATGACATGGACCATCTCTAAGAAACCGTTTTCGAGTATCAGGATTAAGTGAAGAACTTTGCATAATATAACATCTTATAACACATCTGTAGAAGAGAGACCTTTTCGAAGGTGAGGAAAAAATAACCTCCGGGAATGGAATAAATTTAAAAAATTTTTTTTTTTTTTATATTTTTCAAAAGACGGCCCCTTTTAGCTCAATACACTTATTCCTGATCCCGTCCGAAAAGTAATTTTCCGGAACGTCTGTAAAACATTTCTTCGCGACGTCGATGATTTCCTCGCGTGAGCTGAATTCTTATTTCATGAGCACTATTTTGTACGAGGGAGCTAAATCGGGCGAATATGGTGCATGCGAAAGCAATTGGAGCCATAAATCATTGATTTTAGCCGTGGTTGCGATGTTCTTGTGCGTCGGCGCATTGTCTCGCAAAAGCAAAATTTCATTTCGCTTCATGTGAAGCCGTTTTGCAGATATTTCGGTCTTCAATCGCTCCAATAATTCACAATAACACTTGCTGTTGGTGGTATTTTCTTTTTCGAGGTAGTTCACGAAGAGTGTGCCATGACAATCCCAGAAAACCGAGAAAACCTTTCCGACCGCTTCGGAGCACTCGTGCCGGCTTTAGACCATTGCCACTCTTGGACACTCATTCTGTTTTCTGGTGTGTAATAGTGGATCCATTTGCAGTTACCAATCGACGCCAAAAGTCAGCTTGACTCCGCATCAGCAAGTCCAAACAGTCATTTGAAGTGCTCTGGCGTTTGTGGTTTTGGTCCTGAGTGAGCATGCTCGACACCCAGCGGCAGGATAACTATTTTATATGCAATATCTTGCCCAGCTCGTGCACCATTCCTTTCCGGTTAGCCAACACCATTTTATGTATTTCTTCGACATTGTCCTCTTTAACCGCATCGGAGGTCCTGCCGCTGCGGACACCACGAGACTTTTCAACCCACCTAGTAAGTATAAGCGAACATAGGAAGCATATCACCAACTCGTAAAGTATGACAGCCAAAACTGTTATAGGCTTTGCTATTTCTCGGGCGCAATCTTGTAACGCATTGCTACGGCAGCAAACTCAGCGGGAGCGGGAGTACTAAAGACACCTTCGGCGATTTTTGTCAAGCGAGACTATCAAAACTATCGCAAAACTTTCACGCTCGAGCTCGAATATAATACATGAAGGGAGCGTTAAGCGAGAGTATCGCAAAACTATCGCAAACGTATCGCTCTCGAGCTCGAATATGATATATTTATAAAGCGAGCGTTGATCGAGAGTTTTTCTCCATATTAAAAACTTAAACATTCGCCTTTAAACATAAGGCTTGGCGTTGTGAGTTAAGAGGTCGCGCGACCCCAAATGCTTTAAAGTCAGAGAAGGCTTCGAGTTCGAACCCCGGGCGAGGCAGTAAGTTGAAATTTAAATAAGTTAACAAATAAGTAAGAAAGGTAAGAGCTGTTGGTGGAAAACAATCGATAATAGTGAGAAAAATCGTTTCTTAAAATCGATAGTAACAAAAAAAATGTTAGATCTTCGATACTGTCGGTCGTGCTATCGATTATATTTTAACATTTTAAGCGTTTTGCCGTTTAAAACATATTCAAACAATTTTTGAATTGATTACAACTGCATTCAAATTGGTTTTCATTCTTCCTTGTTGTTTTTGTCTATTTTTTGTGCTGTCTTTGGTTAAAAACCCCGCAAATTGAAAGTTTGAGCTAGGTTTGAGCTCAAAAGTCACATTTATTGTTGAAGGGATCACAAGTCATTCGTTCTCAACGGGTAAGGTCCCAAGTTATAAAACATATGAGTACAAAAGAGATGTCAGAATTTCTCTTTTTTCTTAGTTTCGTATGTAGTTTTGCAAGTGTAAAGAAGATATTTTTGTTATCCTCTTGCTCTTGCTTGACTGCAAGATACCCCGTTCCCAATCTTAAGTTAAGTCCTTGCTTACTACAATATCTCATTGAATTGAATTTTCATACAAAAACTTAAAAAATGGGGTATATTTGTATGAGGCCTATACCTAAAATTTTGTTGGTCCTACCCATATTGGGATATTATATTTTGACTGTCATAGACATAGTTTATAGTAAATTAATTCTTTCTAGAAAAAGAAACGAGGGCGTTTTAATGCAAAAACCCAAAATTTTGTTGTAGATTTGAATGGTGGGTACCCCTTAAAATGGGGCTAGAGAAAAGTCGTAAAGTCTCCGATATAATCTCTCTCTCTTAGGTCAGACAGCAAGACAGATGGACAGACGGACGGATAGACAGACATAGCTAGCTCGACTTCCCATTCAATGATGATCAAAAATATATATACTTTATATGGTCTATCTCTCCTCCTGCTGTCTGTTACATACATTCTCACAAACTTAATATACCCTTTTACCTTTTCGGTACAGGTTACAAAAAGTGAATAAAATAAGAGAAACGCATTTAAAACATTAAATGCCAAAATCATTTCAGACTTTTTTCCAAGACTTCAGGACATTCACTCATTGCATGCTTTAGTCGCATTAATCGAAACTAGTCAGACAATTTCTCATGTGATTTGCTTTATAAAATATATATATTATTTTTATTTTTATACTTACGTAGTATTTCAATGTTTAATATTTAAAATATTTTTATTTTTTTTTTAACTTTTATAAACTTGGCTACAGCGGCTGCAAATTGTATAAGCTTTGTTCTGCAATTGCACTGTTTCGATTTGAATGTTACATTTTGCTAACTTTAATTTGATTTTTTACTTTGTTTCAAAAGTGCGAAAGTTTTTAGATGTTATAATTTTTTCCAACACTTTTTGACTGCGGTTTTTCTACGCAACCAGGAATATGGTCAAAAGGAGCAACGAGTGCAGAGTATATAGCTTTTGTCTGTGGTGCAACGCTAATGGCCGACATCATTTCCTAATTACTTTTGTTTCTCCGAAAAATGCGCTTCAATGCAGTTTATGTAGTATTTTCCCCTTAACAATTTTTGTCACTTTTGGGTACAAAAGTTTTGCTCATTTGGTTTTATATGCAAAACTTTGTATTTGTTCTTTTGTTTAAATTAAAACCATTTTGTATAGCTTTAGTCTTTGATTTTATTTGATTATTGTTTGAAATTATGTTGGGTATAATTTCTAATGACAATGAATATTGTTACATGAATTGCTACTTTTAACTTAAAAGTGGGTAATATTCTAAAAAACAAAATAAGAGTAACAAGCGCCAATTTGGGTACTGGTTTGGAAGGCAATGGAACATAAAAGAATGAGCGAAAAGAAATTAGCGTTCACTAATTGCGCAGCGATATAGTCAAGTCTCTGAATACTGTTTTCTCAGTAGTGGTGACCAGCGCTCTATTGCAAAAAAAACGCTGTTATAGTCTGTGGTATGTATGTATATTTTTAAACCGTAAATTTTTTTTTTTAATCCGATAAAACCATGAAATTTGGCATCATATATTCTAAGTTTTTATTAGAATCAATGAATTGGCCCTGGCCATTCATTCGGAAGATTCAATTTTGCGTAATTTTTTCGAACGTTTCGAACGAATTCCTCGAACAACGCGCGGTGTGTTTTCCTGTAAGGCTTCAATTGTGTTCGGCTTGGCCACATAGACTAATGACTTCACATAACCCCAGAAGAAATAATCAAAAGGCATTAAATCGCATAATCTTGGCGGCTAACTCAAAGGGCCATTTCGAGAGATGAGCTGCTCACAGAATTCATTCTTCAACGAGCTGTGTGGC
This sequence comes from Leucophenga varia, assembly GCA_018903435.1. Classification (NCBI taxonomy): domain Eukaryota; kingdom Metazoa; phylum Arthropoda; class Insecta; order Diptera; family Drosophilidae; genus Leucophenga; species Leucophenga varia. Next base: position 179,846 of record JAEIFJ010000472.1, on the reverse strand, counting down.
ATAAGGCGCTGTCTTGATGAAACTACATGTCAACCAAGTTCAACTCAGCCAACTGGGGCAAAAAAAAAAAGTCGGGTATTATTCGTCGATATCGATTGCCGTTGACGGTATCGTTTCTTCCACGTTCGACTTTGAAATAAAATGGAACTATGATGCTACCAGCCCATAAACCACACGAAACTATCGTTTTTTCGGGATGCTTCGGTAATCCTTGTATGCCATTCGGTTGTTCATCATCCCAGATGCGACAGTTTTTCTTGTTTACGCCTGATATTAGATAAGCCTAGTCTGTTTCGGAATAAATTAAAAAATGCTTTTGTCGACCTGTGTTTTTTAATAGCAAACTAGATAAAATTTTTCGGATTTCTGAAAACTACAACATACATTTATCGAGAGCATTGCTGACAGCTTAAAGCTATAGCACTAATTTGGGACGCTAATAGGGCTCAAATTCTAATTTGTGTACACAAACTCTTGATATGTGAACCCAGCTTTTGAGCCCTATTAGCGTCCCAAATTCAAAAAAAAATTTTTAACGACCCTCCCTACTAGAGAGCATCCTTAAACTGGGCCTAGAGAAAATCCGTTTGCAAGTGCGCCCTTGACGCCCTTAAGACGATCCAGGAGAGTCTAAGGAAATAATATCTCTCATACGGCAGACAGCAGGACAGACGGACGGGCGGACGAACAGAAATAACTAGTTCGACTCCCCTTCCAATGCTGATCAAGAATATATATTCTTTATAAGGTCTATCTTACCTCCTTCTGTCTGTTACATTCATTCACACAAACCTAATATACCCTTTTACCCTTTGGGTATAGGCTATAAAAACAACGAATTGCTGCAGCCTGAGATAACAGATAACAAAACTTAGGGGGATACTGGGCAAAGATTCGGCAGAGGATGACAAATTAGTATAAAAGGTTGATCATTTGGCCAGTCGAGACAGTGCAGATCGACTGGTTTATAGCTAGCGTTTACGGCGCATCGTTCATTGCCACGGGTAGTAAAATAGTGTAGATCGACCGTAGTTAGTGTGTCACAGCCACGGATAGAAACCCGTCCTTAAGCTTCTGAAGAAAATCATCTAAGCTAGGGTCACCTGCTAGTTCGTAGAAAGAAGTATAATATCAGCAAGAGGCACTCCAGGTCTAGAAGGTGAGTCTAAGAGAGGTCGAAGCCAAGGAGGAACATTACGGAGGAGCAAGAGCGTCAGAAGAGCGCCATCCCAGGATCAATATAATAGATTGATTTAGTAAGTTAGTTTTGGTAGATTTAAGTTATTAAATAAAGTGTATATCAATAAATTTCTGTTGCGAAAGATGGGCGCCGGGACAGGAATTTCGTGAGTTCCATGGATTCCGCTGAGTTTCGATTACTTTTGAGTACGAAACTGCAAATATTTATAAATTATAACACTTCACTGTTTAGTTTTAAGCTTTTTTAATAACTAAATTTAATCGGGACCCAGCGGAATCCATGGGATTCCCGTCCCAACGCTCATCTCTATTAAAGACTTTAAGGTGAATATATAACGCATGCGCTACAATGGGGAGAAAGGGCTGCAGCTCTAGATCAATGTGTTCTGAATTTAATAGTAAATGCCCGTATCATATCATAGATATTTGAACTTCCATAGATATTTTTTTTTTTTTTTGCATTGCAGATCACATTGGCGATCACATTGCTTATCTAAGTCATTACATACATTTTTCATTCAAACATGAATTAAAGATTTAAGTCATTCGTTCTAGACTAAGGCAACCATTCACTTAAGTAACTCAAAAATTCTTATTTTGTGTTTTTGCTATAAAGCTCAGCGATTTATTTCAGACAAGCCACAAACAACTCCATTAACATGTGCTGTGCTGCGCAAGCGCTTAATGCTGTAAAAATATTATTGCTGAAGCGTAAATTCAAAAAACAAAAAAAAAAAAGAAGTGGAAAAAAACAGCAAAAACACAAAAACAGGGACAACAAACGCCGGCAGCATGCAGCAAGGACATGTGTCATGCAAGTATTTAAGGACAAACGAAAAGGCAGAGAGACAGACAGACAGACAAAAAAAAGAGAACTGCATATACATAATGATAAACAATGCTTGTGGTCAGTTGAACATGTCGCGCTGTTATACAGACAGACAGACGGACACATGTAGCACATAGGACATATGGCGGTAAGGATATAACGAGTGAACAATTTACACGCACGCCTAAAGTAAAGAACGAGCAAAAGAAATAGCGAGAAAAAAAAAAAAAACACACACACACAATAGAAGCGTGCAAAAGAGCAGTAAATGAAAATTTATCCACTTGGCCGAAAGGACGAAACTGGACAAAAGTATATGAAGATCTGCTGTAAAGTTTTAATCGGATGTGTTGTCCGTTTTCAGTGCTACAAAATGCGCGCGGCACAGTACGCGCTCATCTAGAAATTGTGTTGTGGTGTGTGTGCATGTATACATCTTCTGGCTTAGAGTGCAATATCCTGTGGCATGCGATAACATCGCACATACACATACACATAGAAAGAAAGACATACCAAGCTCTTGTTTATGCATAGCTTTGTCGTGCAGGATTAAACGCACTTCAAAGCAATGCAGACGTAGTAGGATATGCATAGCAAACAGGATCAACACAGACAATAGTGCTTTGACAGTTGTCGTATGATATACACACTCACACACACACACACACACACACATCTCAATATAAACTAAAGCAAACATGCGTAAAGATATTTTGTTCTAGATAATGCAATGACAAAGACTTTAATAGTGAATGCCAAACAACAATAACAACAAAAAGGATATCAAGTAAAACTGGAAAAAAAAATGGAGAAAAAAAAAAAGCGACAACTGTCCGCTTTTTGTTTGTTTGAGTATTTAATTCTTTTAGCGCGTTGGAGTGTTTTAGTGTAAATTTATTTAGCAGAGTTAATACGCTGCTTCTTCTTCTACTCCACCGCTCAACCCTTGCGCCTATTTCATGCCAATGCATGACAGGAAATTAAGATGAATGTGTGCTATTGTGGCGTATGGAGTATTTTTTTTTTGCTGTTGTTGTTGTTGTTTCACATACGCCATTTTGTGTTTTTTTTGTTGCTTTTTAAAATATTCATAGCACAAAAATTGTGCTAAGCGGTTTTTGCTTTTGTGAACTCGTTGAAGCGTTTTATTGTTTCAAAACATTTTAAATGTTTGCAATTATGCAAATAAATAAAACAAATTAAATATGCAAAAATATAAATGTTGTCTGTGGAAATCGTTAACTTTTTTAATTCGGTAAGAGTTTTTGTTGTTGTTGATGAAAGTCAGCAAAAATACTAGAAAATATGTATGTGAAATGTGACAGTTGGTATGCAAACTGGAACATTGGCAAACAAATCACATTCGGTGATTTTTTCACAGTGATTTAAAAAATCGCAATGTCACACTGCGACTGAGAGTAGTGATTTGCAATTTTCTTGTTTCTCAGTGAACATGTTCAGTTATCGGTGATTTTCTGTTTCGCTCTTCGCGAACTGTTCATTTATTAGTGATAAGTGCTTTTATCACACTTCGCGTTCTTATTTGTTTGAAAAAATTCGTTGGTACAAATCACTGAAAGCGCGGTATATTGAATCGATTGAATAGAAAACGAAGTTAAATGTTTTTGAAATGTGAAATGAAAAATGCATTTTTTTATACAAAAAGTGAAACAAACGACAGAATACAAAAGATTTTTTTGACAAACTGTCTTTCAAAACAAGTGTGACTAACTTAAACTGGCAATTGCAAATCAAGCAATCAAGAATACAATTGTTTTTCGCAAATTTTTTTGTGTTTGTGTAGCTAAATAATTCAGTTAGCGGTGATTTTGTGAATCACTCTTCGTGAAAAGTGAAACTGTTCAGTAATCAAAGATTGTCTTTTCTCGAACTGCGTTTTCATCACTATTTGCAGTCACAGCGATTTTCAAAATGCAGTCGCTAATCTCACTGCGACTCAAGAATCATTCTTTTTGCCAACACTAGTTAAAACTCTCGGTACGTGGCTCTTAATAAGGATCAATTAATACAATTTTGAAAGATGTTATGGGCCTCAAACGTGTCAAGTCTCGGTTGGTACCAAAAATGATGATTTTTTAAAAACTGTACTGATTTTTCGTGACTTTTTTTGGCAAAAAATCCAACCAATATCGTTCCGCAACCATCGTATTCGCTTGATTTGGTACCGTGTGACTTCTGGCTATTCCCAAAACTTAAGAGACCACTCCGGGGAACGCGTTTTGAGTCGATTGAGGGGATAAAAGCTAAATCGAAGAAGGCGCTGATGGCTATACCGGAAAGGGACTATTTAGCATGTTTCGAGGATTGGAAAAAACGTTGGAATAGGTGTCTTTTATCGGGAGTGGATTACTTTAAAGGGGACAAAATAGATATTCATGAATAAATAAATAATTTAAAAAAAAAAAAACACAAAATATGCGATACTTTTTGAACACACCTCGTATATGTATGTATATGGACCTATTTTAGCTACAGAAATTAAGTCCCTTCATGGGATCGGGGAAGGTACAATTCATATAAAAAGGGAGTTGACGTGCCTTCATTTAAGCGATAAATTTGTCATATTTCCAGGCATGAAATTCCGTGCTAATGTTAGTAAAATCGGAAAAAGCATGATAATTGATAAGCAAAATTTAGGTAAGTCAATTAACAAAAAACCAAAAAAAATATTTACGATTGCGACATTAAAAGGTTACTGGTTCAAACACCAACGCTTGCACTCGTGCAAATATATGTAACAGTCAGAAGGAGGCTAGATACATCTTGATAAATAAGAAGATAAATAAGAAGAGATAATATTGAATTAATTTTGAAAATTCTTTATTTTTTTCTTCCAAATAGATTTTATTCCCTCCCGATTTAATACACTTATACCTATCTTCGATACAGTTCAAAAGTCAATTTTATGGATGGCCTTCAGCTCATTTTTCTGCTCCATCCATAATAGTGACCCCGAGGCGGTCTTTTGATCTGATTGAACAATACGATGGTTGTTGAACGATATATGTCAAATTTTTGCGAAAAAAATCTCTAAAAAATCAATGGTTTCGGCACCAGCCGCGATTTGAACCGTTTGAGGCACAAAATATCCTTTAAAATTGTATTTACTGAGCATTTCGATATGTCAAAATCATCAGCAAGGGGTCTAATCGTTAAATAAATTTTTTAGACGTAAGCTTCGTAGTTTGTGAGGTTGATGGTCACCCAGGACGCTCTTCTATACCACTTGTCTGTGTGTCCATCCATCTGTCCGCTGTATGAAACGGATTAACTTGGAGACTATAAAGTACTCAATCTACCATATTTGTAGTTTGGACTCTCTTGAGCTACTTATATAAACCTACCCAACATTTTTACGTCTTGTTTTTCAGCCATTCTTAGTTCACTCTCGCTTTGTGATACGGTATCGAGTCTTGTCGAAATGAACATGGTCTGCTATCGAAATATTTGTCTTCCCACGGCTTCAAAGCAGCCTCTAGAACACATTTCCGATAATTAGTCGATAATTAGTCGCATTAAATGCCAGGCTCAATGAAAACGATTGGAGAGTTCCCATCCGCGGATACAGCTGCCCAATGCATTATTTGTAGCTGGTGCTGCTTCCTGCGTTCGATCAAGTAAGCCCTATCGTCTTGAGAGTGTATAAATAGCTCAGTTGAAAAATTTTTCTCGTCAAAAAAAAAACAAAACAATGCTTCGTGCGCCTTTTTGGAACTTGTAAGGCTTGACCTTGAGCTCATTTTTCAATATCCAAATTTATAGACAGCTTCGACAACGTTCTAAAGTTGTTTACACTTCGAGTGCTGCCAGACTCTGTAGTTCCGCAAACAAGTGGACAATAAAAGAAACTATATATCAAAATGCTTTGTTGTGTAGCTTCGTAGAAGTCAAAACTTTTTTTTGTTCTCTTTTGATCATATATATCTTTTATACAAAATAATACTCTCCAAAATAAATAAGCAAATTAGAAAGAGACAGTGGTGGAATACTACAGCTTATAAAATTGCATTATGGGCCAAAACCATAGTGAAATAACTATTAGACACTTATATTTAGAGAATGTAAACTTTGTGGAGAAGAGTACAAAAAATATAATTTTCTCTCTCTCTCTCGCTCTTTCACGCACCATATCAAAAATGTTTGACTAACGTTCTTTTTAATTTAATTATTCATTTGTTTTTTATTATTTCTCACTTTGTAATATGAAAAACTCAACAATCGCAATAAATCGTTTATTATCGACAAATATCAAAGAATTTCGATAGATTCCACACCCCTCTGCCATGTTTACAACTCTGTAAGTTCCTCCATGAATTCAAAAATAATTTTAAATCAATGCAAGTATTTCTCTTTTCAAAATCGAAAAACTTTAATTACATTTAGGCATAAAAGTCTACAATTTCTGCAAGCGTTAAAAATCCTCTTCCTTATCTTGCTACAACAACACTTTGCCACTTAGTTATATACGAGTATGTATGTATGTGTGTTCCAATATGTATGTAAATGCACAGCATGGAAGGAATTGCAGACGAAAAGTTTTGTTGCACAAAAGTTTTCTGTACGATTTCGCACAGCTAAAAACTTTCGTGTTAAACGATTAAAAGCGCATTTAAAATTAATTAAGTATACGCCGCGTTGACGGCATAGCTTAAATTATGCGAAACGAAGCAAAACGAAACGAAACGAAAATGTAAAACTTTACATTTGCATTTGCAATGCAATTCGAGATGCAATGTAAGTGAATTAAATGCAAAGGCATAATTTTAATTTGATTTTAACTTGAAACGTACAAACACATTCACAACATTCTGCGCACTCTGACCTACAACAACAAGAAACATTGCACAGCACGCGGTGCCTGTCAGCGATTAACTTCATTTATAAGTGAACTGCGTCGTTTCGTGCATTCCAAAATAAAATGAAAAAAAAAAAAATTTAACTAAAAACGTAATTAAAATTTTGCACAGCATGAAATTTTGAACATTTTCAATTTTGTGTGTGGTAATTTTGTTTATGCTGTATGACGAGTTCAGTGATGTCTTCATTTTGCTTTGCAATTTCTGATTTAATGCAGCAAATTCGTTGTTTTTTTTTTGCAATCAAAATGCAACTTTTTGCGTTAAATGAAGCAAAAGTCAAAGTTAAGCAGACAGCTCAAAAGTCATTGCATACTTTTAGGATGTACATTGCATTTTAAGCGGAAGCAGCGTCGAAAAAAATAAAAATGGAAACGGATATAAGAACATGCAGCGTGAATTCTATAAAAAAAAAATGAAATAAAGTAAACGAAAATTAAAAAGAAAAATTTAACGAAAACAAAAGTTTTCAAAACAAAAATAATATTTTTTTTTTTTTTTTTTTTTATTTATTTTGCAAAAACTTTAGCCGCCACAAAATCGCTAATGATAATTACAAAGTAAGCAAAAGTTTAGCGCCATTTTGTAGAGGGAAAGAGGGAGATGGCAAACAATACGCATAAGTATAAAAGAGCGCGCATTAATTAAACGCCATGTTTTTTTTTGTTCATTTTGACTTTTATATGCTTCTCTCTCTCTCTCTCACACAATACTATATTCGCATGATTTTATTAGCAAACTTTTTGTCTCTAGTTGCGCTTAAATACTGCCCATGCCATACATTGCCCTATTCTGTCTCTTCCTGTTCTCTTCTTCTATTACTAATGAAGTGCGAATGTGAAATGCAACGTGCCGCATTTAATTATCAATGAGCATTGCAAATGTCGAAGTTCTTTACAACTTTGAGCTCTTCTATGCTGCAAAAATTATGCAGTCATTGAACTTTTTCTTATACAGTCGATCTCCTCGTCTATCTCGTATATGTTAGACTCTCTTTCAGTTGTTTCTTCTTCTTCTTTTTGTTGTGGCGTATGCGTGAATTATTTTATGTGAAAACTTTCATATTTTTCTTGCACTCGCGCATTACTTAAATGGATTAATTTTGCTGCAATATTCGTGCTAAAGCAAATTGAAAATGGCGTTCTGAGACGCACTAACAGCAGCACTAACTAGCAACAGTGCCTTCTATTGAGATTTATTGCATAGTTTTGGGCGTGGTGTTTTTTTCTCTTTCTTTCTTTTTGCTTTAATGCATTTTGAACATTTGACATTAGAAAAATATAGATGCTCTATAATATTATTATAAATAATGTATGCATAAACTTTTATAAGCTTTTTAAATTTATTTGAGTTTTTATTTCACTTTTTTGCACATTGATAAGAGCTGTGTGAGTGCTTTTGTTTGCATACTTTTAGGCTTTACGTAATTACATATTTTGTAATTTAAGTCACTCTTTTTGCCTCAAATGTTAAGCCGATAACTTATACGAAACTTTCCTTCGTAGCATTTAATTTCGGACGCGACTATCAATTATATTGGCCCGGAACCTTTCTGCGGGCTCAGCTGGGATCAGCCTTATGCATAATCGATATACTCTTCGCAGAATCTTTTCGTTAAGTCTGGGTTCAATACTTGGGTCTACGGCAAGCTAAGCAATTGGATCGCCCTATTTATTTTTTTTGTATTTTATTACTTTATGGGGTAATTGTACTGCTACCTTAAAGATATATTGTACACCCATACTCGTTGCCTGGGATATTAGTATGTCCTGGTAGCCACAAATAGTTGTACTCTGTTGCTCTGTCCTAGTACATTTAGTGTGGCTATAGCCTCTTTAAGGGCTGCCTGACTGTCTGACAGTATTGCTATATCGCAGTTGTTATAGTTCCTGCTAATATTGATCTGTGCGCAACGAATTATGGCGCAGATATCTGCCTGGAAGATGCTGGTGTATTTACCCAGGGATTCTCATAGTTCGGTTCTTGGGCCAGCTACACCCAAACTGGTAAAGTCTTTGTCAATGTTGTACCTCTTGGTTATATGGTCCTTAGGCATTGACAGAAGTTAAGACCCTCCCTTCCACGTTGACAGGAGTTTCTTACAGAATGTAGTTGCAGTTTTGTCTCCATCTATCAGTATGCGAATGAGTGTGCTTCTCATCCATAATTTCACTTCTATGTCAGGTGGTGTCAGGTCTAGAAGTGCTTCAAGTGCTGCTGTAGGACAGGTACGTATCGCCCCAGTAATGCCTATGCATGCTAGTCGTTGTAATGACTTGAGTTTTCTTTTGGTAGTAAGTTGGTTCGACCTGTCTTCCCAACGCAATCACCCCCATATAGGAGTATAGGTTTGACTACCATGTTGTATGGCCATAGCATGGTACTGGGTTTGCATCCAGGATTTTCCCAGGTTTTCCAGCTAATTTTCTGCATACGAACAGGGCCTTAGTGCATCTACTAATTACATCATCTGTGTATCCTTTCCAGAAAAGTTTGCTATCCATGGTTAATCCCAAGTGTTTTGCAGCTGTGCTAAAAGGTATTTCCACACCTCTCAGTACAACCGCCTTGAGCCTGGGTTACTTATACTTCGTAGAGAATGGTACAATGACAGATTTGGACGGCTTTATATTAAGTCTAACCTCCATACACCATTCTTGAGTCTACTAGGACATCATATATTGTATCGTGGTTTGTGTTGTCAAACGCCCCTTCAATATCTAAGAAAGCACAAATTGTGATTTCTATGTATTCGAATGAGTTTTTAATTATCCCAGTCAAGTTTAATAGGGCTGTGTCGGTTGATCTACCTGCTCTATATGCATGCTGGTCTTTATGTAGGGGTTTTCTCAAATGGACAGTTTCTCTAATGTGCCTGTCTACTACCTTTCCATTGTTTTGAGTAAAAACGATGTCAGGCTAATAGGCCTAAAAGATTTGAGGAGAGTGGGATTCTTTTTCCCTGCCTTGGGGTTAAAGACCATCCTGGCCCTGGATCGCCCTATCAGCCCTAAAAATATTGTATATCTCAGTCGCAATGACCTCAGTTTGCTAACTGGCTACCTCTCCGGTCATAACAGATTGAGGTATCATCTTAACAAAATTCGCCTGTCCCTAGAGTCAGAGTGTAGACTCTGTTTGGAGGACGATGAAACTAGTACAGGAGATTGAAGCCTCAATTGGACTCTCTTTTAGATGATAGCTTGGTTAAAAACACATATTTAAGCACTGTTTTTAGAAAAGAATATAAAGGTGTGATTAGCAACTAAGAAATGTTATGTTCCGACTCAAAGAATCTAACTCATAAAATAATTTTCGGCGGGTTCAAAAATTAGACAAAAAACAAGTAAGAACGCTAAAGTCGAGTATGCTCGAACTTAAATGTTGGGTATTTTTTTATTGGGGTACCCCTTAAAATAGGTCTAGAGAAAAATAGTTTTCAACTGCAGACTAGACGGCTTAGGAGAGTTTAAGTTTCAAATATGGTGGTCCTATCTTTTATAGTCTCCGAGATAATCTCTCTCATAGACATAGCTCTCCTTCCAATGCTAATCAAGAATATGTATACCATGTAGGGTCTATCTAGCCTTCTTCTGTCTGTTACATACATTCGCACAAACTTAATATACCCATGGCATAAAAATCGCCCCATAAATGTCTTTTAAAGATTTTATTAAAGTGTGAAACAAGAGTCTCAAAATTGCTGTTATGCTTGGAGAGGTTTGCAAAAATATTAAATTAAAAGAAGAAAAATAATTATTTTTTTTTTTTTTTTTTATTATAAAATTTAAAAGTAAACATTTTGAATGACTTTTTGTTAACTTAAAAAATACTAAAAAAAATAATTTTGTGCTGTTGCCGCTGTCAATGTTGTCCGCTGCTGGTTCATATTGTCTATTCGAGCAAAGAATAACGACAAACAGGACAAGTGTGATGTGTCTTCAACCATTTGCCCACACATTTAGCATGGAAGACATGTGAGCATGGAAGCGTACGTAACACTTTATTAAGTTTGAACTTACTCAGGCAAACTACACATTTAGTTACTTTGGAATTGTTCGTATTCGGATTGTATTCATGAATGGGCAACTGTTTAATTTGAGTGCGTGTTAAGCCGCGTGGTACAGCTTGGAAGAATGATTCGGTTGACGACGATACCTCGTCATCTTGGGTAGTAAACCTATTTTGCACTAATTCAGCCATAGCTTGCCTAGCCATATTCAATCTCGGTATAAATCCAGCCTCTACTTGTGCTCGTGGAACATTGTAATGTTGCGACATTAGTACCATTATATTATCGAGACCTTCTCTTATAGCTTCAACTTGATGATTACGCGATGATGTTAACGCTCCGCGGCTTGCAGTTGTTGTTTGCAGGTTGCATTTGGTGTTGCTGTGCTCCGTTTGTGTCTTGCACTTCTCGAGCAGTTGTTGTTGTTCTAGTAACCAAGGAGCCTCTTAGTTGTTGCATGAAATCTTCAACGTTCATTGGTTGCATTCGATTTGAAGACATTTTTCTTTTTCTTTCTTTCGTAGATGTCGTTAAAATATTTTTTCAAAATCGAGTAGTCGATCTTCTTAGCGATGTTCACTCTTCAAAGCGTTGGTGTTGTCTGATAACTCCGCTGCATTCGTTGGTCTTTTTATAACCCGTTTGCTGATGTGCAATAAAGACAAATTTGCGCAAAAGGATAATAAAATTTTAAATTTGCGGTTCTATGTGGCACCTTAAACATGTGTTTAAGCTACCTGCCTAATCCAAAAAAAGTGCCATTGTTGCAAAATACCCTTCGCTACCTGTGCTGCGCAGTACACCCAAAATTATGCGGCAATAAAATAATACGATATAATAAAAAAGTTTTATTATTTAATTCGATCCACAGAATCCATGTTAGAACGGCTGTTGTCTTTTATATTTTTCCAAATTATTTTATTACAAAATAAGTATGGCGTGGTGCAATAAAATTGAGTTCCTATGGAGTGTGTCCTATGGCGATATCATTTGTTTTTTCCAAAGATTGTCTATGATTTTTTTATTAATAATACAATATGACTGATCTATGATTTTATAGACTACCGATCAAATCAGGTTGTCGCCCCGACTAGGAATACTCTTCTTTTTATTATTATTGCAGGCTTGGATACAATATACTCCCCTAAAGTCACAGTACCCATTTAATCTCCATTTACAGGAAGGCCTACCATGTTCCCACTATGCTCTGTGCTAACGACGGGGACGTGTGGTGACTTACTTGCGACTCTACTTTCGCTCTGACCACTTGCTTGCCTCGCGGCTTCGGCCCAGGCAAAAAGAGTTAATATATATATTATCCATGGTTTTGTTACGGTTCATACACGATAACGTTTCCCCATATTCTACCGTATTTTACCACTTTCCTGACGTTCATTTTCGTTTTTTTAGGGTTCATTGTTGTTACTTTAGTTAAGAAGTATTTTTTTGGTTAAGGCTTCTCATTCGCACTTTATAGCTTATATGGTTTTCTTTAGTTTACAGTGACTCGTAAAAATTTGCTTTTGTATTCTTCGCTCTTTTTCATTTGTATCCCTGTGCAATCCATAGCTTATACTCTGCTAACTACCAGAGTCGGATATACTTATATACCTTCATTGGTGAGGGACCCAACAGTGTTCCTCTAAAAGATGTGTAGGGTCAATTACAATGTTTACTTGTTATTCCAGCACTTCTTTTTTCCAGTCATTGTAATAGTTGTTCAAATCGATTTTTGGAATCGTATTCAAGGTCTTCTTCGATGCGGTTTGAAACTCCCCAATCGAGTCAAAACGATGTCCACGCAGTGTTAATTTCAGTTTGGGTAATAGCCAGAAGTCCGACGGAGCTAAATCAGGTGAATAGGGCGGCTGCGGTGCGATATGCGTTGAAGGCCGTATGCGAAGATGCATTATCGTGGTGAAGAAACCAAGAGCTGTCAGACCATAAATGAGATGAGACGACCTTGAGACATAATTGGTCTTTCAAAATCGATTAAACTGAACGAAATGATAAGTTAGTGATGTCAACAAGGTCTCTAATTGTCAATCGACGATTTTTGAGCACTAAATATTTGATCTGATTGATGTGGTTCTCATCGGTAGACGTGGATGGACGACCAGGACGCTCATCGTCTTCAACCGTTCTCTGTCTTCTTTGAATATTTTGAAACAATCAAGGTCCTACCAACTTAAGGAAAAAAAATGGCCCGATTCCTTATGCCCCGGAAATTTAAAACGATTTGTTTTTTTTGATCACTGTAGTATATATTTATTAAAATCTTATATCTTGGACATGTCATCTCTTGGTGGTGTATTGAGTTGTATTCCTGCAGCCCATGTAGAGAGATTCATCTGACAGAAACCGTTAGTGTTTCTGTGTCCGTTTCCTGATAGTAACGTTCTCACATATTAGAAAATGCTTGGAACATTAAATTTTGTAAAATGTACATGCTGACATGCTGGCTAGATGGGAGTCCCAGCCAATCGGGAACAGAACAAGAGTGCTAGGGTCGCCCACATTAGGAATCACAAAACCTATTTAGCCAATAATTATTGGAAAAATATGGAAAATATGGAAAGGAGACCCCAAAACGTACCAGAAAACTTGTTGCTTTCCCCCCTCTTAAAACCTTGCGTGACTAGCAGCCGCCATCATGGCCCATGGGGACAGATAAGGTAGTTGTTTTACAGTACCTGCAGAAGTTGTAAGAAGGAGGACACTCCAGAAACGTTGGAACATTTTCTCTGTTTGAGTAGAACGAGTAGACTAAGGCACTTTGGTCGTTGACAGTTAGAATTGCTGAACGATCTATCACTCTTAAGTATGTCTCTCCAAACTACGGTTCCTCCTTAACTGTACTGGTTAGTTCTGATCCAACTAAAGTCATATCATCTAAAAATATTTTAGTAGTAGCAAAACGACAGTTATTTGAAAATTGTGTGGGATATATGGATTTTTTCCTTCATCCAACTCTATCTAAGTAAAACTGTTACGAAAGGAATCAGTTGAAATCGAACACTTTCAATCATCATTGGAGCTTCTTCAAATTGTCCCATCGTTCTAGTTTGTCTGTCTTTAAGACAGTAACATGTAGTTCCAGCCACCATAATCTCGAGTCTCTGATCTATTCATTTGTATTATGTCCATAAGGTTTTCTTGTTGTGTCTTGCCTAACGTCTGCAATAAAATTGCTCTCTAAGTCACTGGGATCTGGCATCCAGTTGAATACTGCATTGCTGAACCTTTTCTCATCAGCGGCAATTAGTGATTGTTTAGATTTGATCAGATAGGATTGAAGTGCTTTAAGAGCTGCTGGACTGTCCATGATAGCTCCTGCCATGGTCGCTGAAATGGTCTGAAAGTCTAAGAACATCGAACTTTAAATTAGATTTAACCGAATTGTTTTGACTGGCTCAAAAATCGATTCGGATAAGAAATGAGCTGAGACATTTAGGCTCGATTCAGAAATAAGACGAATTGTTTTGACTCGGTTAAAAAATTCTTCGAATTGATTCGGTTTTGTATTCGATTTAAATTCTTCGTGCAATGTTCTATTCTAGAAATTCAAAATGTCAAGAATAATGCTTAAATAATATTAAACAAAAGTTTTAAATTTATCTAAAAGATTTTTACTACCAAAAAAATAAATAAAGATTTTTAAGTTAATAAGAAACTGTTTCACCTTTTGTAAAACGAAGAAAAAAAATAATAATAAAAGTTTACAACAATGACTAACATTGCAAGTGCGTAAGTATTGCTTTTCTTAAAGTTGAAAATATTGCATACCGTGTAACATTAAATACGTATAAAGGATATAAAGGATGACGACTACACACATACATGCAGATATGGAAAAGTAAGTTTTTACTGTATTTCACTACATTTGCATTGCATAAGTTTATACGCAATACAGATAAACATTTATACACAAATACGTTGAATATGAAGCTGCAGTGTAACTATCTTTCGTGTAATTACGTCTGAGATTATGCGCCTAAAGATATGCGAGCTTATGCGCATCCTTAATATCTGTCATCAGTGAACGAGAACACTTTCTTTGCTTTATATGCAATACTTTCCATTTTCTTTTTTCTTCTTTCTTTTCTTCTTGTCTGTAACTTTAAGTATGCTAAAGTGTTGTTGTGGTATATGTGAGTGTGTGTGTGTGTGTGGTTACTTTTATTTTTTTTTTTTTTTACTTTTCGGCAGCTTTATTTACTGAAATATTCGCATTTCTTTGGCGTACGCTTTTGCTTGGTTTTGGCTTTGGCTTTCTTAGCTCATCTTTGCTCGTAAAGTCGCAGGAAGTTATTATCCTAAAAACTTTACCCCTGAGGCTAATACAAACAAAAAGTAGAAGCAGCAGCAGTAGAGACAGTTACAAATACAAATACAAACAAATAAGTACATGCAAGCATTCACTCATACATACACACAATACATACGCACATGCATAAAAGAAGACAAATAGCAACAGCAAAATGGCTGCACTTAACTATAAACATACGAGGGCTGTATGTAAGGTAAGAGTTGTTTAGATTTTTAGAGAAGCCTTATACTTCGCAGCCAAAGACAGAAGAAACTTCTAAGGCAGATATGGTACGATGAGGAATGTCGAATTGCTACTGCAGACAAGAATATAGCACGACAACGAACTTTGAAGGCGAAGTAACACGAGCTGTTGTTGAGCGACATAGGGAGAAACAGAGAGAGAGAAAGGGAGAAACAGAGAAAAAACGCTTGATCAGACGGAAGAAAAGAAAACTGGATAGTGCGTGAAGTGGAGCAGATTGAGATGATGGGTAGCTGAAACGAGGCCCTAGGATTTTACAAAAATGAAGCGTATGACCGAAGGTTATAAACAAGGAGCTTCGTTCTGTAGAAATGAATAAGGAAACATGGTAACAGATGCCCAGGAATCAGTTATCTAAGGCTATGGAGGAGCAAACAATTACCTCCAGCGGAAATGATAAATCTCTTGGTCCCCCGATCGACGATGGGATATCTGTGTAGCCACCAGACTATTACGAGGTCTTGGAAATTGTGAAAAGGTTTAAAAATTACAAAGCGGCAGGCACAGACGAACTACCCGCAGAGTTATCTAAGACAGGCGGCGAGGAATTGGTCATATGTATGCATTATCTCTATAGACTGGTGAGCGTATGCCGAATGACTGGAACATTAGTGTCCAGTGCCCAGTTATTAATGAAGCTGACTCTCATTAGACAGATTAATGGGTCAATTATTGAGTCTAGGCACTTTTAATGCAAAACTGGAAAAGGTCATCTCCCCCGGCAGACTTAATATATTGGATGGACATTATTGCCCACCCGATAAGCCGATAAGCTACGATGCCTATTTTTTGTTAGACACCCAGCGGTCAATAATAGAGGGAATCACATTTGATTTGTGAATAATATAGCCAGGGAAATGAACTTGTAGCAAGTGCTCTACGGCTTTATGTGAAGTTACCATTTGTTTTTTTTTTAAGAGGCCGATATCATTTGACTTAACCTTCGTGATTACTTTATGAAGTCAAGCTACTTCCGGTAGCAAATGCAAGCCTTCGCAGTACGTTCTTCCATGAGTTACGTTTGGATTGTCGAATGAGTTTGTTATAATCGGTGAGGAAGGACCGGTTTTTTAGCTCGGTTAAAGAGCTTCCTAACACTCCCTCTCATGGCTGTTAACCTATCAGACCACCACAGAATTTTACGAGAACCCTTCGTAGAACAAGTGGTGGTACTTTCATGATAAGAACTAAACAGGATATCATTAAACAAATCAGCCGCCTGTTACAACTCACAGATAAAGTCAACACTTGACGGAAGATTGTCCACTTTAGACCTGTTTAGATGATTGTAAAGGTGTACAGAATGTCCCAAGGCACCCGGCAAATCAAAACGAATGTGTTGATGGTCAGAGAGTGACGCCTCGTCAGAAACCCGCCAATTCTAAATAAAATTTGCCACCCCTCTGCTTGCTAGAGTGAGTTCTAAGTAGCTCCTGCCTAATAGCATTAAAAAACGTAGGTTTACATCCCTTATTAATTATATCAAGCTGAGCTTAAAGAATTAAGGCCCCCGGGTGGCTTCGCCCCCAACTGACAAATAATGAGCATTAAAAAACTTCTTCGAGAATGACTCGACCGATTTGAACTTTTTTTTTTGTTTTTGTTGCTCTCATCACAATAGATGTGGTCAGAAAGGAAAAAAATGGAAAATTTTGACCCGGGGGCCTAATGGGGGCCTTGAAACTGGAAAAGCCATATCTTTGGAGTGAATAGACGTAGAGACTTGAAACCGGGGCTCATTTGAAAGATGGTTAAAAAAACATTTTTGGCGTTCAACGTGTTCAAGGGGCTTACGGAATTTGGACCTGGGACCCATATGTGGACCGAATATAGATTTTTTGACCAATATTTTTAATATTTATTACAGGTAAGCACTTAGAGAGGTTTTAAAAATTTTTGACCCGGGGCCTAATGGGGCCTTGAAACTGGAAAAGCCATATCATTGGAATGAACAGACGTAGAGACTTGAAACAGGGCTCATTTGAAAAATTGTTAAAAAGGTGTTCAATAAAGAGCTGCTTGAATAAAGAGCTGAGCTTGGTTTTTATTGACATTTATATCAAACCTGTGACCGCTTGAAGCCCAGTGTGCGCTTAATCAGACTCTTGAGAAATGGAAGAATTCAGTGATACCTTTCAACTCTTTCATGACTACAAAATCTGCCTTTTTTTAAATAATTACTTATGAAACAGTACTCGTTATAGTTGCTTTATCTTTACTACTTACGATGTGCATATCCTTTTCATTCTTATTTGTGTGTGTGTGGCATATTTGTGTGTTTGTCAGCGCATGAAAATGGAATGTCATAAAATTGAAATGATCGTAAGCGTTTTTTTTTCTTCTTTTTTTTTTGGTTAAAAGCTGCAAAGTATGCTCAATTTTTGTTGTTTAAAGAAGTTTTAGCTTTTTAATTTTTCTATGAGCCAAAAAACAAAACTGTTTAAATTTGTTTTTTTTTTTACCTCACAATTGCTTTGCGCAAAACAAACATCCGCTACTCTAAGCTAATAAAGTTCGCCATTGCTCATTGTTGGCATAAATTTTGAACGTTTATGACTTCCGTTTTTAGATTTAGTTTGCTTGCAAGCAATGTCAAGGTACCACAAATTTATGGCAAAAGTATTTCCCATATAATCAGTTAGCCATGAACCAAACTCTTTCCCCAATACACACACACACAGACACTTCTTGCTTCTATTTTATGTTGCTTTTGCGTCCTTTTTATACGTTTATTCATGTACGCTCGCTAATTTTTAATTACAGTCTCTAAATATTCAATTTTTAGTGTTGCACATACATTTCCTTTTGCTGCTTTCGCTTCCAGTTCCTGGCACAAGCAGCAGCATCGTCAGCATCATCATCATCATCTACAGCATCCTTAGTTACCAGTTGCCGTTTCCTTGGCTTTGTTTTCGACGACTCTTTACTTAATAATTTTTAATTTTTCCTGTCTGAATGTAGCACACTGAATGAACTTTTTACTTGTTTCCAGGAAAATAGTTCACGAAAAAGGAAGTTAAAAAAGGATAGTTAGCATGGTTGCAGCAAAAACTGAAGAATGTAAATACATAGTTCTTCATTTTAAAAAAAATTAGTTTTGCAATTTTTTTTTTTTTGTTATTTTAATTAAATTTATGAATTAATTTGCGTGAATTAGATATTTTTTTAAAATAACATTAAATGTATTGTGCTGTGTAATGTATTTTTTATTGCATACTTTTAGGTACTTTAGTCTTTAATTCATTTAACTTTTCGTACGATTTCAAAATGTTGGTGCTTATGTTTCATTTTCAAAATATTTCTTTGCGTTGTATCACGATGCAATTATACCAAGTGAAGTTCAACGGAAATCGCTGGCTAATAAATTTGACAACTTACTTTGCGGTGAATAATATTTGATTTCACCACGACAGGAGAGAAGAGTACGAGACATTTTGAGAAAGATATAGTAAACAAACAATATAATTTATGTACTTTTGCTTAGGTTGCTTTAGTGCTTTTAAAAAATATTTATTTTTATATTAAAATTAGTTATAACGCAGTTGTACAAAAAATTTAAAGTTTTGAAATTTATCAGCTGTTGACATTTATGAGATGATATTATAGAAATTCACCATAACATGCATACTCAACAAAATTTGTAATGAAATCAAAAAGAGACAGTGGCGGAAACGTCACCTTTTATAATTACCACATGGCATTGTATATGGCAAAAAACTCTTATCGGCTTCAAATTAAATGATTATCAGTCTAACCAAAATAATTAAGAGCCAAGGTGCCACGCACATTTTTAGATGTAGCCCCATACAAACTTACCACTTTTTTCGATTTTTTGTATAAAAATATTTAAAATTTATGAATGTATTCTCTCCAAATTGGGTAAGAACACTTCTTATGTCATTCAATGTCAAATTTAAGGTGTCCGGCCCATTTATAGGTATAGCCTCCATACAAGCTTACAGCCCATTTTCGAGTATTGTTTGAAAACATTTATTATTTCGGAATTAATTCAACTAAAATTTTGTAAAATCCAATTCCAATGTCCACCTAAGTGAACACTATCGAAATGGTAAGGATCGGGCTAATATAACATAACGCCTCCATACAAATTTGACCAAATTCATCGTGAAATTTAATCTAAGCCCTTGGTGAACATATAAACTATTAAAAGTGTTGTGTAACGGATATTTCCGCTTCGGTTCACCGAAGCCGAAGTAACGTTTTTCCTTGTTTTTTATTTAAACTGTCTCTTTTTTTTTGTTACTTTACACACGATTTTATTAATTACTCAGAAATATTTTTGACCGATTTTCCAAAATCATGATTGAAAATGTTTTGGAATGGGATTAACATACCTTTTAAGTTATATACCTAAACCATATACATAAAAATATGTTGTTGTTGTTAAAGTCGAGTATGCTCGACTGCAAGATACCCTGTACTCAAACTTTATGTACCTTAAGTTAAACCCTATGTTTGTTTGGGGTAAATTTGTATGAGGGGTAAACCTAAAATTGAGATATGTTATTGGGACTATCCTACTCTTAGAATAAGAAACAAAGACTTTTTATGCAAAAACGCAAAAATTTTGGAGTAGTTTTGTCTGGGGGTACCCCTTTAAATGGGGCTAGAGAAAAACCGTTTGTGAGTGCACACTTGACGGCTCTGGAGAGTCTAAGTTTCGAACAGACAGACGGACAGACAGGCATAGCTAGTTCGACTCCCCTTTCAATGCTGATCAAGAATATATATATTTTATAGACTCCTTCTGTGTGTTACATACATTCACACAAACTTAATATACCCTTTAAAAATCACTACATTGTATAAAATAAAGTCGCTTTTTCTGTCCCTTATCCCTATGTATGCTTTAATCTTTAAAACTACGCAACGGATTTTGATGCTATTTTTTTAATAGATAGATTGATTAAAGATGAAGGTTTATATTTGGGAAAATTTTGAACGGGGGCCTAATGGGGGCCTTGAAACTGGAAAAAGCCAAATATTTGGAACAAAAAAAGACGTTAAAAAATGTATTTATTTTTGTGTTTTTTTTAGAATTTATGTGAGCAACAAGACGGGATTATGGATATTTTTGACCCGGAGCCTGAAGGGGGCCTTGAAACCAAAAAGACATATCTTTGGAGTGAATAGACGTAGAGACTTGAAACAGGGCTCATTTGAAAGATGGTTTAAAAACATTTTGGCGTTCAAGGTGTTCAAGGGACTTCCAGAATTTGGACCTGGGACCCATATGTGGACCAAATACTACTTTTTGACCAATTTTTTTTTTTTATTACAGGTGAGCACTTAGACGGGATTTTAGAAAATTTTGACCCGGGGCCTAATGGGAGCCTTGAAAAAAGTTGTAAAAAGTAAATTTGACGACTCTGAAAAAAGCAACCTAGAGGAAAAACTCTAAGAAAATAGGTAAAGGGTATTAAAAATATGATTAATAACTGCAACAAATGAAATTTTGCGCCAATTATATGCTTCAATTTATTAAATTTTGAAGCGTAACGTTTTTTTATACTTTTCAAATGCTCAAAGAAATAAAACGCAACTTCAAAATGTATTTCAGTTATTTTTTATTACAAATTTTAATATTTCGTTTAGATTATATAGAAACAGCAAAAATGATCTATGATGTAAAACGCGCAGAGATAATTAAAGAAACTAGTCCAATTACGACAGCAAACTTAAAACCAATACAAATGGATGATATGCTGCTAAATGAAGCTCAAATGGACGCAATGCATAGTAAACGGCAATTACAGCCACGTTCCGGTGTGCTCTCAAAACAATATCGTTGGCCTGGCGGCATTATACCCTACACCATTGATATTAAATTCTGTAAGTTTAGATTTGTGATTTACATTATTATTTTTTTATTTAATTCTATATTTTAGCACCAAAAGAAATTGCGATCATTGATGCGGCTATGTCACAAATAGAATCCGGCAGTTGTATACATTTTAAACCCGTACTTACACCAATACGCACGTACTCAAGTCGTTTGCGTATAGAGAAACGTTCGACATGTGCATCTTGGGTGGGCAAACAGACACGTGAACAGTTGCTGCTACTCACTCATGGTTGCATCTATTTGGGTTCAGTGTTACACGAATTATTGCATACTTTGGGTTTCTATCATCAGCAGGGTGCACCAGATCGTGATAATTATATAACGATTGTCTATGAGAATATAAAAAAGGAGCATGAAAAACAATTTGAGAAATATGCATCGAATTTTATTGACGATTATGGTGTACCATACGATTATGCTAGCATTATGCATTACGGAGCGACAGCATTTACAAAAAAATGGTAAAAAACGATTATACCCATTGAGGCGGGTGTAGAAATTGGACAACGTAAGGGTCTATCGCATGGTGACTATCTGAAGATCAATCGTATGTACAATTGTGAGGATTTTTTTGTAGGAGATCGATTTAGAAATTCTTTATGACCAACTAAAACAATATAATCTGCTTTTTTTATTTATAATCTTTATTAAAAAAATCAAATAAAATTTAATTTAAAAATACTAAATGAATAAGTTTTGTAAATCATAAATATAAGAATTTAAACTAAATCACTTTTTGAGGACTGAAACCAGTCGATGAAGGCAGAAACACGAATGTGAACAAAAGTGGCATTCAACGCACTACATATGCCCCAGGATATAATACCACTCAAAACAGCTCACTCAGCATCCACTTGCACTAAAGGACCACCCAATTCATCACTGCATGGAGAAATTCCACTCTGCAACGGAACTGTGCAGATATTTGTGTCAGCCAGTGGTGTAATTGATATATGCGATTCTCATGCGAGTATTTGGTTCGTAGTGGTTTGCAAAGTGCTAGCAGCGTTCAAATTTAATGGTTTCAATCGTCCCCAAGCGTATAGATATGCTTTACCTTCAGGAACAACATCGCGTTCCGTCAATTTAATCAGTTTTACCGAATCCCGTCCATCACATCATCGGGATACCGTGTGCCGCTCTCATCTCTAATTCAAAATGGATGTTTGTTTGGCGTCCCAAAACGAGCAAATTGAATACAGCCATCAACGAGAAGCGGCCAGAATTGCTCAATCTTAAAGGTGTAATATTCCACCAGGTAACTCGCGAAAAACTGAGAGAGCTTGGCTGGGGACTTTTGATGGATCCACCATATAGCCCTGAACTTGCACCGTCAGACTACCATTTGTTTTGGTCTTTGCAAAACTCATTAAATGATAAATCTTTCGATAATGACGAGGCTATAAAATCGCACTTGGTTCAATTTTTTTGCAGATAAAGGCCAGCAGTTCTATGAGCGTGGAATAATGATGTTGCCGGAAAGATGGCGAAAGATCATGCAGCAAAATGGAAAATATATAATTGATTAAGTTCATTCTAAAATTAAAAAAATATACATATATTTACTTCCTTTTAAAAAATCGGCGGTTTTTTTTGGGCAACCCAATAAATACTTCTACAAAATGCACTTACAAATTTGGAACGAAGTTCCTTATGGCGCGGTATGGCGGAGGATGGCTAGCCGAGAAAAACCGTAACGTAACGTTAAACGACTTGTTACAATAAAAAAAAAAAATAACCGATAACAATGTACTACCGATTAAATAAGATATATCGATAACATGCGATACCATTTAAGAAACAACCGATTTCTGGCGCCAATATTTTATTTTCTCGAATCTTCTTTTTTTAATAAATTATTGTTGTTTCATTTTATATTTCTTTTCGATTTGTTTGCTAAATAAATTTGGTACTCATAATTTCTAACATAGTTATTGGCTTAACCTTGGGTTACCATTAGTTGGTGGGGCCGGAACTGAAGATGCGTACCGCTCAAGCCACTAATACTTACTGATACTTGTCAAGATCCAGTGGGACCCATAGGATTTCGGGGGTTTCCAGTGTTGACGCTCATCTCTAGTTCATACTATATTTAAAATAATCAATAATGATTTTTAATCATTACAGTTAACCAATATCATCAAAAATCTATTATCGATAATCGATTGTTGAATTTATTATCAGTTTGCCACCACTAGCACGTATACATTTTTAATGCTAAACTGCCAACTTAGACCATTAATATTTTTCATAAATACTTTTTATAAATGCACCGATATAAAGAACTTGATACTCATTAAATTTGTGATAAAATTAATGGTACCAACTATAACTCAAATTGCAATATCAATTTCGCACAAGTTGGCATTCTTTTTGTTTGGATGGTTTTTATTTATTTTATTTAAAAACGAATTATAATATTTTTAAAGTTATATTTTACTGAAACTCTATCAAATCTCAAGCCAAAAATTGAGAGAAAGCAACTCTAACCACTTATCGCTGACTTGGTGACTATTTGAATATTATTGGAATGTAAAATTTAAAGGATTTTTTTTGTAAAGTTTCAACTCAAAGCATTTCCATAAAAATATAAAAAAAAATTTTTATGCATTTTCAAAATCAAAGTTTTTATTAATCATTTAAGAAGCTCGTTTAATCTAATAAAAATTACGTTGTGCATCAACAATCCAATCGTTGAAGGCAGAAGTACGCGTATAGACTGAAGGAAGATTAGCCGAACCACATGGAATATAGCCCCAGGATACAATACCAATTAAAACAGCATCTTCACCTTCTTGTACCAATGGACCGCCCGAATCACCATTGCATGCAGAAATTTTACTCTGTAGCGAATCGGAGCAAACATTCGATTCGGCAAGTGGTGCATCAGCTGGCAATAATTCCTTACATCTGTTCCATTCGACAACTTGTGTCTCAACGGTTTGTAAAGTGGTAGCAGCGCTAAATTGGAATGGTTTCGGTTGTCCCCAACCGTATAGATGTGTTTCACCCTCAGGAATAGCTTCACGTGCTGGCAATTTAACCAATTGTACCCATTCATTTAATTCAAATGGTTGGGACAAATGCAAAATAGCAATATCGTTGGGTCCAACACCTCCAGTATAATCCTCATGGACTTTGCCCCAGTCGACAGTACGTTGCTGTGTCTTCTCATCGAGATTAGTGCGTACATGTAAGCCGGCAACAACACTCATGCCTACTGGCTCCTTAATGCAATGTGCTGCAGTGAGTACCCAATCGGATGCAATAAGTGAACCACCGCAGGAGTGTGAATGTTTCTTGGCTTTGGCGCCCAATGAGACAATATAAGGCGCAGTATGTGGCTGTGCATCTTGACCATTAATGATGTAACCGGTAGCGAAGCTTGGTATTAAACGTTGTGCTACATCCTGTATAATGCCGGCATTGGCATACGTTGCCACCGCGCACAATGCAAAAGCGATCAGTAATACTTTCATTTTGCCTCAACAAAAAGACTATTTCGAATTCGGCGCTGCAAGCTCTTTTTATATGCAATGCGTTGGCTCATACAAATAAAAAATACAAACGTATTTATGATTTGATTTGATTAGCTGCAAACTTATCAATTTTTTTTGTATTTAATTTATTGCTTATTTTGAATTGAAGATAATCAAATTTATTACTGAAGCGTCTTATCCGTTAGACTGTTGTAAATTAAAAATGTCTTATCCTCGGTTTAAAGTATTTATTTTTGTCTGATATTGGCAATTAATAACTTAATTGGTTGAAAGCATTTTTGGGAATTTTAAAACATAAATAAAAAATCTTTGAACTTTCTTTGGTTTTTATCGCTAACAAATATTAAAAAAATATCTTCGCATGTAGAACAAAAGATAATAATTTAATCAATTGAGCGACGAGATTAAAAATGTTTGTTTAAAAAATAAACACTCACAGTCACGTAGAATACCATTCATGTAAGCTCGGCTATGAGTCACCCTGTTCCCAACGTATGTATGAGGCTGTCTGACATTCCACTGAATCAAAGCTTCAAGCGAAAGTATCGCAAAACTATTGCGCTCGAGCTCAAAAGCGGTAAGAGAAGCGAAGGTATCGCAAAACTATCGAATATGATATGTGAAACGAGAGTCAAGCGAGAGTGTTTTCTCGTTAGTTTTATTCGCTTATCTCTTGCGATATCTACTACGAGCTTTTGGTTTAGTGGGTTTGAGTGGTGGCATTTTCGCTTCTCTTGCAAAAGTTGTGCTTCATTTCCAAAACGTTTCTTTGCATTGTATGTGACGAAAATTACTTTCGGTGACAAACAAAAAAGATTATCGGTCTAACCAAATCGCAAATTGTTATTACTTTGACTTAATTTTCTGTTCTTTTAATTTAAGCATGAGTATAAATTATTGATTTAAAACTTTAAATTCAGAATCAATGATATTTTTTAATATAGTTTTTAGTACAAAAATAAAATCAAAACGCATTCAGTTATTTAAACGCTGCCGATTTGAAATCGGAAAAACATTGTAATTTGCGTTTTTTGAAGCTCTATAAGTTACGATTTGAAAACTAAATCGCAAAATTTTTGCGATTGCGATTATAATTTTTTTTTAATTGACCTAAGAAGGTCAATTAAAAAAATTCGAACTAATATAAACAAACCGAGCGAAACGGTCTTCTAATTTGGCCCATATTTTCACCCGCCAGTCCCAAAATGGACCTAACTTTTGCTAACCTGAATTTGTTCCATAGTGTTGTTTGGGGTTTTATTTTCATTAATATCACTATGGAACAAATTCAGGTTAAGTTTGGTCCACTACTGGGTGGGTAAGGTTAATTAAAGACCTTTCGGTTTGTTTATATTAGTTCGAATTTTTTAATTGACCTACGAAGTTTTCAATCAAATGCCGATTTTCGAACTAATATAAACAAACCGAGCGAAACGGTCTTCTAATTTAGCCCATATTTTCACCCGCCAGTCCCAAAATGGACCTAACTTTTGCTAGCCTGAATTTGTTCCACAGTGTTATGGGAAACGGCTGAGAGTGTGTTTCTATTGAGACTGTAGTTGTGCTTAGCTTATAAACATTTCAGGCTTAATTTTGTGTTCCAATCTTTACAAATAAAATAATAAAAATATTTCTATGTCCGCTAAATACGTTGAAACCATCCAACCAATGAGTCCCAAACCGGTTCCATTTGAAAGGAAACAAAGCAAGTAAATTAAAAGTCTACATTTGGTAAATTTAAGAAAACGATTTTCTAATTTTCCCACACAAAATTTATACTAGCCCCAACATTTTAACTCGCAGCAATCAAAAACAAGTCAAAAACAGCTGATTGCAGCGTTTCCCAAAAATACTGGTTAGTAATGGCACACATAATTATCGTAGGCATAGTTTGTACTAAATTAAGAGTTCCTAGGACTAAAATTAAAATTTTGCCTTTGTATGCGGGTATCCCTTAAAATAGGGTTAGAGAATAATCGTTTGGAAGTGTCCACTTGTCGAGTTTATAGTTGCTCGATTAGTTTAATTTATTTCATTAGGCAAACACTTCAGCGTTCACATGTTGTACTGAGTGAGGGGATGGAGGGAGAGTTTATTTCACTTTGAAAAATTTTCAAAAGAGTACATATTTTCTCTCGGCGGTTCTATACCTTAGAGATCTGTGTGAATGATCTTAAAGAAGATAAAGTTAGTTTCAAATTAAAATGAAGAGAAATTAATATTTATATATTAAAAATGAATAAATTTTTGCTTTAAGTTGTGACTGACAATGAAAAGTAGAATAGATGTAATCCCAAAAAGAATATGACATGACTTCAGCCAGGCCATCAACTTTAAAACCAAATATCCGTGAATTAAAGTTTATGCTTTTAGGTCGTAATAGTTTCAAATGAAATGTGTTAAGAAGCATCAGCGTGGTGTAATATTTTAAAAGTTGCGCAAAAACGATTTGGAGTATTTTGGTATATGAGAATGATCTTCCACATGTAGCAAGACCAGTTAAAATATAATAAACACATTATAATTAAATGGAATGAATACTATTTACTTCGAATAGCCCAAGAGGTCTTAGTGTAAATGTATGTAATAGGCGAAATATTGCATAACAGGCCCCATAGTGTATTCTTGATTGGCATGGTCAGCTTAATTCATCTACAATAGTATACAACATTATTTTTTCAAGACCAAAAAAACATATCTTTTGACTTACATTTGTACAATTTATGGCTTTTCAGATCTATTGTATATATGTCTGTCCATTCTTCCGTCTGTATTTCCTTTCATCGGCCGTATAAAATCGCTTATAGCGACCGACCGATTATAACGAACAAAATTCGATGACTTGGTTGGTCCCCATGCAAGCTTGTATGGAACTGCTCCCTTCGGTTAGTGCGACTTCTAGATATAACGACGTAATTTCGTCGGTCCCTAGGCTGACGTTATAACTGGATTCTACTGTACTTCGATTCATCAAGTACTTTACTTTAAAATGAATTGAGTTTAGGTTTTAGAAAAAAGATCCGCATTAAAAAAAAAAGAAAGAAGGAAAACGTTAACTTCGGTGGAGCCGAAGCATAAATACCCGCCACACGAATCTTTAAATAGTTTATGTGTGATCATCAATGGCTAATATACATTTATAAATATATAGACGAAAATAATTAATTTGTCATACAAAAGTTCAAAAAATAATCGGTGAGTTTGTATGGGGCTATACATAAAAATGGGCGTGGCATCTTGGTTTTCGAATTGGATGATATAAGAAGTGTTTTTACCCAATTTAGAGTAAATAGATTAAAAGAAAAATACCTATTTTCATACAAAAATTCGAAAATGGAGGGGTAAATTTGTATGTGGGCTATACCTTGGAATGGGCATGGCACCTTGGTTTCGACATTGGATGACATAAGAAGAGTTTTTACCCAATTTGGAGTGATTACATGCATAAATAATACCTATTTTCATACAAAATTTCGAAAATTTTCGGTGAGTTTGTATGGGGGCTACACCTAAAAAATGGGCGTGGCAACTTGGTTTTAACATACAAATTAGTCGTTGCCGAGAAAAGCTTAAGTTCTAAATTTCGGAGTAATATCTATATATCTTCATCGAAAAAAATGCGTAGAAATAAACAGGCAGACAGACGGAAATGGCTTAATCAATTCGTCTCGTCGAGCTGAACAAGAATGTATATACTTTATGGGGTCTACGACGTCTCCTTCAATGCGTTACAAACTTTCTGACAAACTGAATATACCCTTCACACTATGTGTGGCGGGTATAAAAATATTTATGCAACTTTGAACATTTGTGTCTTGTACGCGAAATTATCCAGGCCGAATCCTCTGGCCAAAAATGGTTCTAAATATTTAAATAGTTCGAATTGAAACTCAGCAATACACTTCAAAATGAAATTTTTTCGGAACTCTGCGAGAAGCGATACACTTTTAAATGTATTCTTTCATATATTTTTATTGTTTTTATCAAAGGTGTCATAGAAACTTTTTTTTTTTTTTTTTGGTTGAATTTAAATCTCTTCTAATAATTCACAATTAGTTCAATCAACATTTTTATAGATGTAGTTTAAACTAGTTGTGAATTATATTCATTGTTTCATTGAATTCTAGAAGTGATTTGAAAAAAAAACCTATATCATTTATAATTCAATCATTTTTATTTTCGACCTAAATAAATTCCTTAAACTATTTTGTACTTTAAATATCTTAATTAAAACTATCCAGTACAACTCGTTTAAGTACGACACTGATACATACGATTTAATTTCAAAAAATCCCCATTACTCAAACCAATTTCACGCTGTCCAATACGTGCATTTGCACGACGTGGCACAATGGTCGCTTGTCCGTTTTTCGAAAACGCATAAGCACCGTAATGCATAACACTTTCATAGTCGTAATCAACACCGTAATCGCTTACCACCTGCGATGCATATTTTTCAAAATTACGCGTCATATCGCGCCGTACATTCTCATAACGTATTACGACAAATTGATCACGATTTGGTGCACTGTGCTGATGATAGAAACCCAAAGCGTGCAACAGTTCATGTTGTATGGTACCAATGCGCATGCAACCGTTGGCCAAATGCAATTCTTGCCTACGACGCTGATAGCCGACATACGAGTAACAGCCTTGATTTGCCTGCGAACGTAAAATTTGTACAAAGGAAGTTGTCGCTGCTGCAGGTGCAACCACAAAACGTAGACAACTGCGCGCTGCTATCAAGGACATTGCAGCCTTAATGCGTTGCACATCGCTGTCAGCTGTCAGAATGAAGTTAATTAATAAACTTTCAAAATTTTCAAATAATTTATTTACTTACAAAATTGTTCACTGATTCTATAATAGAGTACCCCATTCGGCCAGCGATAATCTTCTGCAATTAGCACATTACGCGCTTTGGTATCTTTCAGATTTAAACCAAATAAAACTTGTTGCTGTTCTTTAGTGAGTATCATGTCGCCTTCGTGATAATCGAGTTGTGTTCGTCCTTTAATTGTTATAAAACTACTTTTAAGTAGCAGCAACAGGAGCAGCGTATTATGCATTTTTTAAGCTGTTTGTATCTTTTTATTTCTGTTGTCATTTTCATTTTTATTTGCAGCTTATATAGCGAATCAAACAAGGCATTAATTATTTCTTAATTCGTTTTATCGAAATTACAAAATATTTTTGCTTTCTTCAATTCTTAAATTATTCGCAAAATGACATGCGGCATTAAATCGGAAGCTAATTTTATCTTTTTGTTGATAAAAAGTATCTTATGACACGTTGTGTATTTTTTTACTTACTTTTTTTTGGAGATAAGATCTTATCTTATCTTATAATTATTTTGAAATTTGTAAATTTTGCTGATTTAAAAAGAGGCTGGTTACACGCCCCAGTTTCACTAGTTAGTTTAAAAGATGTTCCCACATCTAAACCTAACCGATATTATCCTTTCGAAAAAAATTAAATTCAGTGCTCCTCCTTTGTTAGTTTAATATACGCATAGGAATACGCTTAAGGATACATATTAAATATTAAATAAATTTTTATTCATACTAAGTAATCCAGTAAAATAAATATAAAAACATATTCATATATTTACAAAAACTTCTTTACCATTTCCGGGCTTGTCGTCATTTTACTAATGATGATAAATTCACTTTAATATTGCGTAAATTAAACACGCAAGAAAATAAAAGAAAAAAACCAGCGCAGCAGGCAGGCAGGCAGGCAGCAGTAACGTTTTGTAACGCTTGTCAAATACAATTAGAAGCAAAACAGTTTGCTTTCGTCACAGCGCTGATGTCAGTTGACATTTGACTTGAATAACGAGAGTAACACTATAAATATCGAAAGAAAAAAAAGACTTAAAAATTAAAGCAACAAAAGAAAAAACTTTTAGTTAAAAAAAAAACGAAGCTTTAATACGAGGTGTGTTCAAAAAGTATCGCGTAATTTAGTGTTTTTTCAAAAATTATTTATTTATTCATGAATATCTATTTTGTCCCCTTCAAAGTAATCCCCTCCCGATAAAAAACACCTATGCTAACGTTTTTTCCAATCCTCTAAACATGCCAAATAGTCCCTTTCCGGTATAGCCTTCAGCGCCTTCTTCGATTTAGCTTTTATCTCCTCAATCGACTCGAAACGCGTTCCCCGGAGTGGTCTCTTGAGTTTTGGGAATAGCCCGAAGTCACACGGAGCCAAATCAAGCGAATACGGTGGTTGCGGAACGATATTGGTTGGATTTTTTGGCAAAAAAGTCACGAAAAATCAGTACAGTTTTTAAAAAAAAATCATCATTTTTGGTACCAATCGAGACTCGACACGTTTGAGGCCCAAAAACATCTTTCAAAATGGTATTAATTGATCCTTTCGATACGCCAATTTCATCAGCAATGTCTCTCATAGTTAATCGACGGTGTGCAAGCACTAATTCTTTTACTTTTTGGATGTGAGCATCGTCCGTTGAGGTCGATGGTTGATCAGGGAGCTCTTCGTCTTCAACACGTTCGCAACATTCTTTCAACAATTTATACCAATCAAATGTTGTTGATTTTGGTAGAGCTCGGTCCCCATAAGCCTTTTTCAACATTTTTATTCCATTTATTCCATTGAGAAAAAAAATTTGATACAGGTTCTTTGATCCATATTTTTTTAATGTTGTATTTTACCAAAACTCTATCAAATCTCTTACGAAAACTTGAGAGATTTAAAACCAACCGTAAGACATTTGTGTGACACCTTGAAATCTCTTTTGGTTGGAATTCGGTTCTTAGAGATTTCCCTGACACCCCTGATTGAGCTGATTTGAATTACGAACTCTCCGAGTATACTCATATGCTTTTAGTATATCAAATAGTTCCCACTTATGAATGTACAATAAATGATTGAGATTTATGAGAAAGAAATAGTCAGTTTTTTTTTCCCATACTCTGTCTTGATTTGTGACCTTGTTTTAGTGTCAAAAAAACCCATATTTTCAGCACAATTGGCAAATAACTGAAGTTGTGCTGTCAACAAAAAATATCGCTAGGGAATTCTTTGCACGTAGATCGGAGCCAACCAGTATAGTTTGGAGGGTCATAGAGTGTGCTCCCCGTTGGGCCAATGCCCCATGATGGTGACTGTTAGTCTCTCAAGATCTTTACGGGAGTTTAACAGTAGTGTTCTGGTACTTTTAAAGTTAATCATAGACCAAATAAGCTTAGCTTTCCTGCAGCTATTCATATTTTGCCAATTGTTATTGCTTAAAGAGGTGATCTTATTCATTTGGTTCTGTACCGCGACTGACAGCGAATTATCCGATGAACTCCGTCTAGCCAGCGTGTCAGCTTGCTCAATCCCAGTAATGAGTAAGCTGGGATCCATCAATGGCAAAGTTTGTTGTTGCGAACAACATGATTTAGTATTTTTTATATTCCCTTACAAGCTTACATTTTGTAATGTGTTTATCCAGTGCTTTGATGGCAGCTTGAAAACGGAAATATTTTGCGATTTGCCATTGCCGGTGGACCAAAATATACGATTTGAATGTAAATCATAAAATGATTGTTATTCCGATAATGGGAACATGGCTGATAATCTTTATTAGAACTGGAGACAGCTTCAACTCGTGTCCAAAATCAAGTCTACAGTCCACCAAAACCGTATTTCATAACTTAAAAAATAGATCGAAGTAGATTATGGGTCTTGTATGGGTCCAAAAGTATTTTCTCGAGGTCAATTGACCTCACTTACTATTTATTTTTTTTCAAACTAATCCACGGGCTAGTCCAAAAATTACAAAAAGATGGCTTATCTCTTACGAGATAGTTTATGGCTAATTAGGGATTTTGCAGATTGTATTTACTGACCCATAACGAGTCAGCCAAAGTAGATCATTTCCCATACAATTTTTTATTAGCAATGACCCGAAAAAGTGACGCTTCGCTAGGATTTGCAAAATCAACTGTCTTACATGAGCAAGTTAGTGACTATCCCAAGCAGTCTCGTGATGGTTGGCTGGTTACGACTGATGTAGAGTCGACCCAATGCTGATCAGCTCCTATCCCAACCAGTCGCATCTGCTTTTTTTAAGACATAGAATAGGAAATATTAGTGAGTATGGTTGCATTAGTTTTGGCTTTATCTTCAGTAATTAAGCAGTCAATGCATTCATTCCGTACTAAGTCAAAGAAATATCACTTATATTTTATTAATTGTATTATACTTTTAGGGTGCTCCTTTTAAACTTACCTTAGGCCCATGACAAAAATATTAAAAACTTTATAATGCAATTAAATTTATGCGCGCTGATATACATGCATGTACGATAACATGACATAATGCATAACAGTGATAATATTAACAGAAAACTGTTAAGATTTTAAAAGAGAATTTAAACAGTTTGAGCAGCACTGAAGCTTTGTGTCATTTTTTTTACAGTTTTAAAATCGTGCAGTAAAAATTATTTCTGGAATAGCAGCTGTAAAAAATGTTGTAAAAAATAAAACGTTCTTGGTACCGAATTGCTTATCTTTATGGCTAAGACTGAACTAATATAAATAATATTTTTTACTGACTGATATTGGACTGATATTGAATATATTAATCTTTGGCATTATTGAGAGCTATATTTATATAGAAATATTGAAATTATTTTATACACCTCGCAGCAAATCTAGTGAACCACATAATTTGAAGGAATTATATAGGATTATAGGGTAGACTAATATTAAATTCATGCATCAAAACCATTTTAAGTCTACAAAAATTTATAATTATTTATTATTTTCGTTAGTTAAACTTGTTGTGGACAACGATACATTAAATTAAGTTTCTTTATATCTGTATCGCTCATTTTCAGACGTTGACCCATAAGCTCCACAGCATCCTCCTGCAGTGGCACAATGGTCATTTCACCATTTGCAGAGAATGCATAAGGACCGTAATGCATAACGCTGCCGTAATCGTATATTGTATTATAATCATCGACTTCTTCTTCGGTATATTTATTGAAATTGTTAATTGTGCCCTCCTGTATATTCTCCTCAACAATCTTTACATAATCATCGCGATTTGCGGCACTTTGCTGATGATAGAAACCGAGTGCATGTAGAAATTCGTGAACAATTGTACCAATACGGAAGCAACCGGTATCCACAGCATAATTCTGAAAGTTCAGCTGTTGCACGCGATTACGATGACCAACGTAAGACCAGCAACCGCTATTCTCTGAGGTAACATTTATGTAATACGGCTGATCGGTGGTGGCCTCTGTAAAACGTAAGCATGAAGATTCTTCGAGTATGCGTATACCACGCAATATGTGATTGCGATGTTCTTCATCTGATTTTCGATTAATTGAAAGATAAGAAAAATGAGAAAACGATACTTTTGCTAATTATGCAATTATTTACCAATATAATTGCTAATATGATAATAGACAACATTTTTCGGCCATCTGTAGGTCTCATCGCGTAGACCATTACGTGTTGCCATATCATCATCGAGCACCATATCGCCCTGATAGTAACCGGCAGTTAATTCCGGATCAGTTTCAATGCGTTTCACTTGCTTGCGTATGCGTGGCAACGCGGTACTACTGGCCACAAGCGCCAATAATATTATTCCAAGGACCTTCATTATTATTTTAAAGTCTTGTCGTGTGCTCGTAGTCGCAGCAAAATGGCAACTGTTTAATTTTTATTTTTTTCTTAAAATATACAAAGTTGGCTGTAAATAGTTTCATTTTACTGCTAAATTATCGCTCGTGATAAATTTTTTTTCGTTTTTTTTTATGACATTCGCCGTTTAATATTTTGCGGCTGCGAAATTTATTTATTTGTTTGGTCAGTCAATGCGTTTGGAAATAACGTGAAAACATATTTATGATCGGGATTTTCTGATTGTTCTGTTTCGTTGATTATAATAATTGTTGATAATATTCGATTCTAAGATAATCTAATCTGTAGTCACGTATCTTATTGTTAGACAATGAAAACGTTTTTTAAAAAAGGTTACAATTGAAACTATTAAACAGAGTCACGAAAATGCGATGATAGAAGTAGTTTCATATCAGGCAAGATCTTTGCGCCAGTTTCATGGGGTAATGATGGAGTGAAGTCAATGATTCGAGGTCATTAAAAAAAATTAATTTCGGCTTAAACAATTTACTCGAGCTTCATCTCTTTAAAAGAAGTCAATTAAATTCTTATACAAGAATTTTATTGATTAAGTTATTTGCCTTTTTTTTGTGTTCTTAGCTAAGTTTAGTTAGGACAAAAAGTAAAAAAAAAGGAAAAAAAGTTAACTTCGGTGGAACTGAAGCTTAAATACCCGCCACACGAATCTTTGAATAGTTTATGTGCGATCATCAGTGGCCTATACACATTTATAAATGAACATTTTCATACAAAAGTTCGGCAATAATCGGTAAGTTTGTATGGGGGCTATACATAAAAAAAGGGCGTGGCATCCTGGTTTTGGAACTGGATGATATAAGAGGTTGTTTTATCCAATTTTGAGTGAATACATTCATAAATAATACCTATTTTTATACAAAAATTCGAAATGGGCGGTAAATTTGTATGGGGGCTACAACTAAAAATGGGCGTGGCACGTTAGTTTTGACATTGGAAGACATTAGAAGTATTTTTACCCAATTTGGAGTGAATACATTCATGAATAAAAGCTATTTTCATACAAATAACCGAAAAAAAGGTAAGTTTGTATGGGGGCTATACCTAAAAATGGGCTTGGCACTTTCAGTTTCATACATGTTTTAGTCATTCGAGAGAAAAGCTTAAGTTCTGAATTTCAGCTTAATATCTTTTAAACTGACTGAAAAAACTGCGAAGAAACAAACAGACGGACGGACAGACGGACATGGCAAGATCGATTCGTCTCGTCGAGCTGATCAAGAATATATATACTTTATAGGGTCTACGATGCCTCCTTTAATGCGTTACAAACTTTCAGACAAACTGAATATACCCTTCACACTATGTGTGGCGGGGAAAAAAAATGTATATAAACTTTTATTAACATTTTTTTTTTTGCATATTTATAGGGTTTTTTCTTAAAATAACTTAGTTGAATCCAATTCGCACAAATATATGCATTAAAAGTTTAATTAATTCTTAGAAAGAATATAGTTCTGTGGATCATATTTAAAAAAAAAACATTATAAAGATTAAAGATTACAACAAAAAATTATTAATAAATACTCAGCGCCATCCTGTCAAAACTGCCGGTGTATTGGCCGACTTTCCATCGGGGAACAGGCGACCGGACTGGGAATCCCTAAGGCGAAACAGAAACGTTGAAACACATTGTGTGCACTTGCCCAGCACTCAGACCACACAGACTGCAGTTTCTTGAAAAGTGGCCTTACAACTCGCTAAGTGAGCTGTCGCATTCTTGACCATTTAAACTATGCTCTTTCCGCAACTGCGCTTTGAGTAAGAATTTACAGCTTCATGCAGGTTTCTATTTACGAAATTTTTTGACATGAAATCGGCGCATCCAGCGCTACTTGCATGGGATGGTCCCACATTCGCTTCTAGCTATCTATTCAAAATTTGGTTCGGGTCCTTTCGAGACAAAATGCAGACTAATCTGTCAATCAAAAGCACAAGACCCGTGGATTTAATTCTTTTGGAGAAAATTCAACAATGGACTTTTTTTTTTACTGCCGGCTCCTCAAATGTCAAAGGGTTTTCTTTTTTTCCTTTGCTTTTTTATCTCGCAATTCTAAATTTTAAGTTTATTTTTTTGGGTGCCTTTGATTGGTCAAAGCTTGGTAAAATTCTTTGTCCATTCCGAACCAAATTAAAATATTTTATTTGAGATCGGGATTGGTTTTATCCATACTGAATAATTTTTTTTTAAAAAAAAACATTTGAAAAATTTTATTTGACGCTGGATCTGGAGAATCCTAACTTCAAGTCTTATAGTCTCTAAGATAATCGGTTTTGTATAACAGGACAAATTAACATAGGTATATCAATTTGAATTTCTTTTTACTTGACCCATTTTCCTCTACGGGAATAGAGTAAATAAAAATATCGAGAGAGAAAGAGAGAGAGAGAGAGACAACATATGCATGTTGTTATTGTCTGTCTTTGATTATTTGACAGCATCAATTGGAAAAAATTTTAAAAGATTTTACTATCCGACTGATCTCCGATATCGACCGGGACAAGTGATTATCAAAAATTGAATCTAGATTTGCGTGCGAAGACTTCTAAACGTCAACAAATATTTTCGTTTCTCAAAATAATTTACTTTTGTGTTTTTCGTCCCCATTTTGCTCGTTTATTCGGCTTAGCCAGACCACAATGCACATTCCACCAAGTATAAAGCATGATCTTGAATTCGGACTGAATGAGTTCATTACTCGAGGTATTTATCTTGTCTAAAATAGCACTCTGCATGTCATAATTCCATACAAACATAATTACGCTGCCATTGACTTCTCTAAGTTATGCAGCACAGCAAAATAATTGCAATTTGTATTTATTTTTTTTATTTTTCTGCACTTCAAAAGTGTTCCCATTTTAATTCTTATCTTTGTCAGTGAAGTGTGTCAACCCTTGAATATTGTTTAGCAAATAGCTTTGTAAGTAGTAATTATATTTAAAGCTTTTCAAATGAAGCGCCAAGTCCAAATCTGATATCGAGAAATCGGCTGTGTGTGTCACATAAATATGAATTTCCGCAACATGAAATTACAAAAATTGTATGATATGATTAAAATTTTCGGTATAAAACATGATCATTCGTTTTCATCAATTCATTAATTTTGCTTGTCAAGCATAACGATTACGCGAATTTATTACTTTATTGCTTATCTCTTTCGTATGAGACAATTTAAAACGAATTGTTTTATAAATGGGAACTACTGTTAACAAAAATTACTCATGTATAAATTTAACGTTATCATTTCTTATCTTTTGAGCATGCTAATTAGTTTTTATATTGAGTGATATTCTATTAATGAAAAATCTTTTAAAATTTACGCGGTTGTATATTAATGTTTTTTTTTGGTTTTATCTAATCGGGAACATGTATTATTAGGAATAGATTATACCTACAGAATACATATGTAAGTAATTTTATGACGTATATTATTGGAGTTTAAAACTTTCAATTATCGAAAGAGAATTGAATATTATTTTTAACTTTTCAATCAGTATTCTGATACTTATCATTATGCTGATCATTATGCTGATCATTATGCTGATCATTGTAATGATTTTTAAACTTATTATTTTGCCGATCATCTTACTGATCATTGTACTGATCATTATGCTGATCATTGTACTGATCATTATGCTGATCATTATGCTGATCATTATGCTGATCATTATGCTGATCATTATGCTGATCATTATGCTGATCATTATGCTGATCATTTTCTGATAATTATGCTGATCATTATGCTCATCATAATAATGATTTTTAAACTGATCATCTTGCTGATCATTTTGATGATCAATACAATACAAAAATTATACATGAGAAAATAATAAATTTCGGTAAAAAAAAAATCGTAAATTTAATATCGCTTTATGGAAAATGCAAAAAAAAAAAAGAAAAGAAATTCAGACACAGAGTGTAAAGTTGTGACACATTATGAATTTA
The DNA here is from genome assembly GCA_018903435.1 of Leucophenga varia. NCBI lineage: Eukaryota > Metazoa > Arthropoda > Insecta > Diptera > Drosophilidae > Leucophenga > Leucophenga varia. The sequence continues at coordinate 141,351 of JAEIFJ010000472.1, read as the reverse complement.
TTGCTCTTTTACTTTGTCGCATGGCGTTTATGACATATGACAATAATAATAACTGTAAAATTAAATCGAACGATAAGATCATATCATGTGGTTTCTATAAAAAAAACGAAAAACTCAAAACAACATGGTGAAATTATTTTATAATAACAAAGTATAACAGTTTTGCATTTTTCAGATCTGGCAACGCTATAATCTGTCGGATTAAAAGTCGGTTGTTCCCCTGAAACTATCATAAGAGAGAAATTGGTGTAGCAAAATGAAAACTGGGGTGTTAAATGGAAGAATGGGCTGGTTTAATCGGAAAGAGATGTACAGAAATAATAATTTTTATAAAAAATTGTTCGTTTTAATATTTTAACGTCGTATTTTTTGGTTACAATAAGACTAATACTCAGTTCAAAAAATATAAAATAATGCAAAACCATCCATTTTCCAAAAAAAAAAAAAAAAAAACAATGAAAAACGTTAACTTCGGTGGAACCGAATCTGAAGTACCCGTTACACAACACATTTAATAGTTTATATGTTCACCAGGTGCTTAGATTAAATTTCACGATGAATTTGGTTAAATTTGTATGGAGGCTTTATGTCATATTAGCCCGGTCCTTACCAAATTTTAATTAAATTCATTCAGAAATAATAAATGCTTTAATACAAAACTCGAAAATGGGCGGTAAGTTTGTATGGGGATATACCTGAAAATAGGCGTGGCACCTTGTCTTTGACATTGGATGACATAAAAAACGAAGAAAATCTATATATATATATATATATATATATATAAATGCTCTGTTCGTTTATACGAGGCTTATAGACTTGAAAAGTTCTAAACCGTTTAAGTCCAAATTTTGACACAACATGTGTTGAGGTTCGGACTCGGTTTTTATCTACTTTTTATGTTGATAACATATCTGCGTTTGCAAATATATCAGTTGTTTTGGCGTTTCCCCGTGCCTCTACTGGTGCGCCACCACAGGCCGGCAGCTGCGCCGCTACTACTGCGCCACCCGCCGGCTGCCAGCGCTCATGCCTTATAAACTGATAAAAAAATTAAAACAAAAACACCATATGTGTGTTTGAAAATGGCATCACTGCTTCTCATAGTTCTAGGTTAAGAACTATGACAGATGGAATGAAAAGTGTTATCATAAAAAATTTTCGTCCTTTGAAAATCTTTCTCTCATGGATTTTAGAGTTCTAGGGTCAAAACTAATAATAAAATACTAATAAACGAAGCCATGCCACCCAAGAGGTAGACTTTGGATTGTCGCACTCGCCGTGCAGAAACACGAAGACGGGAGGTTTTGAATATAACTGAGGGAGAGCGGGATTCGAGAGAGAATCGGGTTGAGAATAATGCAGATGTATAACGCGGAATCAGCAGAAATAAACTACATATAAGTCAATAGACACCGTTGTGGAACTAGAGGAAGCCGTTAATTACCCAACGGAATTTTTAAATTCACTCGATCTGCCGGGAATGCCACCACACATACTGAAATTGAAGATAGGTGTGCCAATTATCCTGTTGCGGAACATCAATCAACCGAAACTCTGCAACGGCATGCGACTTGCAGTCAAGAAATTGATGAACAATTTAGTGGAAGCAACAATATTAACCAGACCATTCAAAGGGGAAGATGTCCTAATTCCTCGAATTCCCATAATTCCAACCTATACACTTTTTCGATTTAAGAGATTACAGTTTCCAATTCGATTGGCATTCGCAATAACAATCAATAAAGCTCAGGGCCAATCTTTGGAATTATATGGCTTAGATTTAGGTGCAAATTGCTTCTCACACGGACAGTTCTGTTATACCAGATAGCCTCTACATTTATGCAGAGAAAAAAAAAAAAAAGAACATTGTATACCCACAAATGTTACAAAATTAAATGGATATATAACTTATGCTTTGTTTATTCAATTTGCCACAGTGAAGCGTGGCACGGTACAGCTAGTACATTCATAAATAATGCCTATTTTCAACCCGTTAGTGGGACGGAAAGTTTCTATGGGGCTACATCTAAAATGGGCGTAGCTCCTTGGTTCCGACAAACAAACTAACTAGGAGCACAAAAAACTTAAGTTTCAAATTTCAGGTCAATATCTTAAAACTTTCCGAGAAAACGCACAGCAACAGACAGACTGACGGACATGGCTAGATTCGTCTCATCGAGCTGATCAATACTATATATACTTCATGGGGTCTCCGATGCCTCCTTTAATGCGTTGCAAACTTGCGGACAAACTGAATATACCCATTTACACTATGTGTAACGGGTATAAAAAATACACTAGTCGGCATAATTAATTTGAAAAGACGAAAAAAACATATCATTAGATTTTCATTCCTACAATCTATAGCTTTTTTGATCTATTATATTTTAATATCAGTTTTAATGTAAAATTCCAATTAGAATCCAAAAATGGAACCAAGTTTTTCGAAGTTAAACGGTTATGGAGATAATGTTGTCTAAAATTAAATTTTTTTTTTTTAATTATACAATTTTTAAATGCAGATATCTTTGGTTCTGATAGTCTAATCGTCATGTTTATGGCCAAAGATAACATCGTCATTTTTTGCTCTATCAATCAGCTGAACAATATTTTGTCGTCAGATTATTAGTTTAGGAACTGTTTAAAAATTTATCGAGTATAATTTGACCAAATATGTTCAAAAAATATTAAAAAATCGATAAATCGTACTCAGTAAATTTGTGAACAGCTTTTAAACTGGTTAATACAGCATAAAATGACGATGTTATCTGTTGCTATAAACATGACGATTAGACTATCAGAACCAAAGATATCAGCATTTGAAAAAGGGTTTAAATTGTTTTTTTAAAACCTGAAATGTAAAACCGTTCCACTTCAAAAAAATTTGATTTCATTTTTGGATTCTACTTAAAGGTTTACATTAAAAATAATTATAAGGTGCAATAGATCAAAAAAATATAGATTGTAGGCTTTAAAATCAAAAGATATGTTTTTTTCGACTTGTCAAAATAATTATGCCGACTAGTGTAAAAATAGTACACTTCAACTTGGGAAATGTAATAATACTCATGATAAGAAAACTGTGTATGCGCCTGCTTGTGCGTCATCTTGGCGCTACTGCTACTGTATGATTTGCACATATTTTTTCTTCTTTGCTTAAAAAGCAACAACACTTTCGCTTGGTTTGTCGTTCTACTTGGACTTCAAGTAGTCTTTTATTGGTATTTTTTTTGTTATCACTAATAGTGACGTCTAATATTAATAATAATGCTTATATAAAAACTATTCAAACTACGCACGAAATAATGAACGAATTTTAATTACATCGATGCTACACTTTAAACAATTCGATTTTATCTTCAATAAATAAACCTGAAGGTAAATATAAATACCGTAAATATACAAAATGCAATTAAAAATTACAGATTTCATATGAAATGCAAATATTTTTGTACAACGGTAGCCACTCGGTCATTGGGGCAAGGTCTTCGTTGTTTGAATAATAAAAAATAATGACATAAGAGCCATAAATATTTTATGGACAACAACTAAAAAGGCTTTTTTTTTATTGTCTACTTACGCGTTATGTATGTACTTCGTATATGTTTTATCTAATCAAACGCTGAAGTGCTTTAAACGATCTAAGGAAGTTAACTTTTAAAAGCGTTAAACACTTGAATGGCACTTCACAGTAAGCATTTGGCTTTTGTGCGAAACGGTATTACTAAAAGCAGCAGAAGCAGTAGTTTCTTAGCAAAAAAATGTGCTCCAAAACATTTGGATTTACGTTTAAATGGAGCTGTTTAAGCGTATTACTACTTGGTGTACACTTAGTGCACAGCGCACCAATGGCAGCCGTTTATGATCCCGAAGAGGCAGCTGGCATGTATGAAGGTGATATGATGCTCAACGAAAAACAACAAAACATGCTGCGGAGACCCATACAGGGACGTAATGGTTTAATTGATGAAACAAAACGTTGGCCGGATAATACAATTGTTTATCGGATATCCGAAAAATTTGGTAGGTTCAAGTTTTAAAAAAGATAAAATAAAAAAATTATAATAAAAAAATGTATCTCACAGATGCCGCACACCAAGCAGCCATTCTGAAGGCCATAAGCACCATCGAAAAGTTTACATGTTTACAATTTCGTGTTGCAAATTTGGATGTGGATAAAAATTATTTGGATATAACCGCTAAATCAGGCGGTTGCTATACTGCCGTGGGCTATCAGGCTAAAAAGCAACAAATGAATCTTGAGATTTATCCCGTTGGTGAGGGTTGTTTCCGTACGGGCACTATACTGCATGAATTTATGCATGCGCTCGGTTTTTTATCATCAACAAAGCTCATCGATACGTGATGATTTTGTAAAAGTGCTCTACGAAAATGTTACACCCGGCAAGGAATTTAATTTCGAGAAATATGGGGCAAATGTTGTAACCGATTTTGATGTTGGCTACGATTATGAAAGCTGTTTGCATTATCGTTCTGCGGCATTTTCATCAAATGGTGAAGATACAATTGTTCCGCTTGAACGTGGTGCACAAATAGGACAACGTATCGGTCTAAGCGCAAAGGATATCGATAAGATTAATATTATGTACAAGTGTCCAATACTTGTCTAAAAATACAAGTAGTGCGTACATGCAAGTTATATGATTTATAAAATGTGATATTTATTTTATTTTATTTTTAATTTTAAGCTTTAATAATCTAACATAGTGCATATTTGATATTGAAAAGTGATCTATAAATAAATTAGCAAGTTATTCCGGTATTGCTCGCGTTAAATGTTGAAGTTTTACGTTCGATGTGCTGCTTTAATTTGGCAAAATCTCAATATCTCAGCTCTTAGCTGGTAATGATGACAAGCAACACTGTTAATGGATGGCAAATCTGTCTGTTAACAGTGCTGTTAGCAGGAAAAATAGCTGTTAAATAGCTGTACTGTTAGCTAGCAAAACTGTTGGTTGACAATTCTGATGGATGGCATAGCTGTTGGCTAACAGTGCCGTTAGCTGGAAAATTCGCTGTTAACTGACAGTGATGTCGGCTATGTGTGCTGTTAGAAATCAATGCTGTTAGATAGCAGTACTGTTGGCTAACAAACACTGTTTGCTGGTAATGCTAATAATGTTGTTGACTGACATTACATTGCTGTTCGCTGGCAATACTGCTGGGTGGTAATGCTGCTGTATAACAAATTAAAACGAATTTAGCAATTTCAGGGATCATATAATCTTTTTTTGATATTTATATGCCAAGCGCTAATGAACACTGGCTGATCAATGATCAGCTGTCAGTCAGTCAATCGGTCTGTCTGTCAGTCGTTTAATCAGTCTTCTCAATCATTTTGTTATATTTATTTAGTTAATATTTTATAAAAGCAAGTATAACATTGCGCAGTTGGTGAAATTCCAGCCCTAAATTATTTTTGACTTTATTGCGGTTATTAAGTTTGATAAGTTAATCGATTGCTTTTTCAATTGCTTGGCGTATTTTATTTCATTGAAAAATAAAATATATTGTATTGTATATGCGATTCGTTTTTTCGAAATTCTTTCAATATTTATGTGTGTTCATATATGTTTTACGATAAGTCTGATGATTTTTGCAATAAATTTTACAAAAGTTTTGTGGGGTGTAAGACAGCTTTTAAGTATTAAATTGAAATGTTTATAATTTGAATGAAAAGATGAAATCAAATATTTTGTACTAGTAATCTAAAAACACAGCAGTCGAGTATATTTTAATATGAAATACCCTTGAGCTTGCCAGACAATGATAGTGAATGATTTTTATATTCACTGTCATTGTCTGGCAAGCCTGTTATGATAAAGTAGTGCATAAAAATTAAAAGATCTATTTTGCTGAAATAGTAAAGTAAAGGCTTATTTGTGCATGTGTCCAATGATATCATTTATTTGTATATTAGCCGCGTGAAACCTCTTGAAAGCTCTATATAGATATTTATGTATTTTCTATACTATAGTGGATCTCGGGGAAGCACCTTGTTTAAAACTATATGTGCATGTGGCGAATAAACAGTTGCATTATCTTTTTACAATGTTTTTCGATTTAGCTAGTATAATCAGTTCATAAAATTTTATTTAAAAATTTATTAAAGAGGAAATACTAAAACTTTGAAAGAAGTCCGAAGCTTTATTACCCGTCATAAAGTATTCGACAAAGATAGTTATTTGTTTTGAGTATGGAGTCAAAGACAACAAAATATTTATTATTATTATTATGATTTAAAGTAAAAATATTAAAACCAAGAGAAACAATTACTTCAATAAAACCAATCATATAAAATTCAATATAATTATTTGACCCGATCTAAGACAAGTAATAATGATGATCATCATATTATATAAAGCAAATATACTAAATTTATAGTGGTATTCAGAATGGTCTTGCAAAAAATTGAAAATTATTGTAACTTTGCACTCGAAGGCAAAGTGAACTCCTCTTGTGAAAGTAAATTTGTGCAACTTTCTAGTATAAAACATACAAAGAAGCACTAAAAAGTACCGATATATATTCAATATATATCTTAAGTTGTGCAACAAAATCTGGTTTGGTCTATGTTTAAAATCGACGTACAGATTTTATGTGCCTAGTGCATTGTTTTAGTGGATTTGAATCATCCTAGAATTGTTGCCTTTTACAAATAAGAAGTGGTTTGGGACAAATCGGTTGAATGGTTTCAAAGTCTTTAGCGGACATAGATATATTTTTATACCCGCCACACTTAGTTTGAAGGGTGATTATCAGTTTGTCGGAAGGTTTGTAACTCATTAAAGGGGGCATCGGAGACGCCATGAAATATATATATTATTGATCAGCTCGGCGAGACGAATCGATTTAGTCATGTCCATCTGTCTGTGCGTCTGTCCTTCTGTCTGTCTGTTTATTTCAGCACGATTTACTCGGAGACCACTACAGATATTTAACTAAAATTTTAAACTTAAGCTTTTCTCGGCAACGACCAGGTCAAGTTTGAATATGAAAGTTCCACGTCCATTTTTAGGTATAGCCCCCATACAAACTTACCGTTTTTTATACCCGCCACACATAGTGTGAAGGGTATATTCAGTTTGTCGGAAAGTTTGTAACGCATTGAAGGAGACGTCGTAGACCCCACAAAGTATATATATTCTTGATCATCTCGATGAGACGAATCGATTTAGCCATGTCCTTCTGTCTGTCCGTCTGTCCGCCTGTCTGTCCGTCCGTCTGTCTGTCTGTTTATTTCTTCGCATTTTTTTTGATGAAGATATATAGATATTACGCCGAAATTTGGAACTTAAGCTTTTCTAGCAACGACTAATTTGTATGTTAAAACCAAGTTGCCACGCCCATTTTTAGGTTTAGCCCCCATACAAACTTACCAAAAATTTTCGAATTTTTGTATTAAAATAGGTATTATTTATGCATGTATCCACTCCAAATTGGGTAAAAACTCTTCTTATGTCATCCAAAGTCGAATCCAAGTTGCCACGCCCATTCCTAGGTATAGCCCCCATACAAATTTACCGCACATTTTCGAATTTTTGTATGAAAATAGGTATAATTTATGAATATCATTCCACTCAAAATTGAATAAAAACACTTCTATCGAAATCCGACATCAAAAACAAAGTACCACGCCCATTTTTAGGTGTAGCCCCCACACAAATTTACCGCCCATTTTTCAATTTTTAAATATAAATTGGCATTATTTATGAATTTATTTACTCCAAATTGGGTAAAAAGATTTCTTTTATCATCCAATTCCAAAACCAAGATGCCACGCCCATTTTTATGTATAGCCCCCCATACCAAACTAACCGATTTTTTAAACTTTTGTATGAAAAATCCATTTTTCGGTCTATATATTTATAAATGTATATAAGCCACCTGATGATCACACATAAACTATTCAAAGATTCGTGTGGCGGGTATTTATGCTCCGGTTCCACCGAAGTTAACGTTTTTCCTTGTTTTTGTATGAAAATGTTTATTATTTAGGAATTTATTTACTCTGAATTTCCTAAAAACACATCTAATATCATCCAATATCAAAAGCAAGGTGCCACGCCCATTTTAAGCTGAAGTTCCCATACAAACTATTTAGAATTTTTAGTGCAAAAGTAAAAAAAAGTTGAGCATATTTGTATGAAGGAAATCCCACAAAATGGGGCTAGAGAAAAAAAGTAACCTCTAAATAGCTTAACTAAGTCAAAGTTTCAAAATTGTTGTCCCTATTTTTAAAAGCCTTCTAGCAGAGATGCGGATCGGTAGACAAATTCAGCTCTTTAGGGTATAAAAAATAACAAAGTGTCGAAGTACATTGGGATATTACTTTGGGGGCTTAACAGTAATTTGATGGTGACTACAGCTAAAAAAGCAAATCAACAGTACAGTGTCTAAACGGCTCTAAAATTTCGAGAAACCAAGTTTACCGGCTCGCTCTTTGTAAACGGACGCATGAACTATGGGACATGCTCAAATCGACACATTATAGGGGAATCATATTGATTTTTTACTCTAAATAAAACGATGTTATGGCTGATTTTGAGTTAAATCGAATCGATTTAACAAAAACTCTTTTTTAGTTTTTCCAAGAATGCAATAGAATTTATAACTCTAGATAAGTCAGCTGGTAGTTAGCGTAAACTTGGAATTTTTCCAGAAAAATAAATAAACTTTTGCTAAATAAACTCGTATAAAGTATCGAAAGCGGATATTGGCGTTAAACCATACTATACGATGCAGGTGGTCAATATATCAATAACAAAGTAAATATTTAGTAAGAAAACCGCTTAAAGATAAACCAACGAATCGCAGAATATACGCACATAAATATATTGTCGATATCTTCTAGTTCTCTGGAATTTCATGGCATGAAGCATAAAAAAGATGACCACAATATCAGGTTGAGAAGCATTCCATTCGATAAAAATTAGTCTTGTAGTCATGAAATGAACGAGAATGTTTTCAAAATTGACAAAGAATTTTATTTCTTTTTCGCTGTCATTGACCTTTTAATCAGTAAATGGTATATTTTTTTTTTGGTTTATCTTAAATTTAGCATTTACAACTCAAATAAATTGACTAGACAAATTCATTGTTTTTAAAAAAAATATTTTGAATTCAGCACAAAGAAGCATTTAGAAACATTGCATATATGAACTCTGCGAGAGTAGTTTGTATAGTAATGATCTTTTTAAAAAAATTACTTTTAAAATAAATAAATTTTTTTGTTAAAGCTATCTCCTTCATAGCTAAGTACAGCTATGTTTAATCTGCTCAAAAATACTTTCTGTCATTTGTTATCGGATTCCCCAATAATCACCACTTTCGTTGCATATTAACATTTCATAATGAGTCACTTCTTTAATTTTGTTTAATACAATCGAAGCAGAAGCAGTTCGAACTTAAATAAAAATTTATTATGTCGTTGAATTCTGTGCGTTCTAGTGCTGGAAGTGCATAATTTTTATACCCATTACACATAGTGTATCTAGGGCCCTAAACAAACTAACGCCCTTTTTCGAATTTTATTATTAAAAATATTGTAAAACGTCTTCACTCTGAATTGGGTAAAAATAATTGTAGTGTCATCCTATTTATACACTACCGATGTGATACGGATCGGACCAACATAACATATGGCGTCAAAATTATTGTTTCAAATAAAATATTTATTTTTTTTATACCTTTTACAGTTTTAGTGTAAACGGTTTTTTTAGTTTGTCGAAAAGTTTGTAACGCATTAAAGAGGCGCCGTATACTCTAAAAATTCTTGATTAGGAGTCGTTCCCGCTATATCATCATAGTGTAAACAAACTTACGAGGTGTGTTCTAAAAAGTATCGCATATTTTGTTTTTTTTTTAAATTATTTATTTATTCATGAATATCTATTTTGTCCCCTTTAAAGTAATCCACCCGATAAAATACACCTATGCCAAAGTTTTTTCCAATCCTCTAAACATGCCAAATAGTCCCTTTCCGGTATAGCCATTAGCGCCTTCTTCGATTTAGCTTATATATCCTCAATCGACTCGAAGTGGTTTCCCCGAGTGGTCTCTTGAGTTTTGGGAATAGCCAAATCAAGCGAATATGGTGGTTGCGGAACGATATTGGTTGATTTTTGGCAAAAAAGTCACGGAAAATCAGTACAGTTTCAAAAAAAAAAAATCATCATTTTTGGTACCAACCGAGACTTGACACGTTTGAGGCCCAAAACATCCTTCAAAATTGTATTAATTGATCCCTTCGATACGCCAATTTCATCAGCAATGTCTCTCATAGTTAATTCTTTTACTTTTTGATGTGAGCATCGTCCTTTGAGGTCGATGGTTGATCAGGGAGCTCTTCGTCTTCAACACGTTCGCAACCTTCTTTTGAACAATTTATACCAATCAAATGTTGTTGATTTTGGTAGAGCTCGGTCCCCATAAGCCTTCTTCAACATTTTTATTCCATTTATTCCATTCAGAAAAAGAATTTGATACAGGTTCTTTGATCCATTTTTTTGAATAGGTAACAAGGAAAAACGTTAACTTCGGTGGAACCGAAGCTTAAATACCCGTCACACGAATCTTTGAATAGTTTATGTGTGATCATAAGTGGCTTATATACATACATATATAAATATATATTTGAAAATAATTACTTTTTTCATACAAATGTTCGAAAAATAATCTATAAGTTTGTATGGGTGCCTTAGCTAAAAATGGGCGTGGCACCTTGGTTTTGATATTGAATGTCATTACAAGTGTTTTTACCCAAATTTGAGTGAATAGTTTCATAAATAATACCTATTTTTATACCAAAATTCGAAAATGGGCGTTTAGTTTGTATGGGGGCTATAGCTAAAAATGGGCGTGGCAGCTTGGATTTGACATTGGATGACATTAGAAGTATTTCTTTCCAACTTCGAGTGACTACATTCATAAATAATACCTATTTTCATGCAAAAATTAGAAAAAAACGGTAAGTTTGTATGGGGGCTATATCTTAGAATGGGCGTGGCACTTTGATTTTAACACTTGAACTGCTTAGGGCTGAAAAAGCTTAAGTTCCGAGTTCAGGTCAATATCTTTAAAACTGAGCGAGATGAATTGGCATAAATACAGACAGACGGACGGACGGACAGACGGACGGACAGACGGACAGACAGACGGACATGGCTAGATCGACTCGTCTCGTCGTGCTGATCAAGAAAATATATACTTTATAGGGTCTACGACGTCTCCTTTAATGCGTTACAAACTTTCTGACAAAATGATAATACCCTCCCACTATGTGTGGCGGGTATAAAAATCGGAGACGATCCAAAACACGTACAAGCAAAGCAGCTGTCAACAATTAAGTGAACATTCAAATGGCCGAGCTTGTCGGCATAAGTGCGAGACATGAGTACCAACATAACGCCAAAAAAATCGAAATTCGAATATACGTAACCCGCGAAAATTCAAAATTCGCGATAATGTTTGAATACACCTCGTAAATGGCTTATTAGTTTTTAGACTATCCTCCTAATATTTTCGGAACTGTTAAACTGCTAAGAATATTCTGCTACAATAAAAAGTCTAATCGAAATTGGAGTCTACAATATAGCACTGAAAAAAAGCAAGATCGAGTAACGCAAATAAACAAACGTTTTCCATTTCAGATACCCTGAAAACGCACAAAAAATGTGTCGCGTAATGCGTATATGGCACTAATAAACAAACCGAAAAAAATATCTGAGATTTCTTACACGATTAAGACAATCACAAAATTTGTAGAATTTTCGGGTCTTTTCCCAAAACAAATTCAAAGTTCATTTTTATCATTTTTACAAATATTTTTCATATTATTAACTGCACAATTTATATGAATCATTTTATGGTGACTCCATATAAATTATAAACTGATTACGAGAACAATTATTGATTGATAAATCTACGTCTACGAACTAAACAATTGCAAAGGTTAATGGTTTCCAACGCTTGAGGCATATATTTCGTTTTGGCTTTTTGTGGTTAAAAAAAAAAAAAAAATAAATAAAATTATATTTAAGCATGCAACAACAGGCAAAAGACAAAATACAAAACTAAAATCAAATTTCCTTTTTTTTTATTTTTTTTTGCTTTTGGGTAAACCACAATTCTGATTGCCAACTGAAAATTGGCAATAAGACAAATGTTTGAACGATTTATGCAAAATGAAAATGTCTTATTTTCAATTTTGCCAAAACGAAATATACAAACGTACGAATGTATAAGATGTAAACTACAACACACACACACACATTTATAAAAGGAAAATATATGGCCGCACTCAATTTTCACATTTTGACAGCGAATGTCAGAGCATAAATTTGATTTCCGCTTCGACATGTTCGCCATGGTCCTGTGCACATTCTATATAGTTACATACTACTACATACATGCATACACACACATATGCACATTTGTCCTTTGTGTCTCCTAAGCCTGTTCCTCGGTTAGCATTGTTTTATGCAAAATTAAGAAATGCACAACGCGATGAGCGAGCAAGCGTTGGAAATTATCATACGAGTACATATCTGCATATATATGTGTCTACAATATGTGTACTGTGCACTCAGTTAGTCAGTCAGCCAGCAGAACTCAAGGAAGAATTGTATTGTGGCGGCTGTTATCCTTTGTGGCTGCCAAAGGCTCATGAGACTGACTAACGGACAGACGGACGAACGGACGAATGGGCTGACTATGTGCAACAGACATTTGTGCATTTGTGGTAAGCATAATTGCTGGAAGCAGGGTTTTGGCGTTGAAATTGTACAAGTTTTGAACGCCTTTAGTGTTGGACCCAAGCATTAGTTTGCCATTTGCTTGTTGCTGCCAAACGAGCTAAACGAGCGCCTAAAAGTATGCTGCGCTTGAACTTCTATTTTATGCTTTTTAGCTTTTCGTTGTGTGCGCGCGCTTGCATTTTGTGTAAAGCTTTGTTAGTTAGTTGTGTTGCTAATATGCGAGGGTTGTTTGTTATGTTATGAGCGCTTCCTTACGTAATTACACTGTGCGACAAAAAAAAAAACGAAAACTGAAATTGCTTTTTAAGTCTTGGAGTAGTGGCCCCCCAGTTCGTGAGACCTCCAGAATCTAGAAATATGTTAAAAATCGTGAGACGTTTATTGATTATTGATTATTAATTGATTTTTTCCTCTTTTTTCATTTATGTGCCTATAATTCAGTCAATTAAGAACCGAATTATACTTTTAATCAGTTTTGGAAAAAAACTATTTTTTAAATTTTTTTCCAAGTTTTTCAATGTTATCGATGTTTCGTCATACAATTTTGTTTGAAAGCTACATCCATATCAACAATTTTTTAAAAGAACACACATTTACGAGAAAAACGGATGTTGAATGGAAAAAATTCGGCAATAATTGACGAAGTTATTAAAATTTTTACAATTTTCATAGAATTTAAAAAAATAATTATGTTTTGTAGGAAAATTACAGTCAGGCTCCCATTTTCGAAAATTGTTATTAACTTGGCAAACAAAATAGAAGTTTTTACTTGTCGTCTCACATCGATCGCGGAAACTATATTGTTATGCTTAAACTGTTTGAGAATTATAAGATAATAGGAATTTATTGGAGAAGTAAATAAGTAACCTTCAGTGATTTTGGAAATGGGAGCCTGGTTATTTAAATTTTTTTCGAACCGTAAGCGCCGTAGAAGCTTAAAAAAATCCAACATAAAATCGAATTGAAGTTAACTCTAATTCTGGGTTAACAGGGAAGAGATTTCGCTTAGACCTCAGATTGAGAGGACACTATTACTTCAATCTTATCTTAATATATGTGAGGCCATTACTGCTTATTATAAGCTTTCACATCACTTAGGATTTTAACCCAGCTGGTATGGTTCAATGCTATTAGATATCAATTTCGGATTTCAATCTTCCCCGTGTGGTGTGCGGGCGTTGAAGAATTCCACCACAGCAGGCTCAGCTTGACGTAAAAGCTGTCTTTTGGGAAATGCCCTCAAAATGAGTTTGGATTCGAAGGGGTTGGTTCTCGGAAAACCTTTGAAACCAAAGCACACACGAACCATGACTAAGACGGCTAGCAGAAACAGAATTACTCCAGGTGGCAGATACAAAAAGGAAAAAACACCCGTGGTGAACTCCGCTCAGGGACATGGAATCTGGAATCTTATGCTTATGAATCTTATCTAAATGAGTTAGTATAAAAAGATTTTTAAAAACAGGTTTAATTATTGCCAAAGAAGATTTATACTGCCACTGGCTTTGGATTATAATGTTAGGAGCTTCTATCGCGAAACCTGATGCTCGATTCTGATATTTACTGTCTCCAAATGAATTACATAGGCGTTTGCTTACTGAGTATCGAGTATAAAACCAAAATCGCATTGATCTAATCGACCATGAGATCACATATCAGTTTTGTGCGAACCCAAGAGTTACTGCCATTCTTCATCTTCATCGTTCCGAACAACTTAAAATTATTTGTCGATCCTATGATCCTATAATCTTGAAATATTCCATGATCCATTTTTGTGAAGTTTCACTCTGAAAGTAAGTTAAATGTGGCTCTCGTTGAGTGCTACTAAGTAGGTTTTTGCAAAAAAAATCACTTACGGTGAATTTTTCACAGTGATTTAAATATCGCAATGTCCCACTGAGACTGAAAGTAGTGATTTGCGATTTTCTTGTTCCTCAATGAACATGTTTAATTATCGATGATTTTGGGTATCGCTCTTCGCGAACAGTAAAATTGTTTATTTATCAGTGATTGGTGCTTTTATCACTCTTCGCGAATCGCTTGAACAAATGCGTTGGTACATTTGCCAGTCACTTGTTTCGCGAACAGTAAACCTGTTCATTAAACGTTGATTGTTTTTCGCGAACTGTGATTTAATCACTGTTTGCAGTCACAGCGATTTTCAAGTCGCAGTCGCTAATCATTCTGTGACTTTTGTTTTTTCAACTGAAAACTCTTTAAACTACTCTCCTTTTGGTGGCTTTAGATGAGTTTAAGTGTTTAGAAGTCATTTATTATAACATTTAATGTGCAGCTTAGATAAAAATTCGCCATTTTGTGTGCTTTTGTTCTCTTAATTTCATTATAAAAAATTCACACTAATCTTTCTGTCTTTGTTCTGCATTTCGTTTTTCTTCTTTCTTTTTACAAAAAAATTGTTGCTTATCGCATGTGCAACACCAAAAAAAAAAAAAATTATTTTAATACTACTTGTCGCGTATATAGAACGTTTTTTATGTGTGTTAAAAATAATAGAAAAATCGCATCATAAATTCCATTTTTCTTCTTCTGTGTTTCAAAAATTTTTACTTTTCCTTTTTCGTTGCCGCGTACAACTAATAAAATATGAATTTGAGTATGCAAAAGATACAAAAATATTCCAATTTTGTTAGCTAAAAAGCGTAAATGTGACGCAGCAGCATACATCTATCCCACTCTAACAATATATTTGCCACACTCTTCTGCATATATTTTACGATTTATTGCTGACGAATCTATATTCAATTTAAAGCAAAGCATAAATGATTTATATATTTTTATTAGAAAAAAAAAAGAAAAAAAGAATAATACGAGTGAATGAGTAAACGAATATAAAAATTCATCATAACTCCATTCGAATTGCCGCTTAACACACAAAAAAATAAGAAATCACTTCCGCAATACTTCAAATGTGCATTTTCATGCTCTAAACTCTTAACTTCCACAATACTTTCCCAACTCTTTCTGTTTTGTTTTTTTTCGTTATAAATTTTTCGCACAAGTTTTCATATTTTCAAATTTATGACATCGTAAAAAATTATACTTTAATTTGATTATTGAGAATTGTTTCAATTCATTCACTGTGCACATTGCGTATACGCAGCGTTGGCTGCAAAGTGTGTCTGTCTGTCTTTAATAAGCCTTACGGTTTAATTAAAACAGACATGCACACGCATTTTTTTTCTGTTTCATTTGTCTACTTTATTTAAATTACCAACTCAAGTAGTTAATTTCTTCTTTTTTATTATATTTAATTTATTTGTAAAAATGCAAGAGGAAACGTTTCGCTGCTTGTTTGTGTCATACAGTTACCATTTTTGCGATAACTCAATTAAATATCATGAAAGTGAAGTAATTTACGAATTTTTAATGGCAAATTCCATATTAAAGTGGTCCAAGTGGTCAGACTCAAGAAAAGCACCACACGGTCCTACCATTAGCACTGAGTATGATAGGAACATGAAAGACCGTCCGAAACTGGAGATTATAGGGCACTGCGACTCAAATGGAGTCTATTTCGCTCAAGCTTGGCATGAATGGTTGGTTACCCTTCGCGTCTTTGATAAGCAGAAGAGTATTCTTAGTCGGGGCGGCTCTGATTTGGTAGGCTGTGATGAAACACTGATTAAACAAAAGAACTAACTTAGATGAAAAGGTCCATGAAGTTAGTGCTTTGATAGCTGCTTGGCTATTCGATAAATTTGTGATATTTGGCCCCCCTAGGACTATGAACTAGAAGGTGACGGAGGCAGACTTCAATGGCATGGATCTCAGATTGAAGACCGTGGGACAGGCACCCATTGCAACAGAGATCCTCAGCACCAATGCCTGTTTCGGTGAGCAAGCCATCAATATACCATTTAATGGTTGATGGTTCGAAACCTAGGTTCCAGGACCGTTTGGGAAGTAGAAACGAGAAGCGTCTGCCAAAGCAAAAACCGTGGTCATATAATCTGTTATCTTGCAGATCTCGATGCCAGGAATAAGTTTTAAGATGTTTGAATGACCAAAATCATGAAGTACATAGCTGTTCAGAGCTTGGATTCCAAGAGCATCCATAGCGGCTGATGACATTGTGAAGATGTGTAGAGAAGGTAGACCAATGATTGCATCCATAGCAGCAGTGCGACAGGTCAACGCCCCGGTAATACAAAGGCAACTCAGACGTTGAAGTCTTATCACACTGCTTAATCGTGTTAGATTACCGCAATTTGGGCCACCAAATAAAGGAAGCGTTATTGGAAAAGTGTCTAATCATAGAGGTATAACACAGAAAATGATTTTGGGTGTGAGACCACAGTTTCTTCCAAATAGACGCCGCCACACAAAATTTTTTTTTTAAAAATTGTTTTTTAAAAAAAAAAATTATTATAAAAAAAAAAAAAAAATTTTTTTATTAAAATGATATATTATGGGATATATTTTGGAAAAGGCTTCGTTTCGTAACTGTGAACGAAACGTGGATACAACATATCGGAAACCAAGAAGCAGTAGATGATGAAGACCTTGGCTTGACAACCCTTTTTTTTTTTTTTTTTTTTTTTGAGATGCTCGTGATGTCATTGGCATTTTTTTAATTTGAAAAGGTTATAGCCCCACCATACATATATATATAATATAGCGAAGTGATAACATAGTAAAAACTTTTGTTATGGTGTGACGGGTATCAATACTTAGGTTCTACCACAATAAACATTTTCCTTTTCTTTAAACCCGACACTCATTGTGTGAAGGGTATATAAAGTTTGTCTGAAAGTTTGTAACGCATGGAAGGAGACGTCGTAGATCTTTTAAAATGTATTTAACTTTTGATCAGCTCGAGAGACTTATCTTTGTAGCCATGTCCGTCTGTCTTTCTTCTGACTGTCTTTTTTTCTTGTGTTTTTTTTTCGCGGGGGGGGGAGTCATTCGCTCAATTTTAAAGTAATTGAGATGAAACTCGAATCTGTTCACTGAGAGTGCGGAGTGCCAAACAAGTTAAGGGATAGACTGAGACTGAGATAGAGACAGATAAGGCATTCTTTCTCAACGGAAAAATGTTCGGGCTCAAATTTTTCAGTAGTTAAGTAAATTTTTTAAAATGGCGGATACGAAAATGGGCGAAGAAATAAACAAAAAAAGTCGTACTTTTAGGCTGATCTAGAGTTCTGAAAATGGTACATCGTATGATTTTGGAATCGCAGTATTTGAATCCGATAGCCATTTTATTCCATATCTAAAATTTTTTGAAAAGTTTGTTAGCGAGTTAATTCGGCATCGAGATCTAACCATGTCCGTCTGTCTAAAAAGTTTTAAAAACATCTTCTGACAATCGAAACGTTGGGAATCACTTTTGTTTGATATATACCCAATCCCACGACTTCTCCACAAACTAGTCAAGCTACGTGCATAATTATCATATATGTAAATATTTATGTATGGAATCGCCTATACATATGGCAAATGAACATATATATATGTATCGATAAATGTCCTTGTGCATCCTTACGTTTGTGTACATGACAACTCTCTGTGCATTAAGCACTTTGGCATTCGTATGAATATTGTTTTTGCGTTTTTTTCATTTGTAAATTTGTACAAGGATACTTGAGAGTACACTGACACATTCCAAAGATGCAAAAAAACAGATACAAGTTTGTGTGTGTGTGTGTGTGTGTGGAAGTAAGACAATTAAAAATCCATTAATTTAAGTTGCCTACATATAAAGCTACTTATGTACACATATAGTACAACACTCAATGGCAATACAAGAAGAGCTTTGCTGTGACACTCGTACTCGTAGTGCAGAGTATAAAATTTACATTAAAAATATATTTAAATGATCGAGTTGTATAGTATACAGACTGGTGCATCGCACACATTCGTATCTTTCGTATGTTTGCCTATAAGCGAAATTATTTATATGTCGCATATTTAAGTTGCACATGACAAAATATTATATTTATACAAATACACATACAACACATACTTATATGCATTTCAATCATTATCCTTTTGGAGACTTTGTACACAGAACACAGACTTGACTGTGAAATATTTTTTGGTAAATTGCAACACAGCTACCGGATGCAAAGAGACTCTAAAGCCGATTTTTTACTTACTTATTTTTGGGTGACTGTGTTGCAGACTGTAAGCTATCTTTTGGTTTTCATATCTGCAGTCTGATATGTTATATGCCTGTAGTTGTTTTTGTTGTGCTGTGTGTATTTAGCATATATGTGTATGTATTCATTGGTTCATGAAGTGGTCATCTGTCATCTTGTGTGACAATAAGAACTTTACATGTTGACATCGGTCAGTAAAGTTTTCTGGTTTGTATTGCATCGCATTGCATTTTTTCTGTAGCAATTTTTGTGCATATTTGTGTTGGCGTTTTCATGAAAGTCAAGTTTACAGCAACAAGGCTAATCAATTTGTACACAGTTCTTTTGAGTAGGTGGGACTGTATACGTAATTAAAAATAATCTGGATATGGATTTTGGAAGAAGTTATGAGAAAATAATGCTAAGATGGTTCCAATAGTTCCCATAGAGTTTGATATGTGAGAACCGAAATAAAGATGCAAAGAAGAGGCAATGAAAACCAGTGAGTTCTATAAGATTAAGAACTGATCAACAGTCAAGAATAATGTTGAAGAGAATCTTGAAGCTAACATATGACCTCATCGTGTTTCCTGAACTAGAACTAGAAAGCAGTATGAAAAACAAGAACAAAGGCCGAGAAAATATGACTTTTTTAATTCTTAAAATCAGACTTGCTCTATTTGTAATAGCAACGCCAAAAACCCGATTTTGGTCTTCAAAAATGTCATGGTTTTCTCAATTCTGCCTGGGGCTAATGGAGCTTATTAAAATGGGTTATTTTAGTGTTTTTCGAGTTTAATGCAAAACCTATACGTGGGCAAAATCAGATGGAAGATTCGGATTCAGTTTGTCAAAATACATAGAAATATGTCGGTCTAGTAGCCAGATCCAGGTACTTTTTTAAATTTATGGGGCTGTGTTCATCAGTGGCTTAGATAGAACTTCGAGATAGCATGGGTGGGGATCAAGGGTCAGACTCAACTCAAGTTTTTACACAGTATTGGTATCAACTTTAAAGCTAAAAATACAGATATATCAATAATGTTCTTGAAAGTATCGGACAATGAGAGGCAAGGTTTTATAGGGCATTACATTATAGTGGCCCGATCCGTATCATATCGGTGGTGTGACACATTCATAAATAATACCTATTATAAATATTTACCCTATGCAATACGGGTATATAAAAGCTTTTTGAGTTTTTAATTCAAGAATCAGATTCGTGTTTAGCGATGAAAAATCTATAAGATATGCCTAGTCCTATGCTTGAAACATTTTCGGTGTCGACCTGAGTAATCGATGAAGAAGTAGCGGTCAATCCGGCGATCTGAGACGAGTAGAGAGTAGATGGCTATGAGAACCGAGCTGGGTGAAGGAGTGACTTGTAATCTGGAAAGCTAAGCCTACAGGATTTTACAATAGTGGACTACAATGATAATTTGATTGATGGAAAGGAAAGGACAAGGAAATGACTCTCTATTCACTGGAATTCTGGAATCTAAATTCTAGATGTAAATAATGCAAGTAAAAGGCGACATGAAGTCAATATGAAATATTTTCTGGGAATTTATGACACAAAATACAAAGAAGCTTAATCTAAAGTCTGGCAGTCTTAAAAGCTTTAGAAGTGTCATTGTAATTAATTGACGCAGCATTTCCTTATGAGTTTCGTGAGTTAAGTATACATTTCTGAGAAAGAATGCCCCCTCATATACGAGGTGTGTTCGAAAAGTATCGTACATTTTGTGTTTTTTTTTTAAATTATTTATTTATTCATGAATATCTATTTTGTCCCCTTTAAAGTAATCCACTCCCGATAAAATACACCTATGGCAACGTTTTTGCCAATCCTCGAAACATGCCAAATAGTCCCTTTCCGGTATAGCCATCAGCGCCTTCTTCGATTTAGCTTTTTCATCAATCGACTCCGAAACGCGTTCCCCGGAGTGGTCTCTTGAGTTTTGGGAATAGCCAGAAGTCACACGGAGCCAAATCAGACGAATACGGTGGTTGCGGAACGATATTGGTTGGATTTTTGGCAAAAAGTCACGAATAATCAGTACAGTTTAAAAAAAAAATTCATCATTTTTGGTACCAACCGAGACTTGACACGTTTGATGCCCAAAACATCTTTCAAAATTGTAATTGATTATCCGTTCCTTCGATACGCCAATCAAAGCAATGTCTCTCATAGTTAATCGACGGTGTGCAAGCACTAATTCTTTTCTTTTTGGATGTGGAGCATCGTCCGTTAAGGTCGATGGTCGACCAGGGCGCTCTTCGTCTTCAACACGTTCTCAACCTTCTTTGAACAATTTATACCAATCAAATGTTGTTGATTTTGGTAGAGCTCGGTCCCCATAAGCCTTCTTCAACATTTTTATTCCATGTATTTCATTCAGTAAAAAATTTGATACAGGTTCTTTTGATCCACTTTTTTGAATAGGTAAAAATCGAAGACGATGCAAAACACTGTGCAAGCAAAGCAGCTGTCAACAATTAAGTGGACATTCAAAATGGCCGAGCTTGTCGGCATAAGTGAGAGACATGAGTACCAACATAACGCCACGCAAAAATCGAAATTCGAATATACGTAACCCGCGAAAATTCAAAACTCGCGATAATGTTTGAACACACCTCGTACAAAGAAGCTTAATCTAAAGTCTGGCAGTCTAAAAGCTTAAGAAGTGTCATTGTGATAAATTGACGCGACGTTGCTTATGAGTTTCGTGAGTTAAGTTTACATTGAATTGATCCAAAAAATATATAAAAATAATTTTCTTTAAAAAAATATATAAATGGAAGGGTAGTTTGTACATGGTCTTTATATTATATGGAGGCTTTACCTAAAAATGGGCGTGGCACCTTTGTTCTGACAAACAAACTGTCTAGGACCAAAAAAGCTTAAGTTTATAATATTTTGCGAGTAAAAGGCATTGCATCAGACAGACGGACGAACAACGTACTGACAGACAGACAGACGGACATGGCTATAAATATCTGTTTCGAAGAGCTGATACTTTATGTTCTCCTCGAAGCCATATTTTCGAAGCTTCCTTTAATGCGTTACAAACTTTTCGACAAAATGATAAAACCCTTCATACTATATGCGGTGCGTGTAAAAAGGTGGTCAGACCTTTAGATTAGCCTAAATTGAAAACGTTTGCACCGAATTCGAACGATTTTGCAAATTTTCGTTATTTTGGCAACCTTTCTTTCTGTTGAAAAAATGCCTCATATATAAATACATACAAGCTTTACTCTTATAAAATATATCAGACTAATTTTTACAACACAGGTCCATCAAAATACAATGGATCTGGAGAAGTTTACATTGTTAACCTTTTTCTATATATATTTACCTAATCTATAATAGTAAAAAAATACTCAGCTTACACAGAAAATCATTATCCCATCCCCACTCCTACTTAGCTAGGAGCACTTAATTTGTATAGTTTGATCCTAAAAGTAGGCAATATTTTTTTCTTTTATCTTAAATGTTTTGGGCAAAATAATAATCCTATACATATGTTTATTTAGGGTTTTATAACAACTAAATAAACTACAAAATGAAACCGTTTAATATAAATGTACTCTGCCATATCATGCCACAGCAATACATCATTAAATTGTCATATAACATATTTTACATATTTCACACATAATTTCTTTTTCGCATGAATTGACCAAGGCTTAAAGCCTCAATATATGTGTGTGTATATACCCAACTCAAAATATAAAATATTAATTATTATTTTTCCAAACTGTTGCACAACACATTAATCAAATTAAAGTCTCATAAAACGCGTTACAAAACAAAATATGAAACTAAACTATTCATTAATAAATTTACGCAAAGACACCTGCGACTGAAATAATAAAAAAATAAAAAATACAAACAGACAAACGATATAATACTACCAAGGTACATATATGTTGTATTTAGAAAGCACTACTTAGTTGGACAGACAGTGTAAAAACGCTTCGAATGCTAATTTAAATGTATAATCTAAACCAAAGTAAAATGAAAAAAAGAGAAGCAAATGCTGCAACAAGGACCAATAGAAATGAAACGAAACGAAACATAACACCACGAACAGAATGAGGCATGTTAATTTAAAAGGTAATTTCGGTGTTGAGCTGATTATGCCTCATTAAGTCATCAACACCGACAGCAGCCTTTGCAGTACCATAAGCAGAAGGAGCAGCAGCAAGGATGTATGCCAACAAATACATGAATATAAGCGCCAGTTAAACATGAGATACACGCAGGATATGCGGTTGCACAACATATCCGTTCGCAATTTAGTTATCCTGGCGCGAGTAGTAACGCAAAATATCGCATATATAAAGCCATATAGAAACGTTAACTGAAGCACTATGTCAAGCTGCATATATACATACATATATACAGTTAGGACTCGACAGGACATTGAGCGTGAATTAATTTTTAATGAGGTTGAGCGTTTTTGCAGCGCTTTATAGTTGCGTTTATCCTGACATGAGCTTACATGGTATGGTCTGGTCTGGCATAGACTAGAATTTAGTACGTAGCACATATATCCTTTTTGTATGCGGCTTAATGACAGTCTATATATGCGTGCATCTATGTGTGTGTGTGTGTGTGTGTAGGTGTGTTTATTTTTTTATTTTTTTTTTTATTTAAGTTCAATGAGTGCTTGTCTGCAATTGTGTTTGTGTTTGTGTGTGTGCGGAAGTAGGTCATTTCCGTAAATAAAAAAAAAAAAAAAACATTTCAACATTTTTTTTTTGTTTTAGTTTAAATTGCATTTTGAGCGATATGCAGCCACAAGTGTTTTCATATGCAGCCACAGCTGCTGCTATTGCTGCTGCTGCTGCTGTGTCATTTTTCTATTATACATAATATTTATGTGTGTTTGTGTTTGTTTGTCCTGCGTTTGTCCTTGCACATTTCTTTGTATATAAAAAAAAAAAAAAACGTATATAATATTTGGTTGAATGCATCGCTGCATAGCTGCAACCGAGTGACATAATTAAAATGGCCTACACGCTGTAATAATTAACTTTTTTTTTTTTTTTTGCTCGCTAACAAGTCAAGTACCAACTACACAAAAATATCATCTTTAAACATGTTTGTAAGTGTTGCTGATTTCTTAAAAAATTTGCTTGCGCATCTTTTTATATGAAAAATGAAAAAAATATTTAGAAGCTTGTAACTTTTGGTAAATATTTACACAGTTAATAAGTTTTGCTATTTTGGTTTAAGTAGAAATCATTAATTTTTTTTTCCAATTTTGTTATAGAATCCTATAAAGTTTATTCACGCTTGACCCTGTAATTCTGTACAGCATATATTAGCGGATACACGGCGTATACTACTACGTTTTACTGGCGTTTTGCCTGCTCTTTCAGCTCTTTTCATTTCACAATTGCTGCGGCACCAAAATATATTGGGACTAGCTTGAAAACATACAAAACAGCACTAAAAAATATTTTTTTTTTTTTTTTTTTTTTAAGAAAAGTGGAAAGTCATCTTTAGTTAGGTACGAATATGCCAAATGTATTGTTCTATAATTATACTTGCATTGTTGCCTTTTAAATGAAACCGGATTGGGTCTCATCGGATGAATGGTTTCAAAGTCTATAGCGGACATAGAAATATTTTTTACAATTCTATATATACAGAATAAGCTAAATTTAGGTGCACTCTCTTAAGTAGGGAACTCATTTGGTTGCAGTAGGTCTTGCTTTGAACTCGTTTGTAAAATCTATATATACAATAAAAAATAGTAAAAATGTTTCTATGTCCGATATGGACGTTGAAACCATTCCACCGATGAGTCCCAAACCGGTTTCATTTGAGAGACAACAATGCAAGCAAATTAAAATGCTACTTAACAATGCATTAGGCACATTTAATTCGTTGATGAAATTCATTTCTTAATTTTCCCATACAAAAATGATTTTGCAATTTTATATGTTTTTATTTATACTAGCCACAATTTATTGAAGACTCGCTGCAACCAAAACAAAAAAAATGGTATTTTTTAGTGTATTGTCATACTAGCCCCAATATTTTTTGGTGATGCTGCAATCAAAAACAAAAAGTACAATAATAACACTGAAAAGAGCTGTAATTACACAACAAAATAGCAGCTGCGAAAGACGGAAAAGAGCCAAAGGAGCAGCCGAAAAGCCCGTAGGACGTAATAGCACACGCCGGGTATCTGCTAGTAAGAAATAAATTTGGAAAGTAACCAAATTAATATTTTAGTTTCAAAGTTATTCGTAACAAGAAAGATCGTACCCAAAAAATTTGTGTTAAATTTGTATTTAGGCTTTTTATACCCGCCACACATAGTGTGAAGGGTATTATCAGTTTGTCGGAAAGTTTGTAACGCATTAAAGGAGGCATCGGAGACCCCATAAAGTATATATATTATTGATCAAACCGAAACGAATCGATTTAGCCATGTCCGTCTGTCTTTCCATCCGTCCGTCCGTCTGTCCGCCCGTCCGTCTGTTGCAATGCGTTTTTCTCGGAAAGTTTTAAAGATATTGACCTGAAACTTTAAACTTAAGCTTTTTGTGTTCCTAGGCAGTTTGTATGCCAGAACCAAGGTGCCACGCCTACTTTTAGATATAGCTCCCATACAAAACATACCATTTTTTTCGATTTTTTTGTATAAAAATAGTTATTATTTGTAAATGAATTTACTACAAATATGGATAAAAGCACTTTATTGACATCCAATTTAAAAAAAAGGTGCCAGGCCCATTTTTTGATATGGCCCCCATACGTACCAAGCGCCCATTTTTCAGATTTTGTATGAAAATAGTTCTTATTATGGATATATTCACTTCAATCTGTGTAAAATCACTTCTACTGTTATTCTATGAATATGCTCCCGATATGACATGGATCGAGCCACTATAACATACAGTCCCATACAAAGTCACCTTCAACTTTTTTTATTTTTTCAAGAAAATTAATAAAGTTTCGTGTGGCGGGTATTTGAGCTTCGGGTGCTTCCCAGTTAACGTTCTTGCTTGTTCTTATCCAAATTGGGATGTTTTATATGGACTATCATAGGCATAATTTTTACTAAATATAGTTAGCCTAGAGTACTAAACACAGAAGATTTCAAGCAAAAAATAATTTAAAATAGAGCTGGTGTAAACCCGTTTATATGTAATCACTTAACGACTCAGGAGAGTCTAAATTTCAGAGATGGTGGCGCCGGGTTAATCAGTTTTATACGTCAGACAAACGGACGGACGGATGGACAGATCCATCGGGTAAAGGATATAAAAAGTAAAAAAATATTTTCGTACTGTAACAAAAAAATTTTTGGGGCGGAAAACTTCCCAGTTTGACTTCAAGTACGTAACAAGGGCTCCCAAAAACAGTGACAAGTTATAAGCGAATCCAAGCGAATTTGGGAAAACTTGTCTGCCATATTAATTCCGCTTTTTTGAATATTGAAAATCTGACATTAGATTCAAGATCACGACTCGAAAAAACTCGCGAAAGACGTGTTTTTTTGGTGAAACCGATGTGTTTAAAAAGTCGTATTTTGCTTCTGTTTGTGAAGTGTAACGCATTAAAGGAGGCATCCAAGGCCCCATAAAGTGTATATATTCTTGAACAGCGCGACGTGTCGAGCCGATCTAGCCGTATCCGTCTGTCTGTCCATCTGTCTGTCTGTTTGTCTGTCTGTCTGTCTGTTTTTAAGCGTTTCATTCGAAACTTAAGCAGTTCAATTGTTGAAGTCAAAGTGCCACGCCCATTTTAAGGTATAGCCTCCATATATTACTGATAATAATATTGACATGAAATTTGGCCCAGATTTTATTAACAGTCCTGCCAACTCAAGAAAAAAAGAACTAGCCCGAAATGTTAGTCCTGAGAAGTTTAAATTGAAAATTCTGCTTACTTTTTGCCCACAGTAGTATAGCCCCAATACAAAGTCAGCATTCATTTTCTAACTTCTTTCAAGAAAATGTTTATTATTCTGTCCTTAGGTCAAAATTTTACCCCATTACTGTGTCTAAATCCTTTCTCCAAATTGATCATCAGTGGCTGTGGTTTCACCGAAGTTAACGTTTTTCCTTTTTTCTTTTTTTTTTTTTTACTGTGAAAGAAATTTCAGTCATTTGTTTTACGAGCAAAGAGCAAGTATTTGCTTCAAATGGCAAAAGATTCTTTACGGGTCACTTTCGAAAGATAAATTAATATCGTTTTCCTTTTTTTTTTTTTTACAAGAAAAGAAGAAAAATGCCAATCTGTAAGCGATAAAACAATAAAACAACAATTAATTTGATTTCAGCAGAAATACAAACTCATTTCTCATATACTCGGCAAATATCCGCATTTTTGATCGCTCTTATTAAGTATGCAACTGTTATATATTTCCTCTTAAAATACACACACGATGAAGTATACATAAGTATATATAGTATACGATATATTTATCCAACTGTGGTCGCTTAATTTTTCGATATAAAAAGCAAATTTATTGCATTTACATAAACTCATTCATATTTATGTGTTACTTCCAGTGTTGCTCACTTAACAAAAAAAAAATACACAATAAGCCGCACAGCAATCGTCATAAAATCTGAATTGGCAGCTCTTCCGTTTCCTCTGCGCAGTGTCAACTTTATTCGTTTATATACTTGTGTGTGTGTGATATATAGTATATATGAGTATGTACATAATAATCATAATAATAATGTGCTGTGTCTGATTTATATAAAATGTATTGAATGCAAATTAATCATTTAATTGTTACAAACGATTTTTCCGTTTCAGTTTTGTTTTGATTTTTCTGAACTCCATTTCTTCTTGTTTAATTTTTCGGCTTCTGTCTCTCTCTCTCTTCTCTTTCTTTCTTTTCGCGCTACTACATCATTAACTCATTTTGACATTTCTCTTTTACGCTTCAATTTATCTGTCAATGTCTATCGTATTAAATTATATTTTACATTAAGTTGGCAGCTCTGTACGAAAATAGTTCTTTTATAATTTACATGTAAATTAATCTTTTTGATGTACTCGAATCGTATTTTTGCAGCTATATTCGACACCTCTGTTCTATTTTTTGATCAGTTCAATGTTAACGGCTTCACTAAGTTTTTGAATAAGTAACCTAAAGTAATTTTATATTTAAGCTAGTTTCCCAGAATATATTCCATGGACTTTACGTCGCCTTTCACTTGATCCATGAATCTAAGTCTATCACTCACAATGGTCATTCTGTAACAGCTTGTATTGTCAGCTTTCCAGATTACAAATCACTTTTTTCTATTTCCCGGTTCTTATAGTTCCATAGCTCTCATCTACCAGTTCTCCAGAGCTTTGCACTTAAATGCCACTGACTTTTTACTCATCTCAGATTGGCTGATTAAATTTTACTTCTCCTACCACTTCTCTTTAATTTGACTTCATCGAATATTGTTTTCCACATTACGCTCTAGTTTAGTTCAGAAAACACCATGGGGTCATAGCTTCAAGATACTGTTCACTTTTTTTTATTGACTGTGGTGATCAGCCCTTTGTCTAAAAAACTCACTGGTTTTTATTGGCTTTTATTTCAATATTTATATTGGTTTTTAGATGATTGACTCTAGAAACGATGTTTATCTAAAGAAGAAGAAGAATAGTGAATAGATTTTCCACTTCCTTTTTATATCCTGTTCCCAAAGGGAAATGGTATCTTAAGTTTGTGATATATATGTAACAGTCAGAAGGAGGTTTGATAGATCCAATAAAGAATACTAGATTCGAATTCAGAAAAAAACCTTCAAAACTTTATATAATATCTACGCCTAAAAAAAAGGTGCGGTACCATGGTTTTGCCACCCAAATTTCCAAGTGATAGGAAAAGCGAATGGTCCGTGTGGTGTGCGGGCAGTCAATAATACCACCACAGCAGGCTCACCTTGACCTAAAAGGTGTGTAAAGAGATATGCCCTCAGGATGAGGTTGGTTTCGCAAGAGTCTTGATTCCATGAACCGGAAAGCAACTTGAAATCGTATCGCAACAAATAGACGTATCGTTTTTTCTAGTAGAATTTATCAATAGTATATATAAGTACTTTGTAGGGTCTACGATGTTTCCTTTTCCACACTTTTGTAAAGCGTATAAAAATCGAAAAAAATCCACCGGAACCGTACTATCTCTCCGGTTAAGATTATAGTTTACAAAAAAATGTTAGTGTTAGGCTTTATGTTGTGTTTTAGGCTAAGCTTATTGGTTATTTTATACGTTAAGGTCTGGAGCACCAAATAGAGATTAGTGTTGAAATAAAAGATTATGGTGGAAAGTGGTAGTTCGTCATTGGTTATTCGCTCGATCTAAGAAATAAAATTTTATTTTAATTTAAAAACAAATTTTATTTTGCATGGGTCTTAGGGTCTCGACTGCAAGATACCTCTGTACCCAATCTATATGTACCTTAAGTTATGTTCTATTTTACTACCATACCTCATTGCATTGGTTGGACTATACCTAAAATTTCTTTTGGGCCTACCCTTATTGGACTATTTCATTGGGACTATCATAGGCATAATTTATACCAAACTTACACTTCCTAGAAAGAGAAACAATGACGTTTTTTGTGTAAAAACACAAAATGTTAGGTTGATTTGTTTAGGGGCTACACCTAAAATTCTGGTGGTCCTACCCATATTGGAATATTTTATTGGGACTATCATAGACATAATTTACGAGTATACTAAATTTGAACTTCCTGGAATAAGAAACAATGATGTTTTTATGCAAAAACTCAAAATTTTTAAGTACATTTGTATGGGGGATACCCCTTAAAATGGGTCTAAAAAAAACCGTTTGCAAGTGAACACTTGACGGCTCTGGAGAGTTTAAGTTTCAAATATGATGGTAATATCTTTTATAGTCTCCGAGATAATCTCTCTCATACGCAGACAGAACGGACGGACAGACAGACATAGCTAGTTCGACTTCCCTTCCAATGCTGATCAAGAATATATATACTTTATAGGGTCTTACTAGCCACTTTCTGTCTGTTACATACATTCGCACAAACTTAATATACCCTTGTATCCTTTGTGTACAGGGTATAAAAAATGATATCCCTGGAAAAGTTAGGTTTTTGATACAACAACAACATACAAGACAAAGTTTTTTGTGTATTTTAATAGAAAACTTTTTACCAAAAAGAATTTCTGACCATAAAAATGTTTTTGTTTTATACTACGACGCTTCTCTTCCCCACCCAACTTCATCAGCCTTACTTATACAAAATGGCTCTGATTTTCAAAATTCTTTTGAAATCCTTAAGCTATGAAAGCGATGTGCTTGGCTTGCAAAGATAAAAAAATTATCACAACCCTTAGAATTTCTAATAAATATTTAAAAACTTTATGAAGATATTTTGATATTTTATTATTTGCAATACAAACTTACAATAATTTGACGATAAAAGACTAAAATCTATTTTAATAAACATTCGCTTCATAAATTTAGGCTAATCCAAACTCTAGTTTATAAATAATGAAGTAAAAATAATCAAAAAAACAAAAATTTGCATTCCAAAATCCTGCACAAAATCTGAAAAAAAAAAAAAGAACAAAAAACACAATAAATACAAACAAGAATTTATTCAACTCAAACTCTCAAATCGATGCATATTTAAATTCTACGTTCTGCAGTAAACGCGTTTTCTATAGCAAAATTTTATATTAAAAAAAAAAAAAAAAAAGGATAACTGAAAATAAAAATAAAAATAAACTTAACGAAACGCAAATCCTGTGCAAATTTTGACTCTCGTTCAACTTTATGCGACAGGCGACGACTATGATGACGACGACGACGACGCCGCGCGTTGTTCATTAAATAAAATCCCGGAAAGTGTTGCCATTGCCGCATAAGCCGTGCAATAAAAGTATCAGCTACACTTGACTACTTGACTATTCTTCTTCTTCTATGTATACACGCACGCACACAGATACAAATGCAAATATACAAATACACAGAGAATTAAGAATATATGTATGGGTATGTATGGTATTCCCATTTCCAATTCAACTACAAATGCTGACTGGCACACTCATTTTGGCACTCGTTGGCTGCTGCATGGTGTATGTTGTTCGAGATACATTTTTTTTTTTTTTGTATCTTTTTTGCAGACGCTTACATCCGCACAGCAAATACAAACGAAAATTTTATGGCTTAACTTTTTGCTTAAATAAATTTCCACTTAATAGATTCGTTACAATGAATGAAAAGAGAATTGAAAAGTGTGAGTGGAAGAGAGAGAAGATGTGGGTGTATATGTGTGTGTGTGTTTTTAAGGATAATACTCTAAACTTATAGTACCTTCATTCACAAAGAAGTGTGTCCTGCAGCGCAACGCATGTCGCCGCAGGATTAAGTTTGCAAATATGCGGGTGTATTCTATCCAATGCTCTTCTGTCTGTCTGTCCGTCTGTCCTTTTTGTTTTTTTGTCTAGTTTATCGGTTTTTGAGTTTACCAGACGCCTGCACTTTGCTGGCTTTGATATTTAATGAAAAAATGTTTCAATATATTTTTTTTTCTGTTATGCTAGAAATTTGGTTTGTGTTTATCGGGCGTAATTCAGTAATTGAATCTTTTTTTTTTTGGAAACTGACTGACTGAGCAAAGAATATTGTTAAAATGATTTAAATTAATTAAATTCGATGCTTCTTGGTTAACTAACAAAATAAACTTTATATAAAAACTCAAAAATTTCGATTAGGTTTGGTTTAGGTAACTCTTTAAATGAGGCAAACTCTTTAAATGAGAAAAGCAAAAGAATTGGAGATATTTTGTTTGCAGAGGGTTCAAAAGAATCTTAATTTACAATTTTTTTTATAGTCTCCTCGATCTTGAAGACTACGTATAACGGTTCAAAGAAGCAATCATTAAATAAGTCATAATTAGGAAATAATAAAATCTATCTAAATAACAGATTTGCATATAACCGAACTAGGACCTCTAAACTCTCACTATCGAAGTGCAGAATATAGTTAGATAACTGAAGAAGTCAAAATGCGGGTAGCAACTGAATATGGCTGTAAGTAGAGATGGACGCGGAACATTTGAATTCATTTAAGCGGTCTCTTAAAAAGAAATTTTTGGGAAGGGAACTTAAATAATTGTATTTGATTCGCTGTTAGTATTTTTCATTGCCCATAATACATTTTAAGCCTCTTAAAACCATCACAAGTTCCTGCAAGACATTTGTGAAAAAGGCAAAATGAATGTGTTCGGGAAAAAAACTTAGAAATTGACGTTTTAAAAATATTGATCTAATTTCGACATTCCTGAAGGAAATGATCGAATGATTCATTCGTTCTATTTTAATCTACTAAATGCTCCATTTACCCAAACTAATCATCCATTCTGCAATCAAAATCTAGAGAAGATCGGAAGTTGCAGTCTTCTTGAGAATACAATGCAACTATCGCGATATATTTTTCTTGAACAAAGTAACTTGACAACTCTTATATATTTTGAGCGACGTAAACATAATTGTACATTAAAATGGAAGGAATCGGGTTTTCCGGATTAAGTTCTGCGCCCATTTCTAGTTGACAGATCTTAACTTCTTCTCTGCAAAACGAACAGTCTGAAACCGACAGATTGCAGAGAGACAAAAGGATCGATGGCGTTACACACTATTCGATAAACTGATATTAGCCAATTCATTAGGCGTTAGAATGTTAAAACGTATGCATAATTGGAGCAGATAAATTGTAGTCTAAAATTATTTTTTGTTATATAATTTTCAGCTCTAAACTGCCAGCAATTTTTAAAACTTCAGCCTTATGATGAAGGTTGTAAATCTGATCGAGTAAGAGCAAACTGAATACTTTGACTTTTATGGCTAAAATTGATAAATTACTGCGTAGCTTTCAATAAAAATATAAAAAGGTTAGAGTTAAGGTTCTAAGTAGAGATGGGAGCGAGACCCCTGGATTAATTGTATTTGATGTTGTTGTTTATTACAATTTTTCTAAATTTCTGCCAAGTAAATGTGAGCACCCATTTTTCGAATTTTATGAAAATATTCATTTGTTTCTTTTTTTAACTGAATTGTTTTATTTACAATCTGTCCTTTAGAACAATCAACAAATGGTTAAACAAAAACATTGACTTTTAAATTAACTAACATCAAACGGGGTGTTGGGTTGATAGAAATTGGGGAGGGGTTCGTTGGGTTTGGGGGGGAGGGAGGAGATCAACTTATTCGGTGACGCAGATCCAGCGGGTGGTCTCTATTAGACGGAAGGTGACAGCGCTGCTGTCCAACAGGTTTATGGCAAAAGGGTTGGTGGTCCTGACAGTCTCTCCAGGTAGGCTTTGAAAAAATTGTATAACCTATGAACCGTTTTTTGTTGAACAAGGGGACCCCCGCCCGTATTGTATATACCTATTATATGGAACGGGTGCACTTTGTGAACTTTGTATTGAAATTTCTGTATCAATTCACTGTTTCTTTGATTGGCCCAGATCAAGATCCCATATATATAAATAACCTTCTTTTCCCAGAAGCCATAGGTAATTTTTCAACCTAGCATTCAGTGTTTTTTTCTTATTGATAAGGTGAGGTCTCCATGTCAACCTTCTATCGAGATCCAGATCTAGGTACTTGGCAGTTTCACTGGTTGTGATAGGGTAAACCATCCATTTGAACCGGGGAGCAACCTCTTCTTCTTAAGGAAAAAGTTGTTTACGTACATTTCTCCAGGTAATTTTGCTTCAACATATTTCGAGCTCTTTTATAGCCTATCAGGTTCAAATAGTGTAGGTGTCGATTTTTATACCCTGTACCCAAAGGGTAAAAGGGTATATTAAGTTTGTGCGAATGTATGTAACAGACAGAAGGAACCAAGATAGACCATATAAAGTATTTATATTCTTGATCAGCATTGGAAGGGGAGTCGAACTAGCTATGTCTGTCTGTCCGTCCGTCCGTCTGTCATGCTGTCTGGCGTATGAGTGAGATTATCTCGGGAGACTATTAGAGATAGGGCCACCATATTTGAAACTTAGACTCTCCAGAGCCGTCAAGTGTTCACTTGCAAACGGTTTTCTCCCCATACAAATTTATCACAAAAATTTTGTTTTTTTTGCATTAAAACGTCATTGTTATACCTGTTACACTAGTGTAAACAGGTATATTCAGTTTGTCGGAAAGTTTGTAACGCATTAAAGGAGGCATCGTAGACCATATAAAGTATATATATTCTTGATCACCTCGACGAGACAAATCGATTTAGCCATGTCCGTCTGTCTGTCCGTCCGTCCGTCTGTCCGTCTGTCTGTGTGTTGCTGCGCGATTTATTCGCTCAGTTTTAAAGATATTGGCCTGAAATTTTAAACTTAAGCTTTTCTAGGTCCTGTGTACTTTCTATGTTAAAATCAATGTGCCACGCCCACTTTTAGGTATAGCTCCCATACAAAAGTACAACATTTTTTCAAGTTCTTTTATGAAAAAATGTATTTATAAAGTGAATGGCTTCAAATATGGTTAAAATGTTTCTTATACCATGCCAAATCTTCAGTTTAAAATTGGTCCAAATCGGACCGCGAATTCCAAAATTTTAAGAATATATTTAATTGGTTTACTATTTTAAGATAAAATTTAATACAAATGCTGCACACGAAGGGGTATCAACGTCAAATGATGTGTAACAGGTATAAACTTCGGTCCAACCGAAGTTAACTTTTTTCTTGTTTTTTATTTTAGGAAGTTCAAATTTAGTATAAATTATGAGTAGTATAGTCCCAATAAAATTGACCAATATGGGTTGGTCCAACAAAGTTTCAGATATAGCCCCCATACAAAGATATACCCGATTTTTAAGTCTTTGCATGAAAATTCAATTCAATGAGGTATGGTAGTAAAATAGAACCGATCTTAAGGTTCATAAAGATTGGGTACAGGGTATCTTGCAGTCGAGCATAATCGACTTCAGCGTTCTTTCTTGTTATTATACCCGCCACACATAGTGTGAAGGGTATATTCAGTTTGTCGGAAAGTTTGTAACGCATTGAAGGAGACGTCGTAGACCCCATAAAGTTTATAATATTCTTGATCAGCTCGATGAGACGAATCGATTTAGCCATGTCCGTCTGTCCGTCTGTCTGTCCGTCTGTCTGTCTGTTTATTTCTTCGCATTTTTTTGATGAAGATATATAGATATTACGCCGAAATTTGGAACTTAAGTTTTCTCGGCAGCGACTCATTTGCATGTTAAACCAGTTACCACGCCCATTTTAAGGTGTAGCCCTATTAATAAACTTAGCAAAAATTTTCGAATTTTGTATTAAAATAGGTATTATTTATGCATGTATCCACTCCAATTTTGGTAAACTCTTCTTATGTCAACCAAAGTCCAATCCAAGGTGCCACGCCCATTCCTTGGTATAGCCCCCATACAAATTTACAGCACATTTTCGAATTTTGTATGAAAAATAGGTATTGCTTAAGTAGTTATATTCACTCAAAAGCCGAATAAAAACACTTCTAACGACATCCGATATCAAACAAAGTACCACGCCCATTTTTAGGTGCAGCCCCCAATAATAAATTTACTACCCATTTTTCAATTTTAAAATAAAATTTGGTATTATTTATGCATTTATTTACTCCAAATTGCAAAAACACTTCTTATATCATCCAATTCCAAAACCAAGATGCCACGCCCATTTTTATGTATAGCCTCTATACAAACTTACCGATTTTTGAACTTTGTATGAAAAATTAATTTTTTGTCTATATATTTATAAATGTATGTAAGCCATTGATGATCACATATAACTTTTCAATGATTCGTGTGGCGGTATTTATGCTTCGGTTCCAATCGAAGTTAACGTTTTTCCTTTATTTAATATTTAAAATATTTTCAATTGAGAATCGTAAAAATAAAGCAAAGGACATGACAGAAATTCGACAAAAGATTCTTTTTTAATCAAAGTGCTCTTTTTCAAATTCTAAAAATAACTTCAATAATATTTCAAACTGTATTCCATTCTACTGTTCTTAGTCTGTAAAATTTTCTGTAATACAGAATTGTCATTGTTTCTTTAAAAGTTCTTCACAACCGTACTGTTCCTACAGAATAATAGTAGAATGTCTGCAAGTATTGGGCAGCAGAAATATATACAAATGATACGCAGGCTTTGTGTGAATACCCAAACAGGATTTGTAAGCTAAGTGTTATTGAAATTAAGATTTCATTGAACTGAATTAAAGTTGATTAAAATTGTTTGAAAATTCTTTATAACAATTTCTCCACTAATTTTATATAAATTTAAATAAATATTATGCATGCCAATTATTTAATTATTGCCAAATTAAATCAAATAAATACAAATGCTAAAATATGCAAATTAATGAAAATTTTCAGTGAGAAATTTGCTAAAAGTAAACATCAACGATGAAATTTATGCAATTAACAGCAATAAATACCAAAAAATAAATTAAATGTCTAAAACAACAACAAAATACTAATATGGAAAGTATTTAAAGATTTACTAAATTTACTTTTGGCTTTTGTAAAATTTGATAATTTGATTTTTGTTTAAATAATAAAGAAGCAAAGCATTATAAAAGTTGATGATAAAATTTTAAAACAAAAATGACAACAAATAAACGAAGCAGAAAGTTAATAATAAAAACTGAATATATGTAAGTAAGAAAGAGATAGAGATATATATGTAAAAGAACAAAGCATATAAATGACACAAAATACACTCTAAGCTTAATATTTAATAAGTTTTATACATGTGTATGTATGTGTGTGTGTGTGTGCAAAATAATTTAAACAAAGCCAAGCCACAAATTCTAAAGAAAAAGCGAAAATATCCTTGCAAAATATTTTCAAGCAAGAACAAAAAAAAAAAACAAAAACAACAAAAACAAAAACGATACACTAAAAAGCTAAACGAGCATCATTATTTCATTTTGAATGTATGTGTGTGTGTGTGTGTGTATCTGTGTGAGTAGATAAAGTCATTTGCTTTGATATCTTTTACTAATTATTGCTTAAGCGCAGACTAAGCCAGTGTTGCCAACTAATTCTATAGAACAATAGCAACAACAACAACAACAACAAATGAAAACAATCTCAACTTGAATGCGTCTAGAATCCTTTTAAATGAAACACATTACAATCCCTTTCATTTATAACACACACACACAGATACAAACACACTGACTACAGCCTTTTTGTTATGCTTTGGTTACTTACATACTACTAGCTAGCTTCCTTCTGTGCTCCCTGTTGTCATCGCAAAATAAGGAAAAGGCATTAACAGCATATTATCCTGGCATCGCATCAAACAAAAGCCAACGAAGCGTTGAGCCAAAAACTTCAGCAAAACAGCATAACAGCATAAATGGCAACTTGAAAGGAAAGGACTCTCTCTCTCCATCTCTCTCTCACCTCTGTTAACTGCTGCATTGACTGGTATGGATTTGTGATTTTTAAGGAGTAAAGTATAATAAGCATACTTCATACTCTTCTATACATGATGAAAGTGAAAAATATGATGAAATTAATTTTTGTGTTCGTTCAAAAGCTAAAACGGAAAGGAAATGCTGCTGCTTGAATTGTTACAAAAAAAAAACAGGAAAAATAAAAAAAGGCAAGGGAAGCGTTTGTTATTGTGTAAAAGTAAGAATGTGGTTTAGAAAAAAAAAAACATGAAAAAAAGGGCTTAGATTGTTTGTTTCAAGGATTTGCTTTAGTCATTTTAAATTGCTTGTATTGCTAATTTTGCTATTAAAGTCATTTTATATAAGCGTAAATATATTTTTTAATGTTATATAAGATGCAGCACAAGATTAATGGGAACATATTATTTTAGGCTTTGAAATATAGAATGCACTATAGACGGACAGACAGACAGAGACAATACGTACACTTAGACAGCCTATCTAGTGCGATAATGGAGAACTGAAGTGAAAGTTGAAATTACAGTTCTATTTCATAAATCAAAATTAATAATTGCATAAATTCTTCGAGTTCACGCAGCATACATCAGGCATAATCATCCCATATCCTCGTGTAGTGAAAGGAAACACCTCGAGATTTCTTATAATAACTGAAAAAAAGTTTTAAAAACCCGGGTTTAGGTACATATATCTCGAAAACGGTTATTCAGAAAGAATCTTGGTGAACGGTTTTTAATTTTAAACGAAAACAGGTATTTGAGAAATGAGCCCTTTTTTGTGTTAACTAGAAACTAGTAAGAAGCTATGTTTTAAGAAAACTTTCCAGTTGAAATGCGGTGAGTCAGATTTGACTTTAGTCCTATGGTTCAATGGGAACATTTTCCTGGAATATGCCAAAGGTGACGTAACTGCCATACGCTATATAATGTAAAAACAAAAGACATGTCCGTCCGCCGGTCTGTCTGTCTGTTGCGATGTACTTTACTTATTGTAAGAAAGTTTTTAAGTGATTAGACCAATAAAAAACTATTAAACAATGTACCACGCCCATTTTTAGGCTTATGCCTTACATATAAACCTACCGCCCATTTACGAGTTTCAAAAACTTTATTTTATATGAAGAGGATTGGCCAGTAAACATATAGCCCCATACATACTATACTTACTCCCAAATAGTTTCTTTTTTTCTGAACCCCATTACTGCGTTTCAACGTAGAAAGCTCCAGACCAATAAGCCCCACTTTTTCATTTTAAAATACAACGCAAGAGCCTCTTAATCCGTAATTCGCATACGACAAGACACCGCTCAAACCTTCTTGTCTTTAATTTGTACGGCATTTCATTCCAAAAACTTTCAAACGATGGAAAATAACTTGTTGTGTTTCCCTATGGCGCGGGGCGGTCAAGAATACTACGACAGCGGACTCAGCTTGACGTAAAAGCCGTCTTAGGAGCAACTCCTCGAGGTGAGGTTGGGCCGATGTTAGTTACCAACGACGTAATACAAAATAACCACGTGAGATGCACTACAAGCAGAAAAAGGTAGCAGATACAGAGGTGTAAGTCACCACGTGGACTTATTGGCGCCGGGAGCAAGGATTTAGCGGAACGTAACTACCGTTAGAGCAAAAAAACATGACGACCTCCGGAACGGATATGCACCTGGAACGCCTAAACAGGGATGGTGCAATAGAAGAAGTCATAACCACTCTCGACAATTTCAAAACTGACTTTACTGCTATTCAGTAAAATGCGATGGACTGGAAACGGTTGCATTTATTTAGCAACCTGTGACATCTACGAGAGTGGTTACGAGAGACAACACATATTTGGATGTGGCTTCGTGCTTAGTAGGGAACTAAATAGCTATACTAAGTTTATGGAGGAGCCACTTCTCTACCCTACTTGGAGTCGATGTCGGAAATATTGTCGTTAGCGAAGTCGATGATGGGATGAAATTCCAGTGGAATTCCTTCGAAGCCACCAGACTATGTCGATGTCTTAGAAGTTATAAAAAAGGTTAAAAAATAACAAAGCAGGCGGCAGCCGAACTACCTGCAGCTTAATTTAAGACCGGCGGCGAGGAATTGATCAAATGAACATATGCATCAACTTTTGTGCTAATATGGCCAGATGAGCCAATGGCCCA
The DNA here is from genome assembly GCA_018903435.1 of Leucophenga varia. Taxonomy (NCBI): domain Eukaryota; kingdom Metazoa; phylum Arthropoda; class Insecta; order Diptera; family Drosophilidae; genus Leucophenga; species Leucophenga varia. The sequence continues at coordinate 101,868 of JAEIFJ010000472.1, read as the reverse complement.
GCACCCTTAGTGTCCCGTGCTAGTTTAAGAAAGGAGTCCCTGCAATTTGGGCAAACCATCGTGGAATAAGTCTCCCTTCCAATTCAATAAAATTATATATGGCGTATTATCCAATAGTCTGCAACCGTACGTAGAAAGTATAGCTGGACAGTACCAGTGTGTTTTCAGGCCGAAGAAATCGACCATTCACCCGATAATCACAAAATCGTTCGCCTCTGTATGATGACGTTGACAAACACTCAAAGCGTACTCAGATTCGGTAAAGATCTCTCGGACCGCAAAGAGGCTCTCAGACAGGGCGATGCGTTGTCGCGCGACTTTCCAATCTCCTGATGGAAATGTTTACCTGAAAGGGCAATGTTGGCCGGGAAGGCCGATGATTCTGGACAAAATCGGCGAAAATTTTCGAGCAGTCAATGGGGTCTTTCTCAGACATGGAAAAGTCCCATCCAATTGGACTAACGGTGAAGGAGATCAAAACGGAGTGTTTGGTATCCACACGCAGACAATCTACACAACGTAAACGGTCTTCGAGGACTGAGAACTTCAGCTTTGAGGCTGTAGAAAATTTCGACTATTTAGGCTCAGATGTAAAAAACGACAACAACATCAGTCAGGAAATTAAACGAAGAATCACTCTTGCAAACCGTAGCTATTTTGGTCTCGGTTAGCAAATGCGAAAAAGAGTTCTGTCCAGAGAAACAAAAATTAAACTCGACAAGACGCTGATAATGCCGGTCCTGATGTATGGCTTAGAAGCATGGGTCATGACAGAATCGGATAAGTCGGCGTTGAGCGTATTTGAGAGAAAGATACTACGGAGAATCATTAGTCCAGTTAGAGTGGGAAGTGACATACGTCTACGCACGAACGTTGAGCTGTACGAGCTATATTCCGACATCGACATAGTCAGGAACATCCAATAGAAAAGGCTGTCCTGGGCTAGTCACCTGTGTCGGATGGATACAGAGGCTTCGGCAAGAAAAGTTTATGAGCAAGACGTGAACCAGTTTGAAGGGACGCGGCAGAGAGGATGTCCGACGCTGCGTTGGAAGAACCAGATCTTGGGGAGGCATCCGCATGATCGGTATCCCAAATTTGTATCGTCTGACACAAATCTTCTTCTACTAAATCATCACTTTTTCCTCCGATACGTGCTTTTACGTACATTAAAAATCAGACTGTCTCAACCTGCACATGAAAAGCAGAAACATGTCAACCGAAACTGTCAGTGCGCCACCCAACAAATCAAAAAAAAAAATAATTCGATTTAGCAGCGCAATGCAATGTTGTCAAAACCAATTTTCCATTTTGAATTCTCATTTAAGCAATTAAATGGCAGCAAGTTTCAAAATATCTAATTTATACGGAAGTACACGTACATCTGTACGGACTTGTACATTATCGTTTTGTATTTGTAGATCTGATTTTGAATTAATGTATTTTGTTGTGTACAGCAATTGCATTTATCTACCACTTTAAATACATAAATAAATAGATATGTTTGTGTGTGTGTGTGTGTCTGTGTATGTTTGTTGGTATGTTTAGACATAAATTACATTCTGGCTGCTGCGCTTATTTATTACCACAGCTAGTGACAGTCCCGTCCGTCTGTCTATTTATTCATTTGTTTTGTTTTTTTTTCAGTTGACTCTGTCTGCTTTTATTTTTCAATATAATAAATATTCATTTATTCATTTCAACAGAAACATTTTATTTAAATGATTAGCAATTTTGACGTGATAAATTTATTATTTCACAAAATTTAATTATTGAAATTCGCAATTGCGTTTGTGTCAAGGCAACGCAACGCAAAGTACATACTTCGTATCTGAATATTTATACGAAATTTTATTTTTTGGTTTTTAGAATTTTTTAATTAAATGCATTATTTTTTGAAAGAATGCGATTTTGTTTTTTTTTGTGGTTTTTTTTATGGATTTTATGTAACATTTTTTTTTTAAACGTGTAAATTGGTCTGATACAACTCAAGTTTATACCAGGGCTGTAAACCAATAAAAAATTGGCAGTGGTTCGGTTCAGCGGTTCGCAATGCCTTTGAACCACAAATTCGGTTCACGAAGTTCGGAATGGGGTACATTTTCAACCACAGAACGAACTATTTCAAATTTGTTAGTCCCTACTATTCTATTGGTTTTGACATTGGCAAGTCTACGAAGAGTTCTATTAACATTTTCAATATTTCCGCCTATGCTACTACTGTGATCAAAACGTAGTAAGACAAATCGTTTTAAATCTCCCGGACATTAGGATTCAGCGTTCAATCTGAAGTTATCGAGGAAGGTTGCTAGGGTGTACTGTTTACCGTCTCCGTAAACATTCCTTTCAAGTAGGCGTGTTGAGCACTAGAGAGACTAGTGCTACCTAGTTTTTTCCTCAAGAAGTAGTCTAGGATTCTCTCTAGGGTTTTGAGTACGAAAAGTTAGCTGATGGGTCTAAAGTTTTTCGGTTTTATATAACCAGTCTTCCCTATCTTCGGAATGAAGACCACTCTTGCCTGTCTCCAAGAACAGGATATATAGTTGAGACAAATGCAGCTGATATATATTTGGCAAAGTCATTCGATCATGTCTTTGCTAATCGACTGCAGCATGATTGGAAAAATGTTGTCGGGTTCTGGGCTTTTACAAGGCGAAAAGGTGCCAATAGCTCAGATGATCCTATCCATGGAGACAATGGACCTAGCTACTTGCTTAGCCCCTGCACTACTGGTGGGATGTACTTTAGGCTCCCCGTCAGTACAATCCGGGAAGTGCGCATCTGCGTGAATTGCTTTTTTGTACCTACGCAGATATTCTTCGTAGGGTTGCCATTCCTTTGTTGAGTAACATTCGTTAAAGGTTTTCATAGCGATCGTCCTAAGTTCTGCTACGTTACTGTTCCAACACGGAGAATAAACTTTCTTGATGTGGCGTATAGGACAACTTGTTTTGAGGGCTGTGCTGACAGCTTTCTTGAAGAGCTCTCGAAAAGCTGTAAAACTCACCACCAGTCAGTTTTCCGAGGGATTCTATAAACTGAGTGCTTAGTCAACTTAATATTTTTGTCAAAAATAATGTATTTGTGGTCAGAGAAGGACAACCTACTTGATACCAGCCACTTATTGACCCTTAGACCACCTGATCTAGCAATAAAGATATGTCTAACACTACTTCCCCAGCCCACAAAGTCAGTCGGCTTGTAATGAGGGGTAGTACGAACCAAAAAAAAAAAAAATCTTATTAGTTTGCAAATAATTAAACTAGACAAATGATTATTAGTATATGTACATGACCAGAGCAAGGCCGGGTAGTTCAGCTTGTGCTTAAATTAAACTCTCCAAAATATGGAGTCAGTTGTGGAATAATACAACTTCCATTATATAGCTATTTCCAGACGTCTGACCATATGTCAGTCTAAAAAATAACTTATTTTATGTATATATTTACAACTAGCATGTACCCGTGGCTTTGCTCGCGTTTTTTTTTTTTTTTGTTTCTATTTGGTGGCTAAATATAAATTGTTCAAAAAATTTGAGTTCACATTTTGGAATTCCCTAAACACGACTAACCATCATTCAAATGCGGCAAGTTTCAAGTCTCTACGTCTATTCAATTCCAAATGTATGACTTTTTTTCAAGGCTCCCATTAGGCCCCGGGTCAACATTTTCTAAAATCACGTCTAAGTGCTTACCAGCAAAAAAAAAAATTTTTAAAAAATCTATATTGGGTCCACATATGGGTCCCAGGTCTAAATTCCGGAAATCCCTTGAACACCTTGAACGCCAAAAATGTTTTTTAACCATCTTTCAAATGAGCCCTGTTTCAAGTCTCTACGTCTATTCACTATAAAAATATGGGTTTTCCAGTTTCAAGGCCCCCATTAGAAACCGGGTCAAAATATTCCAAAATCCCGTCTTGTTGCTCACCTGAATTGTAAAAAAAAACACAAAAATAAATACATTTTTTAACGATTATTTGTTCCAAATATTTGGCTTTTCCAGTTTCAAGGCCCCCATTAGGCCCCGGGTCAAAAATTTAAAATGAAAATAGACTATGTCTCTCGGGAATAGTGTAGCTTGCAAATGGTGAAAGAATTTTTTTAATCGTTTCAGTAGTTTCGGAGCCTATTCGTTTCAAACAAACTATTTTTATATTTTCTACTGTATGCAGGTTGAGCCAGTTTGAAATTTTTATGTATTTAATTAGTAACACTATTGCCGTGTCAATTCAAATAGTACACTTCAAAGGTCTGCCTGGCAGTCAGGCTAAAGAATACTAATGCTTATTTCAATATTAATACAAGCTTATACTGTATGCAGGTTGAGTTAGTCAATCAGTTCAAATATTTAATAAGTAACAAAATTCCAGAAATTCCCATCTGGCCTCACATCAGTCTCAAAAATATTAGCTTTATTACTTCATTTAATTCAAATAAAATATTTATTTCTCTTTAACAAACAAATCGTTTTACAATTCAATAAACTAATTTTAAATGTTAATATCCTGTAGCGTTTTATGCAAAAAAAAAAAAAATACTATCTAAATATATAAAGTCCCCCCAACAAAAAATAGTAATAATAAAGAAAAAAAAAAACGAAAACTTGTTCGCACTGCCAACGACATTAAATCTTATTTATGGTCTGTTTATTGGGATTTACTGTTAAGTATCAACTTAGCTGCCACCATAGTTTCATTTCCATCACGCAAACCAAAAAAAAAAAGTATTTTTTCTAGTAACATTATCCTTGTTGGCAATATATATTTTATTATACGACAACTTTGGCTACAATTTCACTTGTGTTCGACCATAAATATAAGCCAAAGCGATTTCAATTTGCCAAGCGTGCCAAGAAAATAAAATAAATGCCTAATAGCTTAGGACGAACCAACCAAAAAAAAAAAAAAAAAAAAAAAAGATTTAAACGAATTCGGCAATAGACGCTAAATACATTGAAACGAGACGCCATTATTAAGGATTCAGATACGGATTCAATGCAATTCAATTCAATACAAAATAAAATAAAATGGATTAAGAGTGATTGCAGAACATAGTTGAATGCATAAAATGAATGAGAGATGTTTGAGAGAATGACTGAATGAATGATGTAACGAACATGTTTAGAAATATAAATTATATGGAAAATATATAAATTCTGTCGTACACTGCGCTGTGTGTATTTATTCAATTATTTTGTAATTGCTTAATATTTGCTAAACAGTTTCTTTTCATTCTTTGTGCTTTACATTTTATTGGCAAAATATACAAAAAAAAAAAAGACAATCATAAATATTGTTTTGATTTTTGTTTTCAATTTGTGTAACTGACAACTTTAAGGACAAATTATGGCTAATTGACAGGACTTCAGCTGCAGGTGTACAACAACAACAAAAGCCAATAAATTATTCATATGCAAAAAAGCTGTCGAAATAAACAATTCAGAATTTTATTAATATTATTTAATGTGGTGGCTTTACGAAAAAAAAAAAAACTTTTTGATTGGTTTTTATTGGATTTATTAAAGCATTTGTCTAGCCTAAAGATATTAGATTGTAATGTAGCACTTTGTTTTATTGAAACACTTAACACGGAATGTATTATACTGGAATATAATATACTGTTTATCTATTAATATGTTACTCCAGGGTAGTGCCGTGTTGCCAAAAAAGTATCTAAAAGTGTATCTCACGCCTCTCTAAATATTAGCCTGATCAGCTCAATAAGCGGAGTATTATATTATAATTAATGATTTTTCACCTCTAGTCTTGTACAGTTCAGTTGCCATAATAATTTAATAGATCAAGCCTTACGCAAAGATAATACAGATTCTGATCAGTTTGTTTAAATTCACAATAAACCCTCAAAAGAAAATTTATTTACAAATTGATCTGCATCTAGTTCGGTATCAATATCTTCAATAACATTGCCAATAGTTGATGATACTAAACGATCTATAACCTTCTTCTGCTTCTTATTTGAACAATGCATTGCTCTACAAAAAATATCATTCATATTATAAATTCAGCTATTTTTCGTGCCTGCGAACATCTACCATTTTTATAAAATTTGTTTTGGTCCTCCGAGGCATTTTCACCGAGCAAGACAACAAATAGTGAAGACCCGGCATTCCTAAAAGCAACGGCATAGAATATTGAGATGAATACAGAATAAATGAAAAAAACTATAAAAATAAAGAAAGAATATTTTCAACATAAAAGAAAATAAATAACACAAAACCATAAACAGTGTGTGAATTATAAGTAATTAATACATTTAAATGTAAAATATTCGTGCATGTTCTGAAAATCGTAACGGTATCGTAAAAATTCTGGCATTTTAAATTTTACGATTAAAGGGGCATCTGTCCAGTTGATAAAAACAAACGTTAACTTCGGTAGCACCAAAGCTCAAATACCCACCACACGAAACTTTAATCATTTTCTCGAAAAAAAGAAAAAATGGAAGGTGAGTTTGTATGGGGACAATATATTATAGTGGCTCGATCCTTGTCATATCGGTATCATATTCATAGGATAACAGTAGAAGTGATTTTACACAGATTGGAGTGAATATATCCATAAATAAGAACTATTTTCATAACGGGTGATTTTTTTTGAGGTTAGGATTTTCATGCATTAGTATTTGACAGATCACGCGGGTTTCAGACAAGGTGTCAAAGAAAGATGCTCAGTATACTTTGACATTTCATCATGAATAGACTTACTAACGAGCAACGCTTGGAAATCATGAATTTTATTACCAAAATAGGGGTTGGGTTCGAAATGCGAAAATCGCTTTTTTATCGACAAATTTTGTTCAGCGATGAGGCTCATTTCTGGTTGAATGGCTTCGTAAATAGCAAAATTGCCGCATTTGGAGTGAAGAGCAACCAGTAGCCGTTCAAGAACTGCCCATGCATCCCGAAAAATGCACTGTTTGGTGTGGTTTGTACGCTGGTGGAATCATTGGACCGTATTTTTTCAAAGATGCTGTTGGACGCAACGTTACGGTGAATGGCGATCGCTATCGTTCGATGCTAACAAACTTTTTGTTGCCAAAATGGAAGAACTGAACTTGGTTGACATGTGGTTTCAACAAGATGGCGCTACATGCCACACAGCTCGCGATTCTATGGCCATTTTGAGGGAAAACTTCGGAGAACAATTCATCTCAAGAAATGGACCGGTAAGTTGGCCACCAAGATCATGCGATTTGACGCCTTTAGACTATTTTTGTGGGGCTACGTCAAGTCTAAAGTCTACAGAAATAAGCCAGCAACTATTCCAGCTTTGGAAGACAACATTTCCGAAGAAATTCGGGCTATTCCGGCCGAAATGCTCGAAAAGTTGCCCAAAATTGGACTTTCCGAATGGACCACCTAAGACGCAGCCGCGGTCAACATTTAAATGAAAAAAATAAACCATTTTTAAAAAATCGAATAAAGTGGTTTGTTTGTATGGGGACTATATCTAAAAATGGGCGTGGCACCTTTTTTTTTTTTTTAAATTAGATGTCATTAGAAGTGCTTTTACCCATTTGTAGTAAATACACTTACAAATAATAACAATTTTCATAAAAAATCTAAAAAAAATGGTAAGTTTGTATGGGGGCTATATCTAAAAATGGGCGTGGCACCTTTCTTCTAATATTTGACGGATGGATATTGGATTAGAAGTGTTTTTATCCAATTTGTAGCATATACATTCATAAATAATAACTATTTTCATAGAAAAAAAATGGTAAGTTTGTATGGGGGCTTTATCTGAAAACCTTGGTTCTGACATACAAACTGCCTAGGAGCACAAAAAGCTTAAGTTTAAAGTTTCAGGTCAATATCTACGAAACTTTCCGAGATAAACGCATTGCAACAGACAGACCGACAGACAGACGGACATGGCTAAATCGATTCGTCTCGTCGAGCTGATAAAGAATATATATACCTTATTGGTCCTCCGATGCCTCCTTAAATGCGTTACAAACTTTCCGATAAACTGATAATACCCTTCACACTATGTGTGGCGGGTATAAAAACATTTTAAGCATTTAAGCATAGTTTAACTCCGTATTGCATGATAAAAGTGATTTTTTTATAAAAACGGAGCAAAAGATGCAAAAATCATTAATATTGCCGTGTTTTCTACACATTGAGAAACATTATTGTGTTAGAAGTTAGAACAATCCTTAACAATCCGGTATACTTTTCTTCCACGAAACACAAAACTATTTGGATTAGTCTAGGGATCACTTCATTAAAAAAAAAAAACATAAAAACATAAATCACATCAAAAATGTATTGTTTGATAATCTTTTTAATCTACATACCATGTATTTTATTTTTCCTATTCTACGTTTTCTAATATTTAAAGAAAAAAACGAACACTCCTTCTTATTGGAGGCTCCCCTACATATATTTGGAAGGCAAGTATATCCTACTGATCTTAGTAGTGTAAGACGTATATCAAAAATAATACTCGCATTTGGTTGTCACTGTATTTCGTGTCGCTATACCGCCTCTTGCCAAAATTATTGAGCCACTAAACCATTTGGCCTGTTTAAAAATGCTTCACCAAAGAAGCCATCGAATCTGTGCTTATTTCTCTTCGGTACATTGCTTCGCTGAAGGAAGCAGCTGCTAAGTGGAAGGATAAGATTGCATATAAAGCAACACTATGTAGCCAAACCAACAGCTAAGCACACCTAGACACCAACTTAGCCAACGGCTAAACGCACCAAACATTTTGCTACTGATAACGAAAATGATTAGTTATGTGAAAACGTGCCATCCATTTAATTTTTCCTTTTTTTCTGCCAATAAAGAAGGCTTTTAAAATAAATAAATTTTCATTTTCTCTTAACATGTGCTGGTTTTCTTCATATATTTCCATTTTTATTGGACTTTTCAAAGGTAACCAATAGAAATAAATTCTAGTTTAAGGTATTAACTTTGTTTACTTCTCTGAAAGTTAGCTAAATCATATATTTAATTGCATGAGCCAAAAATGTAAAAGTGCCCACCAAAGGCAAATTAAACCCACTTTTTTTTATTACTCATCTTTCAACTTTGGCAAAGTAATAGTTGAATTATTTAAAAGTTCTTTCATTCTTTCAATGTTATTTTTTCAAATAAATTCATTTTTAATTAATGTTGACCTCATCAAAAAAAGAGCACAATTAGCAACCACGGATCTAAGCGAAATTTGTTTTTTTGTTTAGAATATTGCAAAAATTATATATGGGAAAGATCCATTGGAAAAGCTGAACTTTATTTAAAAAAAATATTAAAAAAAAATATAAACGAATAAATTAAAAACTATAATAATAAATAAAAATAAACAACACAACAAATATCATTCATAAACTGTATGAGAATTATATGCGACAATCATGTTTAAAAGCAAAATAGTCAGTCATGTTCAGACATGTTACATTTTCAAACTTTTTCTACTGATTGTGAGACACTTGAAACTGTACAAAATCGCAGGATTGCACAGTGGCCGATTTTCCGAAAAACATGGCTGAAAGTCTAAAAATGAACGGTACCCAAAAGTACCCAAATGAAACTTTGGGTACTTTTGTTTTTGGGGTCTCTAGAAAAATGTTTTCTTAAATTTTATTACAAAATTTTAAAATTTTATTTTAATTTAATTTTATTTCTTATCATATTAAAAAAACATATTACAGAGTTTCTACAATTCACTGTCAGACTGGCAGTCGTCTGATGATGTCGAACCAATATAAGGATCTTCTGATGCTAGCTCGGCATTTGCAATAAAAAAATTAATAGCCGCTGACGATAACTTACTATTTCCCTTTGGAGGGTCTAAACGTAGACTAGAAATAAAAGGATCCGAGGATACAAGCAGACAATGCTTTATTCCTCGATTCCTGGGATTCTTCGGAAAGGTACCCGATCGGCAATGGTGCCCATTCAATAATGAGAAAACCATGGATTGAAGTGGGCATGTAATACCACGGATAACTTTTAATTAATAATTTTGCAGTATCCGAGCAATATTACTGAAAAAGATTCACATCTACTGCGAAACCACAAGATAAAACTTGGATAATGAAATGAGCTCGGCTAAGACATTCGGCATCTAAACGAGGACATTGAAATCGACTATGATAGAGGTGGGCTGAGCAAAAAACGTCGTTAACTTTGAATGAAATTGGTAAAATTCTTAAATTTTTGTAAAACAATAAGGTAGACAGCCCATTTCGACCAAGCTCACAATTTTTATACCCTCCACACACACACACATTATTAGTTTGTCGGAAAGTTTGTAACGCATTAAAGGAGGCATCGGACACCCCATAAAGTATATATATTATTGATCAGCTCGACGAGACGAATCGATTTAGCCATGTCCGTCTGTCTGTCTGTCCGTCTGTCTGTCTGTTTCCAATGCGTTTATGTCGGAAAGTTTCAAAGATATTGACCTGAAACTTTAAACTTAAGCTTTTGTGCTCCTAGGCAGTTTGTATGTCAAAACCAATGTGCTACCCCCATTTTTATACCCTGTACCCAAAGGGTAAAAGGGTATATTAAGTTTGTGCGAATGTATGTAACAGACAGAAGGAGGCCAGATAGACCCTATAAAGTATATATATTCTTGATCAGCATTGGAAGGGGAGTCGAACTAGCTATGTCTGTCTGTCCGTCCGTCCGTCCGTCTGTCTGTCTGTCTGTCTGTCTGTCTGTCCGTCCTGCTGTCTGCCGTATGAGAGAGATTATTTTGGAGACTATAAGAGATAGGGCCACCATATTTGAAACTTAGACTCTCCTGAGCCGTCAAGTGTTCACTTGCAAACGGTTTTTCTCTAGACCCATTTTAAGGGGTACCCCCCATACAAATATACCCCAAAATTTTAGTTTTTGCATAAAAACGTCATTGTTTTATATTCTACGAAGTTCAAACTTGGCATAAATTATTTCTATGATAGTCCAAGTAAAATATCCCAATATGGGTAGGACCAATAAAGTTTTAGGTATAGCCCCCATACAAATATACCCCAAATTTTTAGATTTTTGCATAAAAACGTCATTGTTTTTTATTCTAGGAAGTTCCAACTTGATATAAATTATATCTATGATAGTCCCAATAAAATGTCCCAATATGGGTAGGACCAATAAAGTTTTAGGTATAGCCCCCATACAAATGTACCCTTAAGTTTTGGGTTTTTGCATAAAAACGTCATTGTTTTTTATTCTAGGAAGTTCCAACTTGATATAAATTATGTCTATGATAGTCCCAATAAAATATCCCAATAGGGGTAGGACAAACAAAATTTTAGGTATAGCCCCCATACAAATTTACCCAATTTTTCAAGTTTTTGTTTGAAAATTCAATACAATAAGCTATATACAAAGATAGGACTTAACTTAAGGTACATAAGGATAGGGTTTTGTACAGGGTATCTCGCACCCGCATACCCGCCTCCGCGTTTTATCTTGTTAGAAAAAGCCGCCAAAAAAACTTACCACTTTTTTCGATTTTTATTTGAAAATGGTTATTACTTTTGAATGTAATTACAACAAATTGACTAAAAACACATCTATTGGCATCCAAAATCAAAAGAAAGGTGCCACGCTTATTTTTTGATGTGGCCCCCATACAAACCTAGCGCCCATTTTTCAGATTTTATATGAAAAAGTTCTTGTTTATGGATGTATTCACTCCAATCTAGGCAAAATCACTTCTACTGTTATCCTATGAATATGCTACCGATATGACAAGGAACGAGCCACTATAACACAAAGACCCCATGCAAACTCACCGCCCATTTTTTTTTTTTTTTCAAGAAAGTTGTTAAAGTTTCGTGTGGTTGGGTATTTGGGCTTCGCTTCCGCCGAAGTTAACGTTTTTCTTGTTTTTTTTTTTAACTTTTGGCCAGCTTTTTTCTAAAATTGGCCAATATACATTGCCGTGATTTACGATTAATGGAAGTCTATCAAATCATAAATCGGAATTTCGGAAAGTGTAAGATTATTTATAAAAAATAAATTGTGCACGAATTTTGAAAATTTAAATGTAAAAGTATGTACGATATGTATAAATTAGTAATATTTTTAAAAATTTGAGCCATATCAGCGGACCAAAACAAGAATGTATTCTTTGTATGGCTTAAGTCATATTTTCGATAATACATGTTTATAGCTCGAAATCTCAGAAGATAGTAGATAATAAAAAAAAACCTTATTTACCAAAAATTGCTTATATACGGAAACATAAGTGTATACTCAAAAAATTTTCAAAAAAACATTTAAACAAAATTTAAATTCAAATAAAACGATTTTTAAAAGCGAGTACATTTTAATACTAATGCGCACAAAAGTATGCTTTATATTTTAAAATATTAAAAGCAAACTGCACTCGCTCAAATGTGTGCGTGCAAAAATGCTTAAAAACTTGAGTACCTCTTCTATTTAATGAAAAAAAGCAAAACTATTAAATTCTTTAAAGCCATAAACTTCAATTTGTGAACAAACTGTGCTTTGTTATGAAACTGAATTCTTATAACATATAATATATGACTCCATTGGGATAAACTCATGTTAATAAACTGCAAAACGATGGAGAGAAGAGAAGGCAATAGTAGCAGCAGAAATAGCAACATGCGATGACAGCAACGCCAAGGACGTACTATATGTATGTATGTGTGCATGCGAAACAGTAAAACTCCAAGTAGGCCAAGCGCAGGAATTAGACTGGAAGCAGCAATGGCTGTGAACTGTACTGAACGTTCTAAGAACAACAACAACAACAACAGCAATGCATCCGTGCACGTAGCGGATTGTATGCGCTCCTCTTGTACCTGTTTTCATTTATTTTGTTACTCCTTATAATTGCAACCACCCGCTGTGTTTTTACAATATATATCTCCTTGCCACTGCTTCACAGTTGTTGGTATTGGTTTTTTTTGCTTCGTTAACTGCGTATTTAGTTGTGGCTTTTACTTCCTTCTTCTTGAAATGCTCCTTCTTCTTCTTCAAGTCCAAAGAGTCAGCAAGAGTAATTTATATTCATGAGTTGCGTTGTGCTGCTTTGCTTTGCTACTCCGATTTCTGTTTCTGTAACTGTTTTTTTTTTTTTTTTTCTGAATTGGGCCTCCCTAAAGCATGCTTATTGTTATCCTTGAATTAACTTTCTTTATCAAGGTTGCTGCGGTGTGTTGCATGTGGCTCGTTTGCTTACGCCATTTTGGCTGTCACTGATTTGCTCGTTAAACTGTCTGCTGCCAGCCATTGCCTGTGTGTATGTAAGTCCTTCCGTTTTTGTTAGTTGGAATTTTTCTGTTTATTTTTTTATTTTTTGCATATTAAGCTTGTTATCTGCGCTGGCATGTCTTTAATTGTGTCTGTCTAACATTTTGTAACTTAATTCAATTCGCCACAATAAATGAAGTAATGCCGCACTGCATGTTGCCAACTTTGTCCGTCTGTCTGTCTGCCTGGCTTGTCATGTCTTTGATTCGATAATCGGCTTATTGCTTTAATATATGTCGAAAATTTGTTTAATTGCGTTTTGTCTGCTGCCATTTTGGAACAAAACTTTTACGCCATTTTGGACACAAGCATTTGACCTTGAAGCGTTTCGGGATTTCTGATTATTTCGTTTCGTTTTGGATTTTATTAAAGTGTCTAAGAGATTTTCTTTTGGTAAAATGTTAAACATTTATTCTTTTCTTTTTTCTAAAATTTTTATTTATCAATTTTTAATAAATAATCAACTTTACTCAATTTCCTTAAATTTCAGGCTGCAACATGGTTTATGAATATTAAATTTCGTGTAAATTTCTCAAACGTTGAACATTTGTAATAAATCATTTCTCGTAAGTAAGTCGTTGTATACATGCAGCATCAATATTATTTATAGGTTTCTCTCACACATTCATTCATTTAATGTTACGTCATACTTCAACTGCTATAATCGAGTTTATGCATGAGAAATAGGAAAAGAAATAATAACATCTGTTTTCTTTTCTCACAAAACTAAGCAAGAAACAACAAAAAAATTAAAAACTTAAGTTTCCATTTTCGGGATTATAACTTTAAAACTTTCCGAGCAGAGCGCATACAGACCAACGTGACTAAATCGATTTCTCTCTTCATGTTGATAAAGAATATATTTTAGGGTGCTTCGGTCGACAAAACCCACAGCTGAACCACAGAGTATGCTGACTGGTAATGCAGACTCGCAGATATTACCCACTGTTGTAATGGTGTCTAGCTAAGATCAGGGAGTCAATTATTTACTGCACGATGCCAGATACCTGACCGCATCGGTTAGTATAAATTCCTTGTCGCATGCTATGATATGATTTGCATTAAGAACCTTTCACTCGTGGAATCAACAGATGGATAGAAACTTAAATACTAGCACTCTACCTTGCGAACACGAACAAGATCAAGACAGCTATTTGGACCGAGGAACATTGGAGGCACTAACGCCATACGTAACATAACTCTCCATTCGGGAAGCGGTTTAATAAGGGGGTGGATCCTTTAAAGGTGCGAAGAAGGGTGCTATATCGCCCGCTGGCAAAGGACTGGTCAGCGGAAAACGAAGAAGTACGAGTATTGTGCAGCCGACTGAACAAAGTCTGAGGTTGACGTCATAATCAATTTCGATCATAATCGAGAGAGACTGGAAGACCATGATGATCCGATACCTGCAAAGGGGTCTTCATGAAGACACAACGCAAGAGAAACAAGTTGAAAGAGAGTGCAGACCTTAACAAATCAATCATTGTACGCTTCTACCCAGACCAGAAAAAGGTTGTGATTACGCAAATTAAGATCATGAATAAAGGTTGAACTTTCTCACTTATTTTCACTGACATCCACTATATTCCGAGCCTAATTCTAATCGAATGAAAAAAGCAGGTATCTGCAGATTGGTTTAAAAAAGTTGTGCAAATGGTCCCAAGCATGTATATTTTAACTCTGTTCCTTCTCTAAAAAAAATATCATAATTAAACAAGGAAAAACGTTAACTTCGGTGGAACCGAAGCTGAAATACCCGTTACATGGGCGTGTCGTCTTGGTTTTGACCCTGGATGACCAAAAAATGTTTTTACCCAATTGGGAGCGAGTACATTCATAAATAATTACTATTTAAAAAAAAAAATCGAAAAAAATCGATAAGTTTGTATGGGGGCTATACCTAAAAATGGGCGTGGCACTCTCATTTTCGAACTTAACCTAGTCGTTGCCGAGAAAAGCTTAAGTTTAAAATTTCAGCCCAATATCTTTATATCTTCATCGAAAAGATCGCATAGCAACAAACAGACGGACAGACGGACAGAAGAACATGGCTAGATCGATTCGTCTCATCGAGCTGATCAAGAATATATATACTTTATGGGGTCTCCGATGCCTCCTTCAATGCGTTACAAACTTTTTGACAAACTGAATATACCAGTTCACACTATGTGTAACGGGTATAAAAAGTATCAATAGTGAATCGATATAACGATATTTTCACAGCTCTATAGGAAGCTAAGAAATTCAGCGATTAAATTCGTTCTGTCAAAGTTTGACTATAGCAAATAATAAGTCACTATCGCCAAAAGTGGAATAGAAACGATGAGGGTGTTCTTACCTTAAATTAGCATTGAAAATCATTGAGTGGTCGCTGGTAGGACTGTGTGATAAATCGATTAATCAATGAACAATCGATTATTCAAGTCGTTGATAGAGGACAGGACGTGATAAGAAAGCTTTTTCCAGGTGAGAAAAGTTATACTCTGATGAATATACCCGTTTACACTATGTGTAACGGGTATAAAATATCCATTGGCGTGGCACTATGTATGCTACCCTGGGTACTCTACCATGTGCTGCCCATGGCACATCTATGGAAACATCCGCTAATGATAATCGCCAATAAAGCTTCGATTTAAGCTTTCGATAATTTCTGACAGTGGGACTCGAAACCGTAACTTCGCGATGCCGCGTTGTATAGTTGAACGGTCCTCGCTGTTTATTCGCATGGCGGTGCATTAAGAGATAATACATAGGTTCAAAACTCAGCGCTATAAATTTTAAAATATATTCCTAAAAATAATAGACACGTTTTGTCTAATTAGTTATTTATTTTGAAATTTACGTTTTAAAATATATATAATTTTTAACAATTTTTACTTATTTAATTAATTTGTTTATGCAAGCAAATATTAAGAAAGAATACAGAAAAAAATTTTTAAAATTTTGTTTACAATATAAAGGGTTCTACTCGATTTCAAAATACATAATTACTAACTAAAATAAATGATTTGTTTAAATTTGTTGCTGTTTTTCGTCTAAAAACCGAATAAATTCACTACGATATAAAATCTGTGCATCATCATTGGGCCCAGCACTAGTCAAATCCTCAACCTGTACCAGACTCATCCATTTCCATTGCAGACGGCGCGTGTAACTATTACGAAACGAAGCGTAAATATCGGCACGCTTCTCAGCTGGCATATTGTTTTTTGTAGTACGATTTGCGAGTCTCCTTATTGAAGAAGTACTGCAGACCATTGGAACGCGAAAAGGCCGAAACGTAGGTATGCGCTATTTCACAGAATAACATAAAACCGCCCGGTACAAAATATTTATCAGCCTCCACCGCATAGCCGAGTCGCTTCTTTTATCCTTGAGCTTGTAGTGACGCATATGTGCGAAGAACTCGTTCATCTGTTCCAATCGAAGTAAGCCACTAGCGCACTGCACCTGCACTGCTTCCCTGTTTAAAGGGTTTATTGATGCTCCTTGCAAATTTCTGGCACATTTTTATGCGCTCACAGAGATTGAGGCGTCGAATATCGATGCCATCCAAACAAACTGCATCCATAATATGCAGCGCAAGAGTTTGTTTTTGTTTGCGTCCCTCGCCAGAGAATTCGTGCACAATCTCTCCGAAGAAGAGCGAACGTGGTTGAATCTCAAACTCACACTCGACTCTCTCCCACGTTTTGGCGTCCGTGTAACGGAGTAGATTGCCACGTGATTGGCAAAGAAACAGCGAGCAAGCATTCGTGCTAGTCTCATTGCGACCGATTGGCACAAAATACCAATCGCACACACTGCCCACAAACTTCTGTAGCTGCTTGGTCGATGTTAGTTCCTCTGCAGGCATACTCATCCATGACTGGTCACCGGACCACTGCTGCAGCAGATAAGTCGAGTAGTTTTTCTGTTGGCCTTATTTCGGGCGCTTGGCGTAGTTTGTTGGGCAGTGCCATGATTTCAAACAACGTCTTCGCACCTCCGTTTGGCGTTGCTCCATTAGGTCTTTTGTTTTGATAGAATGCCGCTATCTTACGCAGTCCATTGATTTGATTTTGTCCGATGGTGTTGTTCGAATCGATAATGTAGCGCAAAAGTTTTCATCTCTTTGCATTTCTTCGTAGTCGACAATCTCGACTACATCTTCGCCAGCTTCTTCGTTGCCATTTTCGATTTCGTTGAGAGCATTATTGATGCTGTTAAGATACTGGCACACCGCACTGGTATCCGCTTTCTTCCATTTGCAAAAGATATCGTTCCGAATTAGCCGGTCGGCTGCTATTCGGCTTAAACTGTAATGCTTTCGAAGCACTGATACATCAAGTAGATCAGTCCCACAGGTGAAAGGTGTAAATACATCAAAAAGTTTGCATACAAAACTTCCATGGTACGCAAAATTTTTAACGCTGTCAGGCACTGGCAAAGGTATAACTGCTTCGACAGTATTTCTGCATATTTTCTTCGTCCTTCGACAGAGAATCCACCATCTGCCATGACACAATGCACCCCTTTAGGTGTATGCTTGAGTATATCCTCTCTGCAGAATCTTGGTTTGCCTCCTCGTAAATATCACCGTCCCTCTGACGCCGTAGAACGTGTCGAACGGTTCGGGAGATGCAGCAAAGAATTTTTCTAATTTAAAATCATTCGGACCGTGCAATGTAAATCCGAAACCTTTGGCATGCCAAGATTTCGATACAGCATGTACTCGGAGAAACCAGGACCCGCACAAAGATCGGCAAAATAAAATGTTTCATCAGAACTGACAAAGCGGCGCTCCCGTCTGATCTTTGGGTTTGGAAATCTGCATACCGCACATGGCATCGATGTTTGCCATTTTTACAGCAGCGCGATTTAAAAATATCGAAGAGCGTATCGTCTCAAATGGATTGGAGCACGTTCGTGCCCGATTCAATTCTTTGTCATCGATATTATCCAGAACAGTCTTCGCTTGCAGCACATGTTTTAAAATATTTTTATCAACAAAATGTGTCTCATCCTCCATTGTTGTCTTTCGCTGTCCGTAACGAAACCATTTCTGAAACTGATCTGCTGCGTATGGTTCACAGTTATTGCCTGGAAGCCATGTAACAACTTCCGGTATGATTATTTCCTCGAAAGTCGGATCCCACTGATTGGCCGAGACTTGAACAGCGTCAAGTTTAAGACCGAAACCACGCCGGCCATCTTGTTGTACCGCAACGACAGGCTCTAAGCGACCTTGGCTTGATTTGCCCAGACCTTTATCGCTCTTATAGCCCATTTTCTTCATCATCTCCATTGCCTTGTCCGAGTAGTTATTGGACAAATCTAATTTAATTTTTTTCGGCATCGGCTCGAAATTTTGATTATCGAAATTCTCATCATCTAAAGGAATCATATCCATGATTATGTTTTAAATTCGACGATTGTTTTAAGAATGAGAATTTATTTGGGGTAAACGGAGAGGTCGCCTTGTCAAACTTTTTTTACTTGTAGTTTTCAGTTTAATATTATTTGCAATATTAAAATGTCTTGCTTTCACTATTGCTGATAGTAGACTGATCTAGAAATAGCAAATGAGGCCTCTTTATACTCGTTCTGAACAAAAAAGGGTTACGATATCCTAATACATTTTTATGGGGATTGTAAAACAGGTTGCAGCTGGATTACAGTTGCATTCGGATAACGAAACTTTTTATTACCTGCACTCCTTTTTATTATCTGACTTTTTAAGAACCGCAATAAAAAGGGTTACATTTTTTATTACCCAAAAACTAGATCACACATGCTGACATGAAAAACAGTTGTCCTGACCGCTGTTAGAAATAGGTTCTCAGTCGACTTACGAAATTTTACGTAGGAAGGTGGAATTGCCCGCATTGCAATTTACAACTTTGCAAATCCCGCCAATTAGAGGAGTAATTTTTTATTACCCATATTTTGCATCATGTATTTTTTGACCTGAAGTCACTTCTGAATAAATGCATATTCTTGAGAGTTCTGTCTCTCTCCACTGTATTGAAGTATGGGGCAATTATACAAAGTTATGCTAAACGCTCTCTCTTTTTGCAATATATTTTGAACCAACGCGTTGTTGGGTAATAAAAATGTAACCCTTTTTATTGCGGTTCTTAAAAAGTCAGGTAATAAAAAGGAGTGCAGTTAATAAAAAGTTTCGTAATCCGAATGCAACTGTAATACAGCTGCATCCTGTTTTACAATCCCCATAAAAATGTATTAGGATATCGTAACCCTTTTTTGTTCAGAACGAGTATAAAAGAGGCCTCATTTGCTATTTCTAGATCAGTCTACTATCAGCAATAGTGAAAGCAAGACATTTTAATATTGCAAATAATATTAAACTGAAAACTACAAGTAAAAAAGTTTGACAAGGCGACCTCTCCGTTTACCCCAAATAAATTCTCATTCTTAAAACAATCGTCGAATTTAAAACATAATCATGGATATGATTCCTTTAGATGATGAGAATTTCGATAATCAAAATTTCGAGCCGATGCCGAAAAAATTAAATTAGATTTGTCCAATAACTACTCGGACAAGGCAATGGAGATGATGAAGAAAATGGGCTATAAGAGCGATAAAGGTCTGGGCAAATCAAGCCAAGGTCGCTTAGAGCCTGTCGTTGCGGTACAACAAGATGGCCGGCGTGGTTTCGGTCTTAAACTTGACGCTGTTCAAGGCTCGGCCAATCAGTGGGATCCGACTTTCGAGGAAATAATCATACCGGAAGTTGTTACATGGCTTCCAGGCAATAACTGTGAACCATACGCAGCAGATCAGCTTCAGAAATGGTTTCGTTACGGACAGCGAAAGACAACAATGGAGGATGAGACACATTTTGTTGATACAAATATTTTAAAACATGTGCTGCAAGCGAAGACTGTTCTGGATAATATCGATGACAAAGAATTGAATCGGGCACGAACGTGCTCAAATCCATTTGAGACAATACGCTCTTCGATATTTTTAAATCGCGCTGCTGTAAAAATGGCAAACATCGATGCCATGTGCGGTATGCAGATTTCCAAACCCAAAGATCAGACGGGAGCACCGCTTGTCAGTTCTGATGAAATATTTTATTTTGCCGATCTTTGTGCGGGGCCTGGCGGTTTCTCCGAGTACATGCTGTATCGGAAATCTTGGCATGCCAAAGGTTTCGGATTTACATTGCACGGTCCGAATGATTTTAAACTAGATAAATTCTTTGCTGCATCTCACGAACCGTTCGACACGTTCTACGGCGTCAAGGGGGACGGTGATATTTACGAGGAGGCAAACCAAGATTCTCTGCGGGAGTATATACTAAAGCATACACCTAAAGGGGTGCATTGTGTCATGGCAGATGGTGGATTCTCTGTCGAAGGACAAGAAAATATGCAAGAAATGCTATCAAAGCAGTTATACCTTTGCCAGTGCCTGACAGCGTTAAAAATTTTGCGTACAAATGGAAGTTTTGTATGCAAACTTTTGATGTGTTTACACCTTTAGCGTGGGACTGATCTACTTGATGTATCAGTGCTTCGAAAGCATTGCAATTATTAAGCCGAATAGCAGCCGACCGGCTAATTCGGAACGATATCTTGTGTGCAAATGGAAGAAAGCGGATACGAGTGCGGTGTGCCAGTATCTTAACAGCATCAATAATGCTCTCAACGAAATCGAAAATGGCAACGAAGAAGCTGGCGAAGATGTAGTCGAGATTGTCGACTACGAAGAAATGCAAAGAGATGAAAACTTTTTGCGCTACATTATCGATTCGAACAACACCATCGGACAAAATCAAATCAATGGACTGCGTAAGATAGCGGCATTCTATCAAAACAAAGACCCTAATGGAGCAACGCCAAACGGAGGTGCGAAGACGTTGTCTGAAATTATGGCAACTGCCCGACAAACTACGCCAAGCGCCCGAAATAAGGCCAACAGAAAAACTACTCGACTATCTGCTGCAGCAGTGGTCCGGTGACCAGTCATGGATGAGTATGCCTGCAGAGGAACTAACATCGACCAAGCAGCTACAGAAGTTTGTGGGCAGTGTGTGCGATTGGTATTTTGTGCCAATCGGTCGCAATGAGACGAGCACGAATGCTTGCTCGCTGTTTCTTTGCCAATCACGTGGCAATCTACTCCGTTACACGGACGCCAAAACGTGGGAGAGAGTCGAGTGTGAGTTTGAGATTCAACCACGTTCGCTCTTCTTCGGAGAGATTGTGCACGAATTCTCTGGCGAGGGACGCAAACAAAAACAAACTGTTGCGCTGCATATTATGGATGCAATTTGTTTGGATGGCATCGATATTCGACGCCTCAATCTCAGCGAGCGCATAAAAATGTGCCAGAAATTTGCAAGGAGCATCAATAAACCCTTTAAACAGGAAGCAGTGCAGGTGCAGTGCGCTGTAAGCCCTTACTTCGATTGAAACAGATGAACGAGTTCTTCGCACATATGCGTCACTATAAGCTCAAGGATAAAAAGAAGCGACTCGGCTATGCGGTGGAGGCTGATAAATATTTTGTGCCGGGCGGTTTTATGTTATTCAGTGAAATAGCGCATACCTACGTTTCGGCCTTTTCGCGTTCCAATGGTCTGCAGTACTTCTTCAATAAGGAGACTCGCAAATCGTACTACAAAAACAATATGCCAGCTGAGAAGCGTGCCGATATTTACGCTTCGTTTCGTAATAGTTACACGCGCCGTCTGCAATGGAAATGGGTTAGTCTGGGACAGGTTGAGGATTTGCCTAGTGTTGGGCCCAATGATGATGCACAGATTTTGTATCGTAGTGAATTTATTCGGTTTTTAGACGAAAAACAGCAACAAATTTAAACAAATTATTTATTTTAGTTAGTAATTATATTGAAATCGAGTAGAACCTTTTATATTGTAAACAAAATATTAAAAAATTTTTATCTGTATTCTTTCTTAATATTTGCTTACATCAACAAATTAATTATATAAGTAAAATTTTTAAAAATTATATATATTTTAAAACGTAAATTTCAAAATAAATAACTAATTAGGCAAAACGTGTCTATTATTATTAGGAATATATTTTAAAAATTTATAGCGATGAGTTTTGAACCTATTATCTCTTAATGCACCGCCTTGCGAATAAACAGCGAGGACCGTTCAACTATACAACGCGGCATCGCTGAAGTTACGGTTTCGAGTCCCACTGTCAGAAATTATTTAAGAGGCGTATGTGTAACTTCCAAGTCAGTTAATTGTCTAAGTGAATTTCCAAGTATTTGGCCGATTTTTCAATAGGTTTGTCTTTTGGTTGTAAAGATAACTTGTGTGTAGTTTATCAAACCATTTTTTGGTGTTATCAAGTATGTTTTGAAGCTTATTAGAGGCTGTAACTAAGTCTTTATGTGAATAAAGAAGAATTGTGTCATCTGTGAAAGTTGCTATCATAGAAGAGGGTTCTATTGGGATAGGTAAGTCTTGTGTAAAAAGGACGTATAAGAGCAGTCCAAGAACGCTACCTTGAGGTATACCAACTTTAATTGGCCTTATTTTAGAGTGTGCATCTTTAACTTTTACATAGAAGTATCGATCAGATATGTAACTTTTAAGCATGTGGTAAAATGTGATGTAAGTAGTTTTTTTTTTAATTTATACAACAGACCATTTTGCCATACCTTGTCGAATGTTTTTTCAACATCAAGAAAAATTCCAACACAATACTTTTTATCTTCTAGATCTGTAGAAATTTTTATTAACTACTCTACGGATTTTTTCAATGGTTGAGTGATGTTTCCGAAACCCAAACTGATGGTCAGATGTGATGTAGCTAATATCAAGGATGGGTTGAAGTCTGTTAATGAATAATTTTCAAAAACTTTTGATAGTATTAGAAGAAGACTTATCGGACGGTAAGACGCTACACCTGTGGCATATTTACCAGGTTTTGGAATAGCGATGAACTCTGCTACCTTTCTACGTTTTGGAAAATATTTGTGTCTTATTATTACGTTAAACATGTTCCACAGATAATAAATAGCATTTATGGAAAGTTCTTCAAGCAACTTTCCAGTTATCATGTCATAGCCAGGTGACTTGTTAGCCTTAATATTGTCGATAATATTTTTAACTTCCTTAGTACTGCCATATCTAATTTATTCAATATTTTGTGTATATGCGAATTTTAAATAACTTGTCTAACGAATGACTGCTCCATAAATTGAAAAATATTACAGAAATGTGTTTACATAACATAATAAATATTGTACATAATATACAGACGGACGGACATAAGTTATTGGAAAAATTAAATTAAGGCAAAATTTTAAATTCTCCTGAAATTTTCAAAATAAATGGCAAAAAAATGGAAAACATATTTTTATTTATATTTATTTATTTTGTCATAAAATGTTGACATTCAATTAACACGTTTCACTATTTATAATTTCGCTTTTCCGTTTGCGCCCGTTTCCGTTTTATTTTTCGACAAATTGCATAAAATAAAATCGAATTTTTTTATTTAAATTACGAAATTCAAATTAAAATCTAAAATAAATCTTTTTTCCTTTTGACTTTCTAACAATGCAACTAATAATTATTTACCTAAATTGCGCCCCAAAACAAATCACTTTCACTGATGCTAAGCGCACATTTGAAATCGTCGAAGCTGAAATGAATTATTGCCGAAGAAAGGAAGTAGTATGTTCTATCAACGCCAGCTATAATTAATTTATAGTTGAGAAAACAAAAGCAAATTGATTGAAATGCAATACAGATTCTATATTCTCTTGATGCTCAAATTGTGTGTGCCAAAATCAAATGGCAAATGGTTAGCTCAAATCAATAAAATTAAGTATACGCCTACGAGTTGTAGCCTGAAAGTATGCTTTAAAAAATAACTGTTAAGTGGAATGGCAAATGTTAAATGGAAAATTGAGCCAAAACAGTCTCACACCCCGCTAACCCATTTCGAAAATGACACAAGAGAGAGAGAGAGAATATACAGCAGCAATAAGCAGCATACTTAAGATAAGCACAAACGATTTGTGTTTTATATATATGTATGTTGTATATGCATGCGAAAAGGACATTGTCTAGTGCTCAAGGGTCCTATTATCTAAAGGGTTTGCGCAATTACATGTTACAAATATACAGACAATCATGTACACAATAAGCAACACGCACGAATGTTAGACAGACAGATGGACAGACAGACAGACGGGCGTATGTGGCGCATAAATGCAAAAAGGACATTTATGTCGAGTGCCAAACCAAACCAAACTAAAGCAAAGCACAAATCGAGTCAACTCAACTTAAATTGTATCGTATATGAGTAAGTGTGTGTGAGAGATTTAGATAAAATATATACACATACATATACACATACACACAATGCTGCTGTTGTTGTTTTTGCTCTTGTCTCTGTTTACATAAATTGTTTTACCAATCTGGTCGAAAATCGGAATTTCAAATTTTGTCGAAAAAAAATTTATGCGCACATTTCTACAATTTACATTTGATTTCAAAGAACGAGCTAACTATTTGTACAAGTATATACACCAAAAACCTGTCTATCTCGAATGTCTCCTCCGTCTGTGTCTGTCTGTATTTTTTCTTTATTTTTGAAGAATTTTTACAGCAGCCAGCAAAAGGATTGTGCAGTGAGTTTAGTGATTTTAGCTGTTTTGATTTTTATGAATATTTGTATTTTCTTCTTTTTTTGATTGCTTATCGAAACTGATTTGTAGATTTGGTATGAAGACGGCAAGGCTACTTTTTAGCAGAATTTCTTTATTAATAAAAAGTACAACAAGCGTCAGCTTAGCATTATTGAGAATAATCGCGCAAATCCTTTTATGATTCAACATTTGGCACTGATTTTCAATTTTCGAGTAAAGTATTTTTTCTGTTATATTAATGAAAGTTTATTGATTTAGATATAAATACAAAAATATTTCAATTTCCAATGCTAATCCTTAAAATGATTGTGGGTACCAATAAAGCATTAAAGAACAACCGATTAAATGTGTTTAGTTAAATTGGATGAGCTGCATCGTCAAATTGAAAAGCATAAAGACGAGAGTTATGCTAAAGCTCTCCTGGAAAAGGGAATAAACTTTCTTAATAGTGAAACTCTTTAACTTGCTTTCATAAGTTTCTCAGTAGAGCTATTTCTGCAACATTTATGATTCACTTCATTTAGTACACGAAGCTAAATCCCCTCAACATCTTCAATAAAGTTCACATAACCTCAATAAAATCTAATTCGCGAATAGTTTATATAATTTTATGATATATTCCATTAATTTTTCCCGTGATAGTTTTTCACATAAAAATACGATCCCAGCACCGTGACCTAAAGGCCTTTAATAGTCCTTTATTGTACAGCTACATCAAAATACGCTTGGGGTGGCATGCACCACAAATGGTAAAAAAGGGTTAAGAAAATGTTCTGGAAACATGCACATTCACAAGACTGGTGCTAATATATATAATACTGCTAAGCAAACTAATTGTAAGTTAATGTAATAAATTGACTTTTAATCGATCAACAGTCGCCCTAATTTGTATGAATGGACTGCCTATCTGAAGTACTGCAGATCACAACAACAGTGACACAAATTACTGTCGAAGGATATCTGACTTCATCGTACATAGAGAGAGAAAAAAACCAAGCACATCCGTGGTCGAAAGGAAAGGTAAGTAGAAATCAAACAAATTTTTAATTTAACTTTAAGGAAAAACTGATATTGATATCTTCATAATTTGAGAACAATTTGTACTTGTATCAAGAACGATTGGTCTTAAATCTGATATTTGCGATATTATTTGAATATTATTTGATTTTCAAAGGATGTTGCGTGAAGGAATAATATTGCAATTGGCTGATAAAATGATAGTAGATTTTATAGCAACAACTTCTTTAGTACCAATTTCCTATCCCTTACCTCCTGCAATGTGAGGCACAACAGAGTAGCAGAAAGGGAAGGTGGCGATGTACGCACAATACTCTTGTAGGTCTTGGACTACTAAAACCCAAAAATTTTTACATTAGCAATAAAACGTCAATAGAGCGACAGATACGAAATGGATTCTCGGCAACGACCTATGAATATTGTACCCGAAGATCTCGAGCACCTCTCACTTTCTACAACTCTAAAAATAATATAGGATATAACATACAAGCTCGACATTTTGGAAATGAGCAAAGCACGATGGACGACTGGATCAACTGCAGTCAACGCTGCTGCCACTCCCGAAAACCGGAATACGAATACGTTGAGAACTACACAAACCTAGGCAGCATCCTTGTAGAAGAAGGCGGAACTGAGCTGGATATCTGCAGCCGGATTAGAACTGTTATCATACCCCATCTGGTGAAACAATGTTTTGAGTGCCACTCTAAAGGTTAGACTGTTCAAAATTATCGTACTTTCAGTGCAACTCTATGGATGTTACATTTAGAAGGTAACCATAATTATCAAACTTCATATTTTTGTTAACTGCTGCTTGAAGAGCATTCTCCGGACTTATTAAAGGGATAGAATTCCCAATGAGAATGTGTACCACAGTGCTTACATCGAAAAGCTCAGCAGAAGGATCAAGCTTCAGAAGTGGAGATACACTTCGAAAGCCCATGGGCAACATCACACGAAAAGTCATGCAATGGAATTTTCATGATGGTAGAGGTTAAAGAAGAGGACGTGTCCGAGCGAAATGGAGGATAAATTGAAAGCAGCTTTTGACGCCCAATGACCCATTAGGTTTTCAGGAACCGAAAAGAGAGAGATGGGAGGTACCCCTAGAAACTGAAAAATATCAATAATCTTTAAAATTTTTCTTAAATACTTCAAACTCAATAACTGTTCAAAATTTTATAAAGCTCATCCTTAAATATGAATCAATTTTATTATATTTATATATAATAATGCTCTTTAACTCGCTATCATAACTTTCTCAGTAGAATTACGCTGTAATAAAATGACTTTTAGCATGTAAATTAGAGAATTACATTACATTATCGTAAATATATGGTATGTATGCCTATAACTAAAACAGTACAACCGAACAATAATGTATCTAACACCAAAGCATAACTAAATATACCAATGCTATATTTATTTAAACATAAATACAAAATTTATATGACAAAAGACCACTTCAAACTCAAACTCATTCGCACTTGAGTAAATCTCAAGAACAATACTTTAAATAATTTAAATGTGTGTGTATGTGCAAGCGATGCAATTCGAAAAGTTAAATTTCTTACCAAAGTTAAAGTGTGCATAAAATAAACAAATATATTAACAATTGCATCTGTGTGTGTGTATCTGTGTCATAAAATTAAACTTTATATTGTATATATTCATTAATTTCAAACTGTGTACGACCGCATTTGAATAAAACTTTCAGATAAACCGCAAACTTTAAGAATTTATATATTACGATAAACGTTTAAAATGTATAATTACAAAAGCAACAACAAATGCAATAAGATTTAGTAAAGCAGATTGTCAATGTCTGTCTGTCTGTCTGTCTTGTCTTCTAAACGAAAATAAACTACAATATTCGAACATATGCAAAATTGCAGAACAACAAGATTAACAATATTTCGCACTATAGCTAACTCGCTCTTTCACTCTCTCTCTCACACCTAAAGGCACTTATTTCGAATGTAATTTAAATTGCATACTAAACAACAATAAGACACCAAAGTATCTTTGCTTCGTGTAGTGAAAACAGCACAGTTGACCAAAGGATATATAGTATCCTGTGCGTATAAAGCAGTAGCAGCAATGAAAAAGTGTGTCCTTTTTATTGTTGTTGCATGTTGCATGTTGTTAACCAACAGATCAAACCAAACCAGGTGTATACGAATTGAGAACAAAAAAAAAAACAAGTAGAACCAAACTGAAATCCACAACAGAGATTAAGATGCAAATATCAAGCAAAGTAGAGAGAGAGGCAGTACTCCTCCTTCCTTGATTCCTTCCTCTGCATGCACCTGTATACTTAATCCTGACTGCCCAGTTGTACAGTTGCCTGGCAGCAGCAAACGTGTAAAGTGAATATTCATGTTGCATGTCAGGACAAACAACAATTTGTACAACATTGCTGATTGTGTTTGTGTCGTGGGCGGAATGGATTTGAAAGCATGCACAACTCCTACTTCCTTTCCTTTACATATGCATCTACGTATGATTTGATTCCCTATTTTGGATTGCGGTGTCCTTCGGTATGTATTCCCTTTACTCCTGTCATTGCATTGCATATGTATCTCTTACTATTTTATGCGTCTGTCTGTCTGTCCGTCTGTCTGTCTATCTTCAACGTTGTTGCATATGTATATTTTGCACTCATTGCAAATGTTGAGAAGGATTTCTGTCTTGTCTTTTTGTCAACATTGGCATCAGTTTCCGGCGATGGCAACATGGCGTATTAGTTGTAACAAAAGTAGGACAAGCAAATACGCAAAATACGAAACGTAACGAAAGGCTTGAATGTATATAAACAAACATAAATGTGTGCATTTAAAATTGACAAGCAGACAGACAGACAGCCAGTTTTTTTTATTTATTTTTTTTTCGTTTGGGTTTATTAGAAAGTTTAAAATTAATATTATAGTTATGTCTACCAATGTTCTAGTAAGCCCATAAATTTATATAGCATCTTATACATATTTTGTTTTGCTCTTATTAAAGTTGTCAACTTTGTTGTTCTCTCTCATAGCTTGCAGCTGAAATTCAAACCATAAGCTTTGAAATTGTTTCTGTCGCTCCACACAGTATGATATGCAATTTCATAAAATTCATTCAAACTATTTGCAAAGGTGATGCTTTGCTGCTTGCATGCAGCTGCTAGCTTTAATGCTGCTGCTGCTGCTGCTTCATATATTGTTGTGCAGTAAGACGAGTCGAGTATGAAAAACGTATCAAAGTGTAACCGAGCATAAACGCATAAATATAAACAAAATTTAATTTAAAATAAAATTGAATACATTTGTGTGTGGTGTTAAATTTTGCAGACATTTTGTATTTTATTTTTAGACAGAAACTCTAAGCGAGTTGCAGGTGTGACTTAAAAATTATTGTTAAATAATAAGAAACAAAGAAAACGATGCTCAAAATCACATCACTAAGGAATCACACATAGACCAAATTATGGTACTCAGTGAACCGATTAGTGTTGGCAAAAATATCACTTTCGCCGATTTTTTTCACAGTGATTGAAAAATGGCAATATCACCCCTGCGACTAAAAGTAGCGATTAGTGATTGTCTTATTCCTCAGAGAACATGTTCAGTTATCTGTGATTTTTTTGTATCGTTCTTTGCGATCAGTGAAATTGTTCATTTATCAGTGATTGGTGATTTTATCATTCATCGCGAACCTGTACAAATTCGCTGGTACATAACGCCGGTCACTTGATTCAATAAAATGTGCAATTCACTGAAAGCGTGGATTATTGAAACGATTGAATATTAATAGAAAACGAAGTGAAATGTGATATTTCTTTTATACCAAAAAGTAAAACAAACGATTCAATGCAAATTGTTTTCTGCCAAACTGTCGTGCAAAACAATATTGACTAACTTAAACCGGCAATTGCAAAAGAAGCAATCAAGAACACAAATATTATTTTTTGTACAATTTCAATTTTTACAATAAATGAATTAATAACCCGGCTTCGCACAGGTGCAATGCTAATAACTGGTGCTGATGATTCTCTGGCTCTCTGTATTCGATGTCTATCCCTATCTCGGCTGCTGCAAACATCACGCTTTACTGAAGATTCTCTCTCTCTCCAGCTCTATATCTATCCCGAGCCTGACTGAGGCGAGCCTCACGTTCCGTTGACGATTCGTCATCTCTTGCTGTATGTACTCTTTTGGCATTCACTGTACTACGACCTATGTTTGAACGACGACGTCTACCAGACATGGCTTTATAATTTCAGTACAAAATTTACTCAGTTCTATATGCACAAATTTGCTATATTATATATCTAAATACTTACCATTTAGAAACAAAAGATAATCAACACTGCTACTTAACAACACTGCTACTAATTAACACTGCTACTTCACAAAAAATGTTATTGTGAGATATCCATAAGAGATAGACATATACCATTGCGCAGTTTTCTGTAGACCTTTTAATGTGTACAATACTTAATACTCGTGCCATTATTTTGATAACTCTCGTAGGGTTCAGCCTGTGTTTGCAATGTAATCGGAAAAATGTAATTATTAGAAACCTCAAAAATGGCAGTATTTCTCCACTATTTAATCTATGTTTTTATAAATATAAACCTTCCTCTTCAATCACTTAATTAACATATCTATTAAAAAAGCCGTTGCGTAGTTTTAAACATTTAAGCATACAAAGGGGACTGAGAAATCGACTTTTTTTATACTATGTAGTGATGAATTAAAACAAAGTCGGTTTATTCTCTTGGTGTAACGAAACAGTTCAGTTAGCGGCGATTTTGTGTATCATTCTTCGCGAACAGTGAACCTGTTCAGTTTCGTGAACTGTGATTTTTATCAGTGTTTGGTGTCACTACGATTCTCAAATCGTAGACGCTAAAGACACTGCGACTCAAAAATCGCACTATTTGCCAACACTACACTACGCGGCACAAATATTTTGACGAAGAAAAAATTGCGTATTTTGTAGTTTAACTTTTAAATTCTTTTATGGAAAATTGTTATTTATTTTCCCATGTTGTGTATGGTTAATACAAACTTAAAAATAGGAAAATTGGAGATTGGAACCAAGGATGTGTTGTATATTTCAAAGAAAAGCAAGCTTAAAAGGTTAGTATTTGGAAAGGAACATCTAAACAAGCCGATGTCGTTCTGGAGAAGTGTTTTATGGACGAATGAGAGCTGTTTCGAGTATAACTCGTCAAAATAAAAAGTTTTTGTAAGATTGCCAGCTTAATAAAGGCAAAAAAGACGGCCCGTTTGTCAGAAAAAAAGCCATTGTGGTGGCTGCTACTCCCGAATCCATTTTAGATTCTTCGGTAAATATGTATATGTATATCTTGCTGGATTAGAACCTTGCGTCAGTCTTCTGGTCCCCTTCTGCTGATGAGCTCCACTCAATACTTCGAATGTTAAATTCTTCTTAAGCAGTAACTTCAAATTATTTTTCACTTCGGGTGTCTCCTTTCTTAGAAAATTGACAAAGAACACAGTCATCTTACCAACTTACCAGTCAGTCTTAAATAACTCAGGGGACAGCTCTTTTGCTGAATTTGTTATTTTTTGGCTTTAAATATACTGAAAAACTCTCGACGTCATTAACTAGTGCCTCTAGAAGAGGTCCGTTAATTGGAGGGTTCGGTTATTTTACTCCGTTGGTGTCACAATTCCCATTGTCTTCGCTTCCCAGTTGGCTGAAGAATTTGCTTCTCCATTAACAAAACATTCATCAGCATGCTTCCATGTTCGTGTTGGCAAAAAGAAACTTCGTATCTTAAAACCTTCAGTCAAATGGTTGATTTCAAAATCAAATTTGCAGTCGTAATAGACGTGTCACTAGACAGACTATGTATTCTTAGTGGGTAAGTTTGACTCAATATATTCGCATAAGGGTTTTTAAATTCGAAATAAGCCAAGTTTGTCGATTTCACATGATTTTTTTTTATCTCTGCAGATTTAGGTCTCCAACCTAGAAAGAGCAAATTATTAACTCTGTCGAAGAAACATATTTACAAATCGCAATTAACGAGCAGATGACGATTTAGTATTATATTTTCAAGAACCTCGAACTCGAACTTCTATTTCATTCATTCTCATTCAACTCTTTGTTTTGTTCCTTGCATTGTTGCACGTAAAAAAAATGAAATCGTCTAATGAGAAATGTACATATTCAAATGTGAATTTAAGGTAACGAATGTGGTTTTTATTTATCGTCTACTTCTGCATCGTCTTCTTCTTCTTTCACTTCTTGTACAATGCAATTGTTGCATTTGACACTTCCTGCAAACGGATGGACAGAAGGACAGACAGACGGACAGATACAAAGTCAAATAAGCAATCCCAAACATATTCATGCAAACACTTTAACTGTCCGCCCTTTTATCCTTTATATACTTCATGTGTTGCCTCCCTCTAGACTACAACCACAACCCAAACGCAAAAGGACAACGTGTCGTCCGCTTTGGCTACAAATGTTCAACTTCCGTTTGTTGTACACAAAAAAAAAAAATAAACAAAAAAAAAAAGGTGTGCAGACAATTGCCACCTTCACAAACATGCAAACACATACACACAACAGCAACATCAACACGAGATGTGTCCGTCTGTCTGTCTGTAGAGACATACAACAGACATTCTTACTTGTCTCGTGTTCAATTTGACTGGTCTGTCTGTCTGCCTACAAACAAAACAAAATCCTTAGTTACAGAAAATACCAGACTAGACAACTATTTTAGATATACTATATACTTGTGTAGTGTATGAGTAGCTGCCCAGGCCATCATCAACCCAACCTAAGCAATGTCCTTTCAATCTGGCCAATTACAAATGTCACTTCCAACGAACGTTTTATTTACACACAACGTGCAAGGACTTTTATTTTCTTTAGATAGGCAGGCAGAAAGGTGATGGGTGTTATATGTCCTTTTGCGTCAGGATTGCCCGACTGTCTGTCTGTCTACCTGTCCGTCTGTCTACATATTTTTGTGTGTTTGAATTAATTGTTTTGGCTATTTATACAAAAGCACAGAACGAAGCATTTCTTTTTTTTTTTATTTTCGACTCTGTTCAATCTTTTCTCCATTTTTTTTTTTCAAGAGGAAATTGTGCAATTTTGTCAACGTTGATATGATTTTCGTCCTGCGGGTCGTTCTTTTTTGAAAGCTAATCATAAATTTGTTAAATGAGCGACGAAATTTGTTGTCTGTCTGGCTGCATCACACTGTTGCGCCTTGTGTTATGCTATACCATTTTATTTTTCTTATCGAATTATTATCCTTACGGAAATTACCTAGATTAAATTGTCTGTCTGCCTTCTGTAAAAGAAAATCACATTGTAAATTGCATTTTTTTCAAAAAGGATTAAATTTATCTCTTTTTTATATTTTTAGCTTTCGGAAATACATTTCGAAAATATCAAATTTTCATATTTTGCTATGCAATTTGTTGTTTTTGTTGTTGTTTTTATTTGTTTATTTGTTTATTGTGTGTGTACATGTCTATATTTGTTGTTTTTGTTGATTTAATTATGCTAATCCTTTTTGCTAATAACAAAAACACAACGGCTTCCACTCCACTCCTCTCCTCACAACCCTTTCGTTGCGTCTCTATTTCAAATCATAAAATAAAATAAACAAGCATCTTCAATAATTGCAATTACGCTGTACAAGCGGATTAAAAATGCGGAAGTGCACAACGCAGTGCAGCCTTTTCATATCGCACTACTCCCCCCAAAAAATAACGCAATTGGCTGCAGAATATTATTAACATAAGTGCATGTGTATGTGTGTGTTGGTGTATATACGTGTGCGTGTCTATGTATTTGTAGTTTTATTGCAATGTGTTGTGTTCGACATGTGTTTCAGCACCTGTGTGCATTAAATCATAAATTTATATTTTCGACTGCGAACAGACGCGTCGATTTTGGCGCTGCAAATTTATATGCAAACAAGAACGAAGCAACGAACATGACATGTGTTGAGTTGTGTAGGCTCGACAAAGGGTTGAAAGCCTCTTAAAATATTTCAATAAAAAGCATCCATAAAATGATTTTCTAATATTAATTTAGAAATCGACATGCATACTAATTTTTGAGTTTTATTCCAAATTTACAAATAATATACTAGAAAGCTGCACTTGAGTAGGCTCGACTGCAGGATACACTCCTCATCACTTGAAAAGGACGCCCTATACACTCTTTTTGCTTACAACTCAAAAGCTAAATGATAAAAAAGACGGACTTTTTGCACATTTCCTTTGTGCAACTATTTATCTCTCTCAGCAACAAGCTTCAAGTTCTGGAAAACAGCCGTTATATTTATTTCTTTCTTCGCCTGAAATTGAGAACATGCGTTTTGTTTGATCGTTTACTTTCGCGCGTGCTCACGGAATTTCGCTGATTTAACTTTTTTGTGATTTTCGACGATTGTCTTTAAAATAATATTAAAATGGGTCGCGGAAAAGCCTTATCTGAGGAGGAAAAAGCTAAAATAAAGGACTCTGGGCAACAAATTGCAAAAATTTTTTAAAAAATCAACAGGTGCCGACATTTCTTATCGGGATTTTTACAAAATCCCTCCGAATATGGAAAAAACATGAAAGGCCTCACGCACAATGTGCTCACCGAATCGAAAAGTCGCCTCATATTTAGAAAAGCGTCAAATTCTTACGACTCTGTGGCGAAGATTTGTGAAAAATGCGATAAAAATGCTAGTCTATCCACTGTTTATCGCTTTTAATCTAATGATAAACACCTAATAAAGTTAAAAATAAAGAAAAAGCTTTCCCTTAATCTGGCAAGAAAAGCGCAATGCCTCAATTTTTGTCCTAGCATGAGGTTGGACCTCGCAGTGGCATAGCGTGATCTTCTCCGACGAAAAAAAGGTTAATTTAGAAGGCCCAGATGGTTAAAATTACTTTTCCATGATCTCCGCAACGAAAACACATCATTTGCACCGTCTGCATAGCCGATCTGGAGGTGTTATGGTGTGGGGGCCCTTTCCTTCTATGGCACCTGCAAACTTAAATTTTTGCTATCAACAATGAAGGCGTTGTGCTACGAAGAAATATTAAAAGAGGCGTTTCCATACTTTGACAACATTTTTGGACCTCTGCCATGGATATATCAACATAATAATGCGCCGTTACATACTGCTGGCCGCCATACTCCCCCGATTTAAATATAATCGAAAATGTTTGGGGATGGCTGACACGTAAAAGCAATGGCTCGGAGAAGCAATATTCGAGTGTTTCCGAACTTATAAAAGCAAACAAATTAGCTTGGAGCTCGAATTCATTAAATTAATTGGCCAGCTTGTATTAATCCCTTCCAAACCGGATGACTGAAGTTTTGGAACGGCAAAAAACAATTTTTTTTTTTCTAAATTACATAAATTAGCCTATATTTGGGTTATTTTTATGTTAAAAATAATCTGAAATCTCTGAAATACTTTTTTTTTTTTTTGGTTAAGTGTGACGCAATATTTGAGCCTCTGAATTTGACCATGAAGATTTCCATGTACCATGAAGATATTCAGCTGGTTAAGACAATGGAATTAAATGATCTTTAATTAAAAAAAAATAAGGGGTTATATAAAGTTAGGAGGTCGTTTTTTCTAAGCAAACTATTTGGTTTATTGATTTGAAACTTGGCAGGTATATTATGACAACCTTAAACTATATTCACATATTTTTTTTTTTGCCAAAAATAATTATCGGGAACGTTGATATTGCCAATTTTGCAGAGGTCCGCAAAAAAAAAGGCCTCTTGCGGTGAGCACGATATATCTGGACTGGATCATCCAAAATTCAAAAACCAAATAGATTTCATTAATATTATAAATAATCTAGTGATTAATCGAAGGAATTAGCAAAAAAAATTTATTGACAAAATGGCGGCTACTCAAAGCAAAAGGTTAGATTTTTGACCAAAATTCGGCTCTTTAATTGTTAATAAAAATAAGAAATTTTCATCGGATGGGGAAATCCTTCGATTAATTACTAAAAAATATAGTTAAGAAGCTTGTGTAAAAATTTCAGTTCTTCTAACAACAATTTCGCATATAATTCGTTGTAAACATAATCAATAGCTTCTTTCAATTAAATTTTATAATTTTCTAATATTTAACATGAAGTGTTTTTTTTTGAAAAAGAAATGGCGAACCACTTTGGCCACTCTTATGGTTCGGTTCATGGTTCGGAGCAAACGTTCGAAAATGCTGTGGTTCGGTTCAAAACTGATTTTCAGCCCTGATAAATACATCTGTTCAATTTTTAACTCATCAAAATAGTTAAATATTGTATAGTTATATACTATATATATATGTACTATATAATTCATATTTACATAATGGCTTAAGTTTGGGCTGCAAACCGGGTTTTTAACCGAATCGCAGTACTTTATGAGTAGGAATAATAGCCTAATCATTACCGATTTCTGTAACATATCAGAAATACTTTCTTTTAAACAATTTTTTTCCAGTGTAGAATAATTAAATAGCTTATGCCATGAATCAGCCATTAATGAAGTCAAGAAAATATAATATTTCTTAATATAAAAGAAAAATTTCGCTGCACGATTCTGTTGAAAGTTGACATTTATAAATAATCGAAAAGAAAACAAATTCTTATTCATTTATTTCGGTGCATGCTTTGGCATAAAATTGCATCGATTAAGTGCGCGCCTATATAAGCCATTTCGAACTTAATTAACTCAGACAGTATACGACTGCACTTTCAATTCATTGCATTTCATTTAAAAAAAAAAAAAGTTCCAGAGCAATGCGTTTCAATTTTATAGTTTTTATATTTTTAACAATTCCGGCAATTATTTTTGGCCAAATATGGCCAAATGGCATTGTTCGTTATTCATTCCACGAACATATTTGTAAGTTAAGAAATGTTAAATATTTTGAATAATTATTATTAACTTTTTTTTTAATTTTTAACAATTTAGCTGATGCCCAACTTAAAAATATACAAAATGCTATCGATTATATAGAGCGTGTGTCATGTGTTTGGTTTATAAAATCGAATGCATTGAAACAAGTTCGAATAACAGCTTACGCTGATGATGGTTGTCTTCGGAATTTGGTTATCAGAATTCTTTGCAAATTTTGAATTTAAGTGAATCGAGTTGTTCCAGTTTTTCAACAATTACAAACGAATTGTTGCACACTTTAGGCTTGGAACATCAATTTGAAGCTAATGAAACTGAATTAAATCAAAGTGATATTGACAATCTAAATAGATTGTATAATTGTCATGATTCTAGTTATTCGGATGATTCTAGTTTATCGCATGATCCCAGTTCTTCGGAGTATTGAAAGCAACAATCAGATTATTGTATTGACGAACGTATTTATTCAACAACAATAATTTATATCTAATCGTTCTTTTATACAGTTTGAAATATTTTTAAAACAAAATATAAATAACAATAAAAATTAAATTTTTGCTGCATTCACTCGGATACAATTTTAGCTATTATTAATTTCAACAGCTTCCGATTGCTTTACTAAATTTTTGTGGAACTCAATTTTTCTTTATCGGTTGTTAGAAGCTTACGCAAACGCAAGTATAATGGAAACGTGGCACTAATCTAGTAGCTCACAATTCGTATAGAATACAGTCTCTCTCCCGACTGATTACCCTAAAATTACAGG
Source organism: Leucophenga varia (assembly GCA_018903435.1). NCBI lineage: Eukaryota > Metazoa > Arthropoda > Insecta > Diptera > Drosophilidae > Leucophenga > Leucophenga varia. The sequence continues at coordinate 64,251 of JAEIFJ010000472.1, read as the reverse complement.
GAGGAGTGATGATGGTTAGTTAATTTTAAAATATTTACCGGGGGCCTAATAGGAGCCTTGATACCAATTTGGACCTGGGACCCATAGGTGAACCCATTTTTTTTTTTTTTTTTTGTAAGCGCTAAGACGGGATTTTGGAAAATTTTGACCAGGAGCCTAAGGTGAGCCTTGATACTAAAAAAGGCCATAAATTTGCATATAGACGAAGAGACTTGAAACAGACAGGGAGACTTGAAAGATGGTTAACAAGAAAGAACGCTGAAGTCGAGTATGCTCGACTGCAAGATACCCTGTACCCAATCTATATGTACCTTAAGTTAGGTTCTATTTGACTACCATACCCCATTGAATTGGATTTTCACAGAAAAACTTAAAAAATCGGGTATATCTTTGAATGGGGTTATACCTAAAATATTGTTGGTCCTACCCATATTGGGATATTTTATTGGGACTATCATAGACATAATTTGTACTAAATTTAAATTTTCTAGAATAAAAAACAATGACGTTTTTATGCAAAACCCCAAAATTTTGGGGTAGATTTGTATGGGGGTACTCCTTAAAATGGGTCCGTTTGTAAGTGCACACTTGACGGCCTAGGAGAGTCTAAGTTTCAATTTTGAAAGCTCTACCTTTTATAGTCTCCGAAATAATCGTTTTCATACGGCAGACAGCATGACAGACGGACGGACGGACAGACAGACATAGCTAGTTCGACTCCCCTTCCAATGCTGATCAAGAATATATATACTTTGTAGGGTCTATCTCCTTCTGTCTGTTACATACATTCGCACAAACTTAATATACTCTTTTACCCTTTGGGTACAGGGTATAAAAAAATACTTTAGGCGTGCTCAAGAGATTTCCGAAATTTGGACCTGGGACTCATAGGTGCATCCAATACAGGTTTTTTGATCAATTTTTTTTATTACAGGTGAGCATTAAGACGGGATTTTACAAAATTTTGACCCTGGCCCTAATGCGAGCCTTGGAAAAAAGTCATGTCTTTGGATTGAATAGACGTAGAGACTTAAAACTGGGATGAGGTTAGGCGTGTTTATGGGATTTCCAAAACTTGTATCCTAATTTTTTGACCAATTTATTTTTAGCCGACAAATAGAAGCAATAAACAAAAACCCAGGCAGTACATGCTAGTTGAGTATGAAAACAAACTGTTGTGAAAACAAGAAAAAACGTTAACTTCGGTAGAACCGAAGCTTAAATACCCGTCTCACGAATCTTTAAAGAGTTTATGTGTAATCATCAGTGGTCACCTAAGTTTACACACAATATTAATTTAAAATTTTGAGCTAAAAATACAGATATGTATAACAACATATTTTTCGAATAAATAGGCGTGGCACCATGATATTGGAAGAATTTTTACCCAATATGGAGTAAATACATGAATAAAGAATAACCATTTTCATACAAAAATTCGAAAATGGGCGGAAATTTTGTATGAGGGCTATGCCAAAAAATGGGCGTGGCACATCTGATTTGACATTGGATGACATTAGAATGTTTTTAGCCAAATTGGAGTGAATATATGCATAAATAATAACTATTTTCATACAAAAAATCGGAAAAAACGGAAAGTTTATATGGGGGCTATGCCTAAAAGAGGGCGTGGCATCTTGGTTTTAACACTGGATGACAAAAGAAATGTTTTTACACAATTGGGAGCGAATACATTCATAAATAATTACTATTTTTATACAAAAAATCAGAAAAAAACGGAAAGTTTGTATGGGGGCTATACCTAAAAATGGGCGTGGCACTCTAATTCTCGAACTCATAATAGTCGTTGCCGAGAAAAAGCTTAATCTTCAATGAAAAAGATGCTTAGAAATATACAGACTGACAGACGGACAGGCGGACAGACAGACGGACATGGCTAGATCGATTCGTTTTGTCGAGCTGATCAAGAATATATATACTTTATGGGGTCTACGACGTCTCCTTTAATGCGTTACAAACTTTCAGACAAAATGAATATACCCTTCACACTATGTGTGGCGGGTATAAAAATGCAGGAAATAAATTTAGGGGCTACAGGGCTAACAAGTGAAATACAAGTGAATAAAAAAAATTGTTCTCTAACAGCCCCTGAAACTCACGCAAGGCACCATTATCTGTTTCGAAGGTACTGAGACGACTACGAAAATTACGACTTAAAGGGATGCGCAAAAAAAGCGATTTCTATTGTAAGGGACTTCCGGTTTAAGACGGCTGGGATAGCTCAGCTTCCCAGAGTCCGTCTACATAAATTTTTATATACCAGTTCTTGAAGAAATGAAAACTCTTAGTACAATATTTTCGTTTTAATTTGGGTTTTTTGGTATATTCTTGTGTGTGTTTTAATGTTAATTTTTAATTTATATTTACTCTAATTACTAAAATAATTATTAAACCTAATTTTTATATTATTCTCTCGATGTTGATTTCTCTTGTAGTGTTTCCTTAAATAGTTCACCAATATTTAAGTTTCTCACTCAAATCATTTCTTCTCATATATTCGTTATCTAACCATCGATGTTTCCATTTAAACATCGAATTCCACACTCGAATTCTGTTACATTCAATAATTTTTTTCCCCAAATTATACCTAAACGTTAACTTGAGACAATTCATTTAAATTCCTTTCTTAAATTCTTTTATTGCAATTGATACTTCTGTTTCCTTGAATTATCTCGATTCGTATATTTTAGATTCCGAACTCAAATACCTAATATTCGACTTTCAATTTCTCATACTTCAGTTAATTTCCATCATCATTTTCCAAAATATCTATTCGTATATTTGAACCAAATCCTTTCTTACTCCAATATTCGTTTTGATACCCAATGTTCAAGCCAACGAATACATTCACTATTTGAGGCCCAATGCTGAGCTTCACAGAACGAATCTGACTAAGTTTTAATGCTGCTCCTAATATACCCGTCATCTGGCAGAGAATCCATAACGGATGCACCACACTTCTTTCTACATTTTACGACAACACATTGAACATCTTCTCTCTCTCTCTCAATCTCTCTCTGTAGATCATACTGTTATTTAACAGCGTGAAATTGTTCGTTTCGAACCTGGTTGCACAAACCATAGTTGTAACTAGCTTCCTATCATTGAATCACCCGGTGTAACCAATTGGTTCATTTAAGCATATTCCCAGTTCTCCATTGTTGTGTAAAGTTCTGCTCCATTTTTCAATGTTAGATTTTAAAACCCTTCAATAATAATAGTAGATATTTTAGTTATTAAAAATAGAAATTCATCTGACATATTGCTTAAATACCATAACGTGTAGCTTATTGACTTCATTCACAACTATCAAATCTCTGGGCAAGTTTGTCAGTCACTTCATGCATTTAACATTCATCCTTTCTATCTATCCATCGTCTGTCTATTTGTGTTATTATCAGCAGCAGAGTCAGTAGTTGTAGCAAACCGCATCACACTTGAAGCCACTCAATGTCAGGCCACATACTCAAGTGGTAAAAGGATGTTCTGTGCCATTGCAGCATGATGATGCATCTTCAGTTCACATGTTTTCTTACTTGCTACTCGCTCCATTTTTAATTTTACATATTTTTTTTGTTTTCTTTTTTGCATCAAATCGATTTGCATGTTTCGTTGCACTTTATCCCTCAAATTGGTATCCAGCTGCAAACGCGCTGCGCTTTCTCGTTTGTAAATTCGTTTGACACTTTTGAAATGTTAATCAATGTCAATAGCAGTGACGCAATCACGCACACACACACACACACACACACACACAAATACACACAGACACTCGAATAGTTATTGACTGCGTCTCTCTTTATATGAGTCAGGATGCAATCGAATGTATTCTCGTCCTCGGCATCATCTTCATGCATGCATGATTGCGTATGAATGCTGCAAGCGCTCCGCTCCAATTTCTCTACACACTGCAAAGTCATCCATCTATCAGTCTCTATCTCTTTTGTACACATGCATAGTTGTCTCGCTCTAACCTGCACTTGAACCGCGTTTTCTGTTAATGAATCACAATGAAGTGCATTTACATACAAACAAACAAACATGTCCTTCATCGTTCTAGTTTGTGTTTTTGTAATTTTAACTTTTTTTTTAATGAAAACGAATGAATGAATTTATGAATGCACATGTCAAAATATTAATTTTTAAGTTAACACATAAAAAAGTTTTAGTTTTCTTCAGAAATATGGAACGCTTTAAAAAAAGATTCTCTTCCACTAAATCTGATCGTAGTTTTCCAAGATGTCAGCTACATGCTCATTGTCACGTGGTTTCTTAGTTTTAGGACGACCACGCTTCACACGCTCTGCGAGAGCTCGTTTCTTTTTGGTGTCTCCTTGCATGGAGTTCATGCCTGAAAGAAAAAAAAATTTAATTGATTAATTTGATAAAACTTTGTTGTCACCTAAAGGCACTCATGTTTCTACTCATACGAGTATGTAATTTGGCGCAACCTCTCTCTTAAACCTGAAACATTACCCTTGTAACTCATCTTTAATTTGTCAACTCAGCTGAAAGAATGCTGAGAGCGTAAAAACACGAGAGAAAAACTTTCATCAAACTGAAGGGACAAAAGAGTAAAAATTAAAAAAGAGACAGAGTAGGAATACATCACCTTCTATAATTGCATCATAATAACTTATCCGGATCCATGTTATATAAAAAAAAAATCTATTATATAAAATTCTCTTATCATCTTATCAGTACGTCTGTGAATAGAATGTAAACTATTTTTCATACCTCTAAGTGGGGCGGTAGACGTGGCCCCATATAATCGATCATAGCTTCATTGCATATTTCCGAAACAACTTAACCGATTTCAATGAAATTTTATAAATGTGCATTTCTTGGTCCAACTTAAAAGATAGGACATATGTAGTTTTAGAAAAATGGGCATGGCCTCCATAAAATAAATACAGAGATTCATCTACTTTTACAAATATTGAAAGGAAATGATACGGTATACATTAGAGTGATTCAAAAAAAAAAAGTTTTATAAGTGATTGAGTGTTATTCTATGATAATTTATGAAAAGAAACATCGTTTTCCGGTTTGAAAAATATTCATTTTCCAGGTTTCTACATAAAATCTACTAAAGAGTGTTCCGGGGCTTTGCGGCACCATTAAATATTATCTGATTTAAAAAAAATGTACAAACGGGTTTCCTATTTTCGATAAAGAACAGTCCCAGAGGGTGAACGCATACAAAATTTTGTAAAAAATTATTCTCCATACATTTTTGGACCACCATGCATGTTACTAGGACCTGCAAAGTTAAAAACCTAGGAAGTGGGCCCCATAAAAGCGATCCAAAAAAATGCATCCTCAATTTGTAAATAATTACACAAGAGAAATGGAATTCGGTACGCATGTTACGACACCGAGGAAAGTATAAACCATTAAAAAAAATAGGCGATGGGTGTGGCACCATATAAATGAAAGAAAATTCATCATATCACTGCAAATAATTGAATTAGACAATTGAAATTGGGTGTACTATATGTATATGAGTCCAACAAGGCTGGGCCGTTCAGCTAGTAAATAAATAAATAAGAAAAAACTTTAACTTCAATGACGTAGATACTGTTTCGTGTAGATGGCTGGGAGATGTTCAATGATTCGTAATAAATCATGTTTATAGAGTATGTCTGGATTCATACATATATAGTATATGGATTCATACAGCATATAGTTCTTTTAAGCTAACAGATTACAATAAGATTCTAGAAAAAAAAAATGGATATAGAAGGAGAATTTGTATGAAGGCTAAATGCTATAGTTTTCCTGTAGCGCTCACGTAGATTGACTTTAGAAGTAGTTTCCCCCAATTTAGTTTTTTTTCAGTAGGAATACCCGTGGAGAAAAGTTAACGCCGATATACTAGAATCCCTAGACTAGCTCGAAGACAACATATACCGAGATTCTGCCTGTAACCCCAAATATATGCTGTAAAAAGTGATGGAAAATGCCGAAAAAAGGTAAAATCTTTGCGTGGTCGCTGAGCGCGAAAATTTGCCCGATATCATCTTCCATAAATGATATCTGGCAAATTATGCTTGACCAAACAAATTATACTTGACCATATAAAGTGCTAATCAAGAAGTCTGTATATACTTTATGGGATCTACGATGGCTGCTTTTATGCGTTACAAACTATGAGAGACGAGTGTAGTCAAAAATTGGAAGCCAATTTTTACGTGTGAGTGTCTGTGTCGTTAGTTTTTCACACTTCGATTTTTTATCGATTTTTTTTTTTTAAGAGTTGAATGGTATCATTAGGGAAGATGCTTCATTTGGAAATTCTGGTAAATTTTTTCAACAAATCAAGCCAATAAAAGCAATTCAATACGACTAAAAATCTTTTCTCATTATATTTAGATATCTAATATAGGTTGAGGTATTGACTAGATGATCTTGTCTAAATCTGTAGTAAACGTTAATCACTTTAAAATAATCTTTTAAAAAAGTTTTGCATACCTTCTTTTTCCAGATGACTAACCACATGAATATCTTCAGGAATGGTAGTCGCACGCCATAGCTTTCTTAAATCATCACTAATCTGCAAAAACAAAAGATTTTACATAGAATCATACAAATATGAGAGATTATCAATATGTTTACCTCTACATCAAGACAAGAATCATGATAGAATAAGATCTTCTTTTTATCGCCAGTACGTGTTATGATTGTTATTTCATTTGTGTATCGCTTCAAAATTTTTTCACAATTTGGCAGTGACTCCTCAATATCGTCCAGTAAAATGCCACCCAAAGATTTCAAATCGTGACGCTTTAGTAAACGCATTAAACATTTACCATCCTTCAGGTCAAATGGTGGCTTAAATTTAAACTTTTTGATTTGTGGAAGGAACTCGATTTTTGCATTATTTAAAAGAGCATCGTTGAGCAGCCACTGAAAGGATGTGAGCAATATTATTGGAAGAAAACAATTAATTAAAAAATGTAGACTAATTTACTTGTTTAACTTTCTCCTCAGTATACTGCAAAGATGTCTCCTCAAGTATCTCATCAAGCGTCAATGGATAATTATCGCCGCGTATATGACGCTTGCGCATGTACATGACAATCTGTGCCAGCACGGAAAATTGATTCTTCGCCAAAAGTTTCTTCTTCGGATAGCCTGATACGCTGCATCAGAAAAAAAAAAAAAAAATTGAATAGGTTTGGAAATATGTTAGTGTATATGCAAAAATATGTAGTACGTACCTTGCCAAAGGAGAGATCTCTGAGGGCGGTTCCTTTTTTCTTCGTGGCGACCTTTGTCGAATTAGAAACGCTAGAAAAAAAAATTAATTTCGTATCGTTTGATTAATTGAATCGAACTTTTAACTAAATGCTTTGTCGTTCTTCCTTGAGCTGCCGTGCAAACAAAAAAAAAAAAATTACCTTGGAGTTGCTGTAGCACGTTTTTTGAAATTTGAAACCAGTTTTGCTAAAGTAAGATCCATTTTTTTTTCACAAAATGCGAGTGTAAAATTTCAATTTTTGTAGTCTCACGATTTGCGGCACATCAACAAAAAAAAAACTTTGAAGTTTCTTTTTAAGTGTTCACAAACACAGCAAACGTTTCACTTTACAACACTAAAAGTGATCAGCTGTTCAATGTTTAGAAATAGCAACAGGACGTGTGAGTAGTTAAGCTCTATTTTAAAACTACAAAAACAAATTAGTGAAAGCGAGAAGGAAGTCATCGTCGTTGTGTTTCCAATTAGAATTGCTTAGACCAATTCCATGGAAACTTGTTGAATTATGTGTCTCTGGGGAATTTTAATTGATTTGCAGCTAAAGTTTGCAAGTTAATTCAAATATAAAGAGACACCTTAAATTTGTTGTTCTCGTTTCAAAGTCTCAAAATTACTCGGGTTTGGTTTAAAAACCGGTTTGGTTCATAACCGTTTGGTAGTCCTGTTCGAAATATTACAACTGGGCAACGCATAAAAATGTCATTTCGAAATGTTTGGAGATAATTTTTTTGTTCAATTTAAACCAAAGAACCTTTAAAGGCCTTACTAATGCCGCATCTAAATTTTAAGGTAAAGGATTTCTAAAGGATGTTAAAAATTTTGAACAGGAACATTGCCTATCACAAGCAGATAGTTTGAATGGAAAGAGAGAGACTCTTTCTAAGATGAACTTTAAGGAAAGAGGAAAAATTAGTAAAAGTAAAAATATTTTCGAAGATTTATAGGCACTCTCGTTTACATTGGTACCACTAATAAGAGTACAATACTTCGTTAAGTTTTTTTTTATTAAGTTTAATTTTGAAAATAATTCGATTCCATTCTATGGGATAACCATAAAATCCCATATCCCATAAAATCCGTCGTCCCAAAAAAAAAAAGTGGGACAGTTGATTTCCACAATCCACGATTTGTGGGACTTTTTTAACAGCAAAATCGTTTTCGATGGAGAGAAACTAGTGGTAATCACTTGGTGTCAGCTCAGGACTGCAAGCTAAATGTATAAGAACCTCATCAGAGCTTTTGATATTCTTCTAATGAAACAGAATTTCTTTCTTATTGGCCAAAACTGACATCTTTTAGATGATTGTTGCCTTCAAACGGTTAAATTGTTAATAGTAAAATATGTCATGGGAAATGTTCTCCTGTCAAACCCATCAGACACACAGTAGAATATTTCTGGACATCGCTTCGACAACAAACATTTTCGATTGACGTTGCCATAAGTGAACAACTTTTCATCATACAGCAGCGATTTGCAGTTGAAAATTCGATCTATGACATTTTTTTGCGTCAATTAGCCGGCGTGATCTTTTATTTAATAGGCTACTCGGATTAATATCTGACTATATAACGTGAATCAGTTACTGATAACCCACATGAGACAGTCGCTTAGGATTGTCTGTGCAATAGCCGTGACCAGATGTTTACTAGCCTAAATGGAGTAATTATCAGTAATGTCTGTCCAGCCCTGTGGCCCAGAGCCTATCAATGATTGTGACACATGTTTCGATTGTGTTTGGTCCATACAAGTTGATCAGTAATTGATTCACATGGATTGTTCAGCAGCTGTCTCACATGAGCCAATTACCTGCTCTCTTACTAAGCCATGCAGTACATTGCAATATAAACTCTGATATACAATTACATTGAGACTGGCTAGCCTCGCAGCTGAGCTCTTTTTTAAAACGGCTGGAAACATTGCTTACATGATTGTTTGGAGTTATACAACACGAACATTAAATATTTTTAGCTTAAACGAAACAATGCCAATCGTTTTCAGTATATTATATACTAGTGTTGCCAACAAAATCACTTTCGGTGGCTTTTTTTCACAGTGATTTAAGAATAACAATGTCGCACTGCGACTGTAAGAAATGATTTACGATTTTCTAGCTCCTCAGTGAGCATATTCAGTTATCGGCGATTTTGTGTATCGCTTTTCGCAAACAGTGAAAGTGATTGGTGCTTTTATCACTCTTCGTTTTCATATTCGCTTGAACAGCGAATCTGTACAAATTCGTTGGTACATTTGCAAGTCACATGCAATTCACTGAAAGCGAGCTCGCTGTTATCACTGTTTGCAGTCACTGTGATTTTTAAGTTGCAGTCGCTAATCACACTGTGATTCAAAAATCACTCTTTTTTGCCAACACTATTATGAACTAAGTAATCTTAAACTTTATGAATTGCTTTATGAATTAAAATTTCAAATGCATAAATACAATAAATATTTACACAAAAAGTAGAAGCAGAGCACAAATATGCCGCATATTATACTATTTAACAAAACTTATAGTAAAATAAAGCACTTATGTATAACAAAGTTTCTTTGGGGCCAACCACAATCGAGCATATTTACCGAAAATGCAACTTTATTGTTCAAAATGCCTTGCAGCAAAATATTTTGTGCAACAACAATGACGACAGAACAGATTGAGCTGTCAACAATTTAAACTCGAAGAACTTGATGCCAATTTTCGACAAAAGTATGTAAAGCGAAACCTCATTTTCTGTATGAAATACTCACATAGATTACGAAGTAAGTATTTATTTATTTTTATACAAAATAAATTTAAAAAATAACAAATATAATATTTTATCAAATTTTCAACTATTTACATTCTTGTTAGATTAAGTATAAAAACTTAAAATTCATTTGCTACAAAATTTATGTAAAGACAACAACAAAAACAACAAAAAACAATTTGAAATGAAAATGAATGAATGAAATTGCAAACCAAAATTTATCTTTCTAATTTATCACAAGAGCACTCTACATACAACAGCTAACAACGTGTGTCAGTGTTGAAAGTGAGACAGACAGACAGTCGGACGGACAGAGAGACATAGAGACAGCAAAGAGCATTAGTAATACGACAACTCAAAGAGACATTAGTAATATACGTAAATGTATCTGTATCTGTAAAAAGGATATGCGCTGCTGCGTTTGTTACCAAAAAAAAAAAAAAAAAAAGATTATATATTTTAAGTAAAATGAAAAACCACCGGAAAAAGGGCCAACGAGTACACCAAAAAAACTTATAGTTGCACTTGAACTCATGCCCTTCAGGCCTTCATAAGCTACTTCCATGTTATCTAAAACTTGTACTGTACACACACAAATGAAGTTACAACAAACTTCAGTTAAGTTGTCAGCAAAAATTCATTTATCACTTCAAAAAATGTTGAAATGTAGAGTAGAGGGAGGGAAGTATATGTGTGTGTATGTGCGTTTGAAAATAACTACTGCACAATTAGTTACTTTTACATACACAAAAAAAGTATATATATATAAAATGTAAAAGTTCAACTATTGTGCATATATAAAGTATCTTTACAAATGTATCTGTAACTGCGTTTGTAATATTTACAAAATTTAAACACAAAAATAACTGCTGAAATGTAAATGTATCTAAATAAGTATATATACACATGTATGTGTGCTTATCTAGCTACAAGAACAATTCTTGCAAGGAGATACATTTATTTTACAAATTCTTTCACTTTAGTTAAAGTGCGACAAGAGTACAAAAAAAAAAAAAAAATTAAGATTAATTATTATTTTAAATTGCATTTAAATTACAAGTTGTTAAATAGCAATGGCACCTTTGGGGACAGCTCGTTCGGTTTAAGTAGAACGTTGCGTATGAGTAATGACAATTTTGTAGTATTTTTATTAAGCATACGCAAGCGTGCACTTACAAACACGCAGCTACATTAAAAAAAAATAAATGAAAATAGTTACGTAGAATTATAAAATTTATATTATTAAAAAAAAAAAACTTTTCCAAATTAAAAATTAAAAAAACTAAAATAAACTAAAAATTGTTAGTCTCAAAACCACTAACTTTTGGGAATTGCGATTTGAGAAAATTATTACGATTTAAAATTTGTCATGCTTTAAGCTTATCGTTAATATAGTTTTAGCTCCATTAATTGAATTTGCATTGCATATGAGAATGGAATCTATTGTTTACAAACTTATCAGTTTATCGGTCAGAACAAATATCCAGTTTTAGTTGTTTTGACAAAATGTTCTGTAAATCTAAAGGCATGTGCAATTAAAAATAACAAAATATAACAAAATATCGCTTTGTATGAATAGCGCCACTGAATAGTTTTTGTATTAATGAAGAAACGTGGAAGTGCTTTCAAAATTGCAATGGAATAAAATGGATACCAACTACAATAAAAAAAAAATATTTTTTAATCGAGTTCGAGCAATTTTGTTTTATTCTTCAGCCATTTTGGATCGACCAATTTAAAAAAGGTGTTAACAAAAGGTATTTCTCTCCTTTATAGTAAACTTAGCTATATAAATATTGAGCCTAAGGGGGAAAGTGATCAATAAATCTAGAGTCGATTGTCTATTTTCCGTATGAAAAGTTTTATATTTATATTATATATATATATCCAGAGCCGTCAAGAAGTCACTTATAACCGGTTTATTTCTAGTCCCATTTTAAAGGGTACCCCTTTTATATAATATAACTACATCAACATTATTGTTAGCTAATGTAGATACGCTAATGCTGCCTAAGATTATTATTATCATTGTTAGGACATAGTTACTGCGACCTCAGAGATCTATTGTGATTATATGACTTGATCTTAACCTATGCTTGTTACGAATCTTAGAATATCTTTGCAATTTTTTTTCTTGCTTGTTCTTCCGATAGAATGTAGCTCCCTAATGTAAGGTTTCTGTCTTTGTCTAGGGCCTCGCATTCACAGAATCTACAATTAGATGAGCTGCTTAACCCCATGACTGATAGGTGTCTCCTTAATCTTCAGTGGCCTGTGAGCATACCTGTAATTAATTTCAGTTGAGCTCTGCCCAACTGCAATAATTGTTTTGTTATTTTGGGGGCTAGGGCTCTATAGTCCTTTACACCTTTTTGCATTATTGCCGAAAATATGACATCTGCACCTGGTGACTTAAAGGGTCCAATCTAATTGTCTTTATATTTATCACCTTTCTGGCTAGTTGAACTGTTTCTCTACAGATAAGTCTAAGTCTATCTTCTGTCTGCATTGTGTAGTCTACTGCTTCTGAGAAATTAGTCTAACAAGTTGCTCTTCATTTTCTGTATATGTGTTTTCTATTCTTCGGAGGAAGATGTTGGCCTATGCCTGGGTATTGGTCATCGCTATGTAGATTCGAGCAGCGGTTGTGGTAGAGGCTATCCGTTCGCAGAAGTACCTGTAGGAAGTTAGCTCCGATGTATACTTCTCCCACTGATTGTGTTGAAAAGTCTTCTTACTAAACTCCTCTGTTATCAAAGACTTTTGTTCGCGTCTAGGTTTGATGTAAGGGCATCCACTTTCTTATGATCTTAAAATATCAGAGCTTTGCTTATGAGACCAAAAACAATTTTAGGTTTTCCCTCTAATACAAAAAACAAAAATTTTTTTTTACATTTTGAACGAAAAAGGTTTTTTGTTAATTAAAATAGAAAGATCAAATTTATTTATTTCAAGCACAACAGAAATACTGAATTCCTAACCGGGAATCCGATTTCAAACGAAGTCGTCACACTCGAGTCGAACCGGCCGAAGACACACGAGTGGATTTAAGTTGATTATTTGCCAAACAGTTATTCGACTCGATTTCAGTTCGAGTATCATATTGAACACATTTCGGATAATAGTCCAGAGCTCTTGAAATCTAGATAAGTAATATAGTAATTTCATGACTGTTTTTACTCCCAGTACCCGAAGGGAAAAAGGTGTATTAAGTTTGCAAAATGTACACATATGTAATAGGCAGAAGAAGGTATAATAGACCACATAAAGTATATATATTCTTGATCAGCATTTAAAGTCTATTAAGCTACGTCTGTCGGTCTGTTTATCCGAACGAGTGTCCATTCGACCTGCTGTCTACCATATGAAAACGATTATCTCTGAGACTGTAAGATATAAGGCCACCATATTTGATACTTTGACTTTTCTCTGATTACTTACAAAATGTTTTTCTCTAGCCCTATTTTACGGAGTACGCACGTACAAACCAACCACAAAAAATACTTTTTAGTATGGATTATGCCTACAATATATATGGGTATAGCCCCTATACCAATTTTCCCAATTTTTTGACTTTTTGTTTAAAAAATGCAATACAATCAAGTAAGGTATACAGGAATTGGTTACAGCGTTTTTTGGAGTCGAGCAAACTCAACTTCAGCGCTCTTTCTTGTTTTATAGTTAATAAGTATTTGACATTTGTCCTTGGTGTAAATTCAACATTTTAATTATACAATACACTGCAATATTCTTTACTAAAAGCTTTGACATTTAATCTTGTCACTTTTAAAACATAAATTAAAATCATTTAAAAAACTTTTTTCAAAAACTTTGACTTTAGCTGCTTATTTTTTTATTTCATTTGCAAGTTTGGTTTTTTCTGCTTTTTTTTCCTTCTCAGAATAATTAAAAATCATTTTAGTTTGCAATCAAAAGTGAAGCAGAAAAAATTTTAAATTTACTTACAAAGTTTATAATTTTTTTTATATTTTAAAGTTTTCGTTTAAAAAAAAAAAAACAAAGAAAAATCTTGCTTTTATTTTATAATTTTCTCCATTTTTTTATTCGTTTCATAATCATTTTTTTGTGGCAAAATACATAAAAAAGGGCCAACGTCAAAGGACGCACAATAAACCGTTTGTGTGCGCTCTGAAGGACCCAGTGGAACTGAATTTATTGTACCAACATAAAATATGGCAAAAGTTTTTTAAATGAAGTCATGAAATATACAAAACGAATGAATGAAATGAATAAAAAATTAAATGATTGAAGCGAGCAAATTGTTTGAAGCGAATGTTGATTTAATAATTTTTCTTCCTTTTTTTTTCTTCCAGCTTGACGCCTTTTAATTAAGCCATTACAGACGACGACGACGGCGACGCGTCTTTTATGCGATTCCTTTTTTTAAACACTCCTTTGGGTTTTAAGAAAAAAAAAACTTTGTTGTAATTTCTCAACAAAAAAGCAGACAGAGTAAATTATTTGAAGTTTGATTTCAACTTCTCATATCCTTTTTAGCAAAGCGTCGACACCTACAAAACATACAAATTTGCGCCTGTGGTTATTTTGTTGCAAATGCAAACAAATTTAGATTGGACTTTATTATTTTCTTCGTATATAAACTTCTCATGTAATATATTTTACTATTGCTGCTCTACTTGTTCGTTCGAAAAGCAATTTAAATCAAATTTTTGCTACCTTCTTCACAGAGGAAGATTATTTTATCATAGACTGCTGCCACTTCCACTTCCACTGCTGCCTCTGCTCCTGCATTCAAGTGTAAATTAAATAAAATTCTAAAATGTTTGTATTCAAGAGAGTTGATTCATATATATGAGACGCAAGCTAACATTTATAGTTTATGTTAGCCAAAGAAAATATTGCTACAGATGAGTTTATAGTCGACTATTAAATATCCTCTACGAGCAATAAAGTTGCAGCTATATACAAATATTTTAAAAGTTCTTTAATTGTCTCAATATAATTTCAAATCCATTAGAACTTATTTTCGTTGTTTTATTGACTTAAAAATATGCACAAATAGCATCTAAAATGTTAAAATATTTATTATGTATGTGCATGGTTCGAAAGGTCTAAGTTTTTGCTTTTCAAAACTGATTTAAAAATAAAAATCGGTTCGAACTTGACTTAGTTATTGCTACATAAGTGAAGCAAAAAAAAAAACATCATTATTAACCATAAATCCAGATATGGGAGAGTCCCCGAAATTTCAAGTATGCAGAGTTATTTTACTCGGCCAGACCTTCAAAAAATTAGGTAAGATTACAATTTTTGCAGTGCTGGAAGATTAAAATGTTTACTAATCAAGAAACTGTGATCACTTGAAATTCAGTGTGCTGACAAATACAAATTTTGTAACTTTGTCTTTCCCAGAAACTCAGAACAAAGGAGTTCTCAACCTAAGAGAGCGTTCTGAATCCGTCTCTGTAAGAACTCCAGAGCAGAGGTTTTAGGATAAGAAGAAATACTAAACTGCAACTTCTAATCACTTGGTGATACTCGTAAATCTGTTAATTAACAACATAAAAAACGAATGAATTAAGCAAGTCAGTATCTCCTATCCAGGGATAAAGTTTGTTCTTATTTCGTTTAACTTCCCATTCACCCCGCTCATTGTATATTGGAGCGCTGCATCGGTTAACTCGTTAAACAGATATAATCGAGTCAAACGCGGACCGACGGATCGAATACCCGGACGCTTTGCATTAATTAATATATTCAGTCGAATATTACTCTAGTTTTTTGTTTTTGCTTTTTTCTTTATGAAGAAAAGTAAAAAGTGAGTAGAGTGAGCTTTTACTATAATTTTTATACACGTTTGTACGCTCCCTCGAGAATGTGATCAATTTAACCGATCGATCCATACCGAAAGTCTAGTCAAGTTGATCAATTGCTTTTGCTCTACCATCATATCTAACTAAACTATTTTCTTGATTAAACATCATATTTAATGGTTGTTATTTTTAATGCCATATTTCAAAATGAGTATTGAGCGGGTACCTAGTTCGATCCGTCAACGTCCGATTCAATTGATCCATCGATAACATTGTGCGACAATTTTGGAGTGATAAAAATCAAACCCCCGACGGACTTTTTTTTTCTGAAAATATACCTATCCAATGACAAAACCTTTGTAGGGGTTTTAAAATTTGGCTCGATTTTCTTTTTTAAAACGATTTGAAGTTTTATGTTTTCAGAAGTTTTTGGGGTTTTTCCATAAAATCAATTTATTTCGGCATAGGATCAGCGTTGCGAAATTGAGAAATGGTAAGATCCTGAGATATATATTCATTTCCACACACGTACATATTTAACATTTATTTGTATATATTTTTCATATATATAAATTTCTTTCACCTGGCTGTACCTCAGCTGGACCGCCTAAATATATGGCTAAGACGGTGGAATATCGTTGTCAACCCAGACAAATCCACACACATTACGTTTGCCCTGAGAAGAGGAGACTGCCTTGCCGTCAGTCTGGATGGCGTTTCCATACCCAGCAGCGTCACTGCAAAGTACTTAGGCCTGGTATTGGATAGGCGCTTAACCTGGAGTAGTCATCTCTCACAAAAACGTTCCCAGTTGAACGAGAGGTTGCGCAAGCATCTGTGGCTGCTTGATAGAAGGTCCACCATCGAACTAAGGGTCAAACTCCTCCTTTACAAAGCTATACTTAAACCTTTGTGGACGTATGGCATAGCACTCTGGGGCACTGCAAAGAGAAGCAACAGGGTCTTCCAAGTCTTCCAAAACAAGGTTCTGCGCATTATTTCTAAGGCGCACCCATATCATACCAATGCAGAAATCCACCAGGAACTAGAAGTCCCTCTCATAAGCCAGGAGGTAGCTAGGCTCACTAAGGCATATCTGGATAGACTGGACAACCATGTCAACCCTCTGGCCATAAACCTGCTGGATAACAGTACAACGACTCGGCGACTGAAGAGGTTACATCCCCTGGATTTGCCACACACATAAACTTTTAAATCCTCCTCCCTCCTCCATCACTCCCCCATCCCTTTCTAAACCCCAATAACAACTCCCAAGTCATGGAATACTTTATAGAAAGTCAATGTTATGCATTACAATTCGCTGATAGTCCCCTTAGGGACTGATTGCAAATAAAGAACACAGCATTAAAAAAAAAAATACAACCTGGCTGTACAAAATTATAATTGATTAGAGGAGCATTAAGGCGGTATTTTTTGAAAATTTTGACTGGGGACCTAGTGCGGGTCTAATGGAGGCCTTGAAACCGGAAAAGCATACATTTGGAATGAAAAGAGACTTAAATTTGGACCCAAAAAATATTTTTTGGCCAATTTTTATTTTTTGATTTTAGATTTTATTTGTTCGCTAAGACGGGATTTTACAAAGTTTTTACCTGGGGTCTACCTTGAAACCGGAAAGCCATATGAACAGACGTAGAGACTTGAAACTGGGTGCTTTTGAAAGATGGTTTAAAAATTGTATGCGTGTTCAAGGGATTTCCGAAATTTGGACATGGGACTCATTGGTGGACCCAGACTAGATTTTTGAAAAAAGACGAAAAAAGTTCGTCAAATGTTTCTACTGCATTGATATACCCTTTGGCATACATTTAACTTTATGTGTGAAGGGTACAAAAAATAAAAACATACCTCCTAGTATATATATATATTCGATTTTCTTGCTGACTGATTGTATGTGATTGATTTTAATCGCCTCAAGTGATTTCACTAAACGTTTCTACTTTTAAAATTGGTTACTTACTTTTCTGCATCATTTTAACGCCAACAACACTTGCTACCACATCTTTCTACTTTATGCATATTTTTATCTTTTTTTTTGCATGTTTTATAGAGTTTTTCTGTACATGAATATGAGTAAACTGAGAAATTGTAGAAACTGTTGCTATGAATTCAATATAAACGAATGATTGCATTCGCAATTGCATAGATAAAATATCTTTTTTTTTTTGTAAAATTTGTAAAAAAAATTCAATTTAAATGCAAAAAAAAATATTCAAAATGAATTTCAAGCAAAACAATTGAATTTGTTTCGAGATTTATTTTGTAGTTTTTTTTTCAATATTTTAAAAATTTTTTATTTTTTACATTTAACCAAAAACAAATCTAAATCTTTAAAGAATTTCTTTTGGATAGCTCCAAAACTGTTCCACTAATCTATTCTCATTTGCGACCAACAAAAATTTCTTTCATAATATTGAAAAATCATGAGCGGTATATGCGAACGTGCTATATGCGATGGTACCCATTCTGGTTCTGAATAATCGCGATATTTTATTAAAAATTCCATATTTTTATCCGCAATTTCGGCATCGAGTATCCTTTCAGCAATGAGACCACGCTCAAAACCGGTTACTAAATTTTTATAGTCACAATCCAATTCGTTATTGCGTAAGCGTAATTTTCGTTGCAAAGACTTTGTACAGCGGAACTTTTTATGTAAAGTTTTACGTATTTTGGGTCTTTTAATATAAATCTCTTGCGTCATCTTGAGTTTCTGCTCCGTTGGTATTTCATACTTTTCATTAGCACAGACACAAATAGGCTCATCATTGCATGTGTTTTGTAATTTTCCTGTTGCATCCGGTATAAATAAATCTTCAAAAAAAAATCCTCTGGGTTTATAATAAGAATTTCCCATATTTAATATTTGCGATGAAGTTAAGCTTATGTCTGTGGGTTTATGTAACCAAACTTCTATATTATCATCGGTTAATGTTCTTTCATCAACATCATTTATCAATTTAGGTTTTTTAAAAATCGGTTTTAAGATTTTTTTTACTTTCATTTTTATCACATTCTGCAGTTGCATCCGTATTGCAACATGAATTATTTTGAGCCTCAGCATCTGTGTTGCATACAATTTTTACTTTTTTCTTCTCCTTGTTTTGTTTTGGATACGGAATTTCGTACGGAATTTCTTCATTTAGGAAATTTTCAGTAATTTCATTAGTTTCCGAATTCTTAATAATTGCTTCATTTTGTGTATTTTCGCCCGCATTTTCATGTTGCTTATTATCGTTGCTATTTATAGTTTCCTCTTCGGTATGCATTATAGAGCTGCTTGTTATATCATTATAGGCTTTATAAAGTTTTAGACTTGGACGACTTGAAGTTGAATATATTTGCGATCTCATAAACATTTTTGTATTGTTTGACTGGGAATTTTGTTTTTGTAAACGGCTAAAACTTAATTAATACAAAATTACATAAATGTCTTAGTTAGCTTTAACTATTTTAAAAATTTAAAATTATATATCAATCTAAGTTATTTCGGGTCTATACCTCTCTGTGTCACTTTGCGTATATGCGGCAGGGCCGGGTGCAAGGTTTTGCTGGTGAAGGGGGTTTTTGATTAAAAAAAAAAGGAACTATACAAAGAAAACTAAAATAATATATTAGAGGGTTTCTTTTGTCGATGTCGTTACGGGTAACGCAGCCATTACAAGAAGGATTTGGTGAACATTGAAAGTTTTTTGATGGAAAAAGACATCTGAAATTCGACAGAATTCCACGGAAACGATCTTCGAGATGAGTGACGAATAAATCAAGGTATGGTATATAAGTTGAAATTCGATAATGTTCCTCTGCATTTTCTCTTCTTTCCATTAATTCTTCTTTTACATTATCTGTCAATTATATCGAGATCTTGATTTTCAGTTTGAAGAGAATGCCCCAATAATGAAGCTTAGGAATGAATCGAATCGAGCACATGTAACGAAACCTGAAATTCTAAGGTTTTTATCGCTGACCGCAGCTGGAAAGCATCAGAGGTTGTTTTCCTATCTGACCAGGTACTAGAGATGTATTTCAAGGGTTCCATAACTGCTGTAACTGTTGTAAGTATATATAAATTCCGACTGATTCGTGTCGTTCCACCCATCTCATTGTACAGGATTTGTATAATTTTGTCTTTCTATAATCCCGAAGGTTTTCATTTCTACAAATTGCGTCTTAAAAGAGAGAGCAGGCGCTTGGGATAATTGAAAAAAAAAAGAAAGCATCACGTTAAAGCATTTCATCCTCCGTAAGTGGAATCATGCTTGTCTCTAAAATTTCAATATATCATACCGAAATGATGTTTTCAGTAAAGATATGCAAGATTATCTTACTATTCCAAGAACTTACGGCCCAAACTGTTACATTGCCTTCACCTTGTTCATTTGGAAGATGCCTAAACGACACTTGGCCATTTGGTCTTAGTTGAAAGGTTCCCTTATCGGAAAAAAAACCCTTGAGAAAATTTTGGAATATATACTTTAAAAAACATATCTAGCAATGTCCATCTGTCTGCTTATTGCTACAAGTTTAATTCGGTGAGTTTAAAAACATTGACCCACTTTCAAGTATAAATCTCATACAAAGCTACACCTTTTGAAAAGTTCTGGGAGAAGGATTTTACTTTCAAATACTGAAGATTTTATTTTGAGTTACCGGTAAGAGTTTAGCTTATATTAAGGAGCAGCATCGAGCTCTGATTGGTTATTATGGCTATCTAAATCAGTGCGACCTAAAGTTCCTTCGTTGAAAGTAAAAGGTATGGTTAGCTTAGAGGCCATTCTAAAGACATATTCTTAGATCTGAAGGAAATAATGTCTTCAAATAAATTCGTTTAACTTGAGATAAAATTACGAAAGAACACTTATAAAAGCAAGATAAACAGTACAAAATCTCTATGTACCCTAAGTTAGGTCCTCTCGTACTTCTATACTTCATTGTATTGGATTTTCATTGGGACTATCATATGCATAATCTATATATATATATAAATAAGTCCCTAGTTCTGTTGGTGATCGATGGACGCGAAAACTACTGGACGGATTTTCACGAAATTTTGCATGTGCGTTCGTATTCACACAAGGATGGTTTAGGGCAAAAAAAAAATTGTAAAATGTAATTTTGACCCTGGGACTAATGGGGGCCTTGAAACCGGAAATGCCATATCTTTGGAGTGAATAGACGTAGAGACTTGGAACAGGGCTCATTTGAAAGATGGTTAAAAAACATTTTTGGCGTTCAAAGTGTTCAAGGGATTTCCGGAATTTGGACCTGGGACCCATATGTAAACCCAATATAGATTTTTTGACCAATTTTTTTTAGTTTTTATTACAGGTGAGCACTTAGACGGGATTTTAGAAAATTTTGACCCGGGGCCTAATCGGGCCTTGAAACCGGAATAGCCACATCTTTGAAATGAATAGACGTAGAGACTTGAAACAGGGCTGATTTGAAAGATGGTTAACAAACATTTTTAGCGTTCAAGGAGTTCAAGGGATTTCCGGAATTTGGATCTGGGACCCATATGTGGACCCAATATAGATTTTTTTACCAATTTCTTTTATTTTTATTACATGTGAGCACTTAGACGGGATTTTAAAAATTTTTTGACCCGGGGCCTAATGAGAGCCTTGAAAAAAAAGTCATACATTTGGATTGAATAAACGTCGAGACATGAAACTGGGCGTATTTGAATGATGGTTAGTCGTGTTTAGGGGATTTCCAAAATTTGAACCCACATTTTTTGAACAATTTATATTTAGCCACCAAAGAGAAGCAAAAAAAAAAAAAACGCGAGCAAAGCCGCGGGTACCTGCTAGTTTATACTAAATTTAGACTTCCTAGAAAAAAAAAACAAAGACGTTTTTACGCAAAAATCTAAAATTTTTTGATAGATTTGTGTGGGGGATACCCCCTACATTCGCACAAACTTAATATACCCTTCTATCCTTTAGGTATAGAGTATAAAAATGTTTATCTTTTCATTATTTAAAGCTTACAATACATAACAAAATATATATTTTAGTTTTTAACTTTATGTAAAAAAATAATAGAATTAAATACCGGATTTACCTACATTTAAAAATGCCAATAAACTTTTGCATAAGCCCATTTCAATTTAGCGAATTTTTTTTTTTTTTTTTGTTCTTTTTTTGTATCTTTCAAATACTATCGATTTCGAGCTCAAAGTGAAAGTTGTACAAAGCACAAAAACAAAAAAAATTTCAATACAAAATCTAAACGAAAGCAAAGCTCAACTAACCGCAAAATGACCAAAATTGTGGCGAATAAATTGAACAAACTGACAAAAATCCAAAACCAGCACCTTTCCAAACACACACACACATACACACACACATACACACACACACACACACACACACACACGGATGCAAAAAATTTTGCACTATGGTTATTTTTTTGGCAAAAGCCAAACGTTGACTTTTGTCGATAGATAGGAAGGCAACACGCAACACAAGGACGAAGCGTAAATTAAGAGCGTGGGAGAGAGAGAGGAAAGAGAAAGAGTAGACATGTATGTATGTGTGTGAATTAACGAAAGAACGCTTTGAGCAGCGGCATTGCCTAAAATGAAAAGCTCAAACAAACAAACAAACAAACAACAGCATCAACAACGCGCGTAAAACCAATACAAATAACCACAACAAAATCAACACACACACACACACTAGACTAATAGACACAACATATGGTATAACGCGAGAGTGGATGCATTATTAATTGAAATAGGCAAAATTTTATTTAAATAATTTAAACTTTTTTTCAAGATATTCGAAATATTATTGAAGTCAAAAGTTCTACGCTTTCGAGTTCCAGTTTTTATCAAGGTCAATTACACAGGCCTACAAGTTTTTAACCCAGAGACAAGACCTATCATACCCGAAGGATTTTGATGCGCTGAATCCGAATCCGTGCTCGGAATTGCTCCTATACGTCTGGTTTTTGAGATATCCTAACCTAAAAGTGCCAAAAACGCGTTTTTGCAGTTTTTGAGGTTACGCGACAGACGGAAAAAAATTATTATCAAAAAACGTTTTATGGCAATTGAAAGTACCACCCTTCCCCTTTTAAACCTTTTTGGATTTTTTCAAATATCTTTTTTTCACCGAAAAATCTCTATTTGAAATTTTACAATTAAGCGTATTAAGCGTTAAAGGGTTAATACGCTTAATTGTAAAATTTCAAATAATATTTCGGTGAAAAAAAATATATTTGAAAAATCCAAAAAGGTTTAGAAGGGGAAGGGTGATACTTTCAATTGCCATAAACATTTTTTTTTTCCTTCCGTCACGTAACCTCAAAAACGCGTTTTCCACTTTTAGGTTAGGATATCTCGAAAACCAGACGTATAGGAGCAATTCAGAGCACGGATTCGGATTCAGCCATCAAATCCTTCGGGTGTGTTAGGTCTGGTCTCTGGGTCTAGACTTTTGTTAAATTTTGTCGGCCTGTGTTATCTATCAATCAGCACTCGTTCGTTACTTAGTTGTGGCAACAGCTACATTACAGCCATGGCAAGGTATTATATACATTTACTATTTCACCTCCGGCGTCTTTATTCGTATGCAACGAAACCATTTTTGCAAAGGCAATGCAAGTTTTACTATATTTTTTTTTTCGCTTTCGACTTTGCTCTTGACTTTTACCCCTTGACACTCCGTACAGTTTGGCAACGAAATAAACAGATCAGATGCCAAAACAAACCCAATACCACACACATTTGCAGCAAATATACTTCTCACCTCGCGCCGACCGCATTTAGCCAAACGCCCAAAACTTTTCATTAAAGACACAACTGCAACAACTGCCAAAGAGTCCTTTGCATCACATAGCCCACTCACTCGATGATCCTTTCTTTTTTTTTGTTTTTATTTTGTTTTGTTTTCACGTTGAGCTGCCACCAAAGTTTCAACTCAAACTCTTCGTTTTGTTTTTGGTTTAACTTTTGCTTTCGTTAAGGCAGCAGCATGGCTGCTGATAATACTTTTTACCATTTTAGAGATTTTTCATTTCCCTTGCGCTTTTCAAATGATATCTTTATATATTTTTATTTGTACACCCTACGCATTTAGTGTTTGGTTTGGGTATTTGGAATTTATTGTAAGGTTTGTTGTTATAACAAGGAAGCACGCTGAAGTTGAGTACAACGAACAACCTTTCTAGCAAAGGTAGATAGAGGTGTCTGAGGGGAAAAACCCATATTCCCCGCACAAGAAGCATATATCTGCCGTTTCGATACCACTAAAAATCTCGGTAGTGAAACTTTTTACGTGGAATACTCTGTAGGATCACAGCCAACAAGTTCAGTTATGGAAGGACCGTAGTTTGGAGGGATATAAGAGTCCTTGATCGCTCAACGATTCTAACTGCCAATGTCCAAAGTGTCTTAGTTAATAAAATAGACGAGAGAATAAATAAAAATAAATATTAAAAAAAAAAAAAATTATTTTCAACATAAATAAAATAAATAACCCAGTGAATACCATTCATAAACAGTGTGTGAATTATATGTAATTAATACGTTTAAAAGTAAAATATTGACGCATGTTCTGAAAATCGTATCGAAATCGTAAAAACTCGGCCATATTCAATTTTACGATTCAAAAACCGCAATTCGCCAAAATTTTTTCGTTTTCAATCGCAACATTGCCGTGATTTACTATTATAAGAAAACTATCAAAACATAAATCGATGCAATTTTATGTTCACGAATTTCGAAAAGTGTTCGATTATTTATTGATTGAAACAACTGAAAAAAGGAATTGAGCAAGAATTTCGAACTTTTACATATATTATATAAAACTATCGTTATTTCATTTATTTATTTATTATACGCAACTATATGAAGACAAACAGTTTCTTAGACTAAATACAATATTAAATTAAACAATTAATACCAACTTAATTAGTCCTCATTGGGTATTATTGTTAGGCCGCCAGGTTGACCGATAGTGCCTCTAAATGATTGTATTATACAAAAAAAAAAAACAGAATTAAATAAAATAAAATAAAAAACAAGAAAAAAAGTTAACTTCGGTTGGACCGAAGTTTATACTATATACCTGTTACACATCATTTGACGTTGATAGACCTTCGGGTGCAGCATTTGTATTAAATTTAATTTCAAAATACTAAACAAATTAAAAATTTAGGAATTCGCGGTCCGATTTGGACCAATTTTAAACTGAAGATTTGGCATGGTATAAGAAACATTTTAAACATATTTGAAGCCATTCGCTTTATAAATAAATTTTTTTCATATAAGAACTTGAAAAAATGTTGTACTTTTTTATGGGAGGTATACCTAAAAGTGGGCGTGGCACATTGATTTTAACATAGAAACTACACAGGACCTAGAAAAGCTTAAGTTTAAAATTTCAGCCCAATATCTTTAAAACTGAGCGAGTAAATCGCGCAGCAACACACAGACAGACGGACAGACGGACGGATGGACAGACGGACAGACAGACAGACGGACATGGCCAAATCAACTCGTCTCATCAAGCTGATCAATAAAATATATATTTTATAGGGTCTACGATGCCTCCTTTAATGCGTTACAAACTTTCCGACAAACTGAATATACCTGTTTACACTAGTGTAACAGGTATAATAAAGTTTCAATATTTTAAGCATAGAAGGTTGACTTGGAGACCTCACTTGAGCAACAAGAAGAAGCATTTAAATGTAATGCTAAAAAAATACCTTTGGCTTCTTGGAAACAGGTCGACCCCTGAGAATACGAGTTAAACTTCTAATTTATAAGGTTATATTAAAGCCTATATGGACTTACGGCATTTCAATCTGGGGAACTGCCAAGCAAAGTAATTGTGAGCTGATTCAAAAATTTCAGAACAAAGTACTTCGTATAATCTCCAGTGCGCACCCATTCCATACGAATAGAGAAATACACAGTGAACTCGGAGTTCCTTGGGTTCAACAAGAAATTTCCAGACTTTCAAAAACCTATCTGGAGAGATTGAGTAGGCACGTCAACCCCCTCGCTAACAATCTGTTGGACAACAGCGCTGTTTCTCGCCGCCTAAGAAGAGACCACCCGCTGGATCTGCCCCACCGTAATGGGTAAACCTCTCCTCCCATCCCGACCCTTCTTAGTTAACATCTCCTATAAATAATAATATACACATATGTCAATGCTAAATTATGCTAATTTGCTGATTGTCATCGTTTGACAGATTGCAAATAAAAACAATACTCAAAAAAAAAAAAAAAAATATTTTAAGGTTCAGCATTTAACCCGTGTGGTGTGCGGGCGGTCAAGCAGGCTTACCTTTGACGTAAGATCCGTCTAAAAAGCGACTCCTTGATGTGAGGTTGGTCGGTAGAATGGTTAAAAACGACGTAAAACAAAATATAACCCATGAAACACACACAGAATAGAAGTGTACCAAATGCAATAATGGCTAGTTTAAACAAAAAGTACTCCAGGTGGCTGACACAGAGGTCTTAATTCACCCGTGAATAATTCCCGGCAAGGGCAAGGTTTCTGGAGGCCCCAACTACCGTAAGAGCAAAGAAAAATGGAACGTCCGAATCCTCAATAGGATGACAACATCAGAGTAGACATTACTGCTATCCAGGAAATTCGATGGACTGTTCACGGTTGCATAAACTTAGCAACCTGTGACATCTACTACAGTAGCCATAAACTACGCAGACTCGTCTCCTGGTTTACAGCTGTAGATGAACGTCTCGCCTCGATACGCATCAGAGCTAAATTTTTCAACATTAACCTTATATGTGTACACACACGCGATTACAAAGCCTCTACGATCGCTGCCCCAAGCATGACATCAAAATTGTCATCGGTGATTTCAATGCAAAAACTGGGAGAAAATAAATCTTTTGCCCTACCATCGGTAAATTTAGCCTAAATGATACCACCAACAGTAATGGAAAAAGGCTAATCGTCTTTGCTGTGGACAGAAACAAAAACATTCACAAGGCAACATGGCGCAGTGGCGACCTAAGTGTCCGCACCCAAATTGATCACGTGGTGATTGATGCTAAGGCACTCGACTAGCGTGCTCAATGTACGAGCGTACAGAGGTTCTAACATCGACTCGGACCACTACCTTGTCCTAGCCAAGGTACGTCCTAGACTCAGTACAGCGCACCCCAAGTTAAATAAAATTACAATAATTTTCAACTCCGCTGGTGTATTTTCTTTTATAAAAAAATTTATTTTTAAATCGTAAGTAAAAAAATCGAATTTCTGACAAAAAAATTTGAATTTGGGTCCAGTGTGCGTTGGTGGGTTATTTAATTTGGACTATTGTAGGTATAATCCTTAACATATTTACAGTTCCCTACATACAAGTTTTCATGAAAAATGGATAAAATGGGCGGCTCAGTAGGTCTTATTTTTTAAAATGGTGGCTGTAACTCTTCAAGATAATACTTGGAAACTGTATATAAAAAAAATGTATCAAGATAATCTGCTGGTCACCAAGCGCCGATTTGCAAGTCGTCTAATTTGTATCTTCTCTCCATAAAGCTGTGCAGCGTATAACATATTCGTCTACTTAACAACTTGCTTCTATTTAATTTTTTGTTAATACGCTTATTCATTTCCTTGCTTCTCTTGCTGCTTACGTTGTATTTATTTTATTTTTTATATTTTTTTTGTTTTTTTTTTTTTAGCACAAAGCACACAAATTGCCAAAAAGCGGATTAAAGCGTTTAGTCGGAATTTAGCGCAGAAGTTGGTTTGTCGGGGTAATCTCTAGTTTTGGCTACTGGCCGCCGCCGCTTTCAAGCATTCACTACCACCAACACCATTTATCGACATATTTCCGCCCGCTTAACTTGGCGTTGCTTTGCGTTATTTTTGGATGAAAGCAGCCAGTACTAAGTTAGTCAAAAGTAGTGGCTATAAAAACAAAAAAAACTTAAATAAACAAAATGTGTCTAAAAGCGTTAACATTTATTTTGTAAACACTTTGTACATTTTTAGCATTTTTGAATTGTTTGTGATAGCGAATTCTTTTCATTTTTTTGAGATAAATATTTTTTTATTTTTTATTTTTTTTTTGCTTTAAAATATTTATAATTAGCTAATTACTTACAATATAAAAGATTTACTTGAAAATTAAGTTGTAAGTGGTTGCCTCAAAATAGACTGTTACGTAATTGCCTCAATCGGAATCAAATTTAAATATATTATTTGGGTCTCTTTGATCTTGTTGAATTTAATGGTACAAAAACTAAAATCGAATATTTAGATAGAATTTTTTTGCCATGTTTTCACTGTCATTAGCGTTTGAGTTAGCGTTAGTTATCTCAAAAGCAACGCCTACTTTGGTCAAATTCTTTTTCTTCATAAATTCTTAGGATGTAATATATATAAGCCGTTTTGTATACGCATTTAGTAGGCATAGATTTCGATAGCAACAGATTAACTCCAACGCGAACGCTAGTGGAAACATAAAATTAGTTAATTGTATCTCACGTTAGCTAAATAATTTAATATCCGATTTCTTTCTGATATTTTCCAAAATCAATGCGTAGCAAACTATATAATGCGGACAAGAGGACAAGAATAAATCAAGTTTTGTTTGGTTTGTTTTGGTTTATATCGAAGCTATTAAATACTTACGTGTACGTTATTCGTATCTAGGCTCGTCGAGAGAAATATTGAACTTAATGGTAGCTCAGGTCTGTAAATATTAAACCGGAATTCGCCCATAGATAACCACCCGAAGGTTCAAAAGTTGCAATTTGATGTGGATAATGAAAATTTCAGAAAAACTCCAGAAAAACGCCAAAAGCGGTATCGACTACTCCAAGCTAGCCGTGTTTTGCTTCAGAATTTACCGGTCAAGAAAACGTTATAGGCACTTAGCTGTGAATTTTTTACGCATGAGACTTACTCTCTAGAATTGGTTCCGTTATTACTTATTTACATCGTTGGGACATGCCCGTGCTGAGCAGCGCTATACTTTTTACGACAAAGGCTCGATAACTCCGATGTACAATATTTATTTCGTTTGCACTGAATTTTGAAATTGTATATTTTCGAAACTACAGTACCGATTTTATACGCTGACTGCATCCTGTATATGTTTTTAGACTGTATCTGCAATGTTTATTATTAAATTGGAAGCGTAGCTGTATGTTTTTTTTTTGTTGTCATTGCTGCGGTGCATGATTTTGTAGCAAGTTAATGCAACGATGAATCCCTCGCGTGACGTGTATCGTCGTATCCTTGACAATAATCTGCGGTACGCATGGAAAATCAATGCAATATATTTTTATTGAACTATATCATACTAATGCGACATATCAGTGAAGCTGACTGAAATTGAACTTCAAATGAACAGTTTTGTGCCACTAATTGCATGCCAGCTCGGTATCAAGCAGCCCAGTTGAAAATTTATCGTTTAAATCCAAATTTATAAAATTAATCAAATCGAATTGAGGCAAAGCTGAATATCAAGTATTCTGCTTCTTCGTCGTCTGATCATCACTCAATTTGAAAATGAAAACACTGAAAGCATGGTTTAAAAAAGAAGGTGCTGTAAATATGAGCAAAATCATTGCATACCAAGAGGCGTACTATTTTTCCATGAGTACTAATATGCCTGAAATTATGCAATTATTTTTCTGAGTAGCACTGTGAATTCATTAGAGTACTATTGAATACTTCTGTGAATACATTGGGTACTTCTGTGAATACAACTGTACTACTGTGAATACAACCGAGTAGTACTGTGAATTCATGAGAGTACTAGTGAATACTACTGTAAATTCAACTGAGTACTTTTGAGTACTACTGTGAACTCAACTGAGTACTTTTCAGTACTACTGTGAATTCAACTGAGTACGAATGAGTACTAATGTGAACTCAACTGAGTACTCAGTTGTATTCAGCTGAGTACAATTGAGTACTATTGTGAATTCAACTGAGTACTCAGTTGTATTCACAGTAGCACTTATTGTATTCGCTGTCCTCGATTGTATTTACAGTAGTATTTATTTCAACTTTTTTGTATTCACATAAGAAATAAGTTCTATTCATAGTAGTACTCATTAGTACTCAGTTGAATTTACAGAACACTCAGTTGTACTTAGTTGTATTGACATTAGGATTCAGTTGTACTCACAGTTTCTCAGTTCGAATAACAGTTGTGCTCATTTGTATTCACAGTAATATACAATAGTACTCAGTTGAATTAACAGTACTACTTAGTTGTTTTCACAGTAATTATTACCAGTACTATCAGTTGTAATCACATCAGCACGCAGTGGTGTTCACAGTAGTGGCATACCTTAATTTTTTTTTATATTTTATGAAAGAGGACTAACTGTAACAATTCAAAAACACGCGAGAGTAGTTATGTCTGTGTGAATAATTCAAAAGGAACAAAAGCTAATTACAAATAATAATTGTGAATTTAACTGAGTACTAATGAGTACTACTGTGAGTACAACTGAGTACTTAAGAGTTCTGTGATTAAATTTAAACAAATTTTGTTGTTTCTTGTGGAGAGCAGTTGTAGCTGGAAGGCTTATAGAGTTATGCTCCATGAAATTCGCGCAGTAAAACGATTTTTCCAATCTTTATTTTATAAAAATCATTGCGTACAAGACCGCGGGTTTTTTTGGCTATGCATTTCTGCTTATATTTTTGGCAACAGCATTCATTTGCAAACAAAAAAAAAAGCAGCTACCGTGTCTATTCGAGCGTTATCCTTGACATTTCATGAGCTCTTTCGCCTCTTCAACGTTTCCTTTGCTCTATGTCCTTTCGGTACGTTTTGAGTAGCATTCATTCTTTTTTATATTTTATTTTTTTGTCGCTTTCATTTTTTGTTTTAATGAGTTATTATCGTCGTTGTGCTCATTACAGCATTTTGCACTTAAACTTTGCATCGATTGCTATGTCCGTGGGTGGGTGGCATTGCAAGCAAGCATTGCAAGCAGGGACAGGGTCAGAGATCATCGTTGTTGTCGTTGTTGTTGTCGTCATCGTCATTGTAGCGCTTGAATGCATTTTATCTCAATGACAGTGACTGTGCACTTTTATTTTCAGCTTTTTTGCATTAACCGCTTTCCGCTATCCGGGCTATCCACTTATATTTATAATCCTATTCCATTCTCTCATCTGCCATTGCCTTTGTGTCTCTTGAATGGATATTTAGCATTGATGGCAGGCTTGACTTGTTGAATTTGACCGTGCCAAACAGTTTGGCTGCTACTTTGCATATTAAAGCTAAAATAAAAAAAAAGAGGAAAAAAACATGAATTGGATTAAAAGTGAAGCACTTTTTATTCAAGGATAATTTTCTTTTTTTTTTTTTTAAAGTGGTTTCAAACATAATTTAAGGTCAATTGATTTACAAACAAGAGAAACAGCCCTCGTTTTAAGAGAGCATAACAACCATTAGCCAAAATTAATTTCCGATACGACTTTAGTTCTTTTAGAAAACAATAGCAAAACAATGCCAGAGTCAACAATTTCAGCGCGCGTGTATCTGTGTGTGTGTGTATTGAAGCAATCAATAAATTACAAACTATTAACTTTGCGTAGCCACAAACTGTTGGCCAAAAGTTCAGAGTTCGCGTACAATACCACACACATAGATACACACATACACTTCTACGTTGCATGGCAGCATTTGCTTGGAACTAGCGTAAAAACAAAGATTAAACATTTTTCAAAAAGTGGCAAAAAACTATTTTTCAATTTAACACAGCAGCAACAGTAGCCAAGCTAGTTGGAATGGTATGAAAAGGATAAAGTTTTTATAACAATTTTCAACGACGACGACGATGACGCCGCCACCGCCGCGACAACAAAAGCGAATGCTGTAACATGCAACATTAAAAATGGTCGACATCAGCGCACATTAAAAATGCCGGAAACAATATAGGTTAGCATCATTTCATTGTGGCTGCGAGTGGCTATTAGCAAGTGGCTGGCCCCACACATAACACACACCACACACACACACACACACACTCATTCATTCATTCAGTCAATTTGATATATTTTCAGCAGCATTGTACCGTATCGTTTCGTATCGATTACCAATATTGAAATTGAAAATTCTTTAAAAGAAAAAAAAAAAGAAAAGATGTATTTTGAAAGCTTTTTAGTGGCGTCTTATATGTTTTATAAAAAAATAAATAAAATTGCTCACATCATAGCAAGTAATAAGTGCAACGCAGCTGGCAAGAAGGCAGTCAAGGACGACGACGACATGCATATACCATATAATGGAAAGATACTCTTACTTTGCGCTTACGACGCTTTTACGCTAGAACGAAAATAGAATAGCAAAGTGAATCAAGTGTGAAAAAGAAAAGTGCACAAAAGAAAGCAAGTGAATATTGAAATACAAAAAACCGAAGCTTTGATATCCTTTATAAAATCATTTTTTTTAGGATTTTTAAATGGATATAAAAAGAACGCACAAAGTTTGTCAAATAAAATTTCGAATATCTGAATTTTTTTGAACCTTCTTTCAATTTTAAACTGAACAAAAAACAAAAAAAAATCCTTCATTAGAAAATTTGAAATGTGTTGCAGCTAAAACAGCAAATGTCCTTGTTCAAAATGGATTAAACTTATCATTCAAAAGTAAAGAACGCACGGAAAATTTAAGTATTTTAAAATTTTCTAAAATTTATACAGAAAATTATGGCATTTATGCCTCATGTACCTTAGATACTTATTAGAACCAGAATGTTTGGCAATTTTGAAAAGAACTTTGAATCGCATTAAAATTCTAAATATCTAGACAGTGATTTATATTGAATATATAAATCCAAATCCATGTCCAGAGATCAACAAATCCGTTTTTCTTTATTTTCTTTTTTTCGTAGATTTGTTTTAAAAATCGTTAAAAATAAGTATTTTTGAGTGATCTAAACATCCTGTATCCTTTTGATTAACATTTCTGAAGTGAAAATATTTATTTTTTCACGATTTTATAGAAATTTTATAAAAATGTGTCTTTCTCCGGCTCCGGCGACACCATTAAGTATTAACTCTTAACACCCTAATGTGCACCCATTTCAGTGACGGGCAAATGGTTAGCTTTACAACGATCAACATTTATCTGTATCAACTTATTTGCTGTATTTGTTGCGTTGTTAAAGTGCGCGCAAAGGTTAGAGTACAGACTCCGGTATTGGCCCGTTTCAGACTCACTCTGGTTATATCGCTGCTTTATCACAACCGACCAAATCAGGGTCGCCCCGAGTAAGAATACTCTCCTGCTTATTAAAAACGCAGAGACGATTCTCTGTGCATTAACCTAACCATTTTTCATGCCGGGCTTATGTACAATAGACTGGTTAAGAGTCGCAGTGCCCTTCTATCTCCAGTTGCCAGTGGGCCTACCATGTTCCTATCATAATCTGTGCTAACGGTAGGAACGTGTGGTGACTTTCTTGAGTCTCCATTTTCTCTCTGACCACTTGCTTGTCTCGCGGCCTCGGCCCAGAAACAACGTCAGACTTTTTATGGTTATGGTGAGCGCCTAACACTGGCTGATTTACAATAAGCGTTATTACTAGGTGGGTTGAACGCAAAAATGCGCTACTACTGTAAAAATATTATGGTAGTCCGTTCATATTTAGGCAGACATGCTAAATTTCAGTGCAATACTAACCTTAGTTTTTTTTGACGGCTGATTGATTTCCATTATGTTGAGTATGGGCAAAAACGAGTTTTGTTCTCTCATAAAACATTATTTTTGAGAGGCAAAACGGCGAAGAAGACAAAAGAAAAGTTGGATAAATATTATGGGGCTAATGTTCCGTATCCGAAGCGTTTACAGAGGGACAATGTCAAAAAAAATACATTACATTTTTTTTGGCTGACCACATAGATTAATACTGAGCGCATATTTTGGGCGAAATTCTGTATAAAAAAAGTTATCCTGCCGCTGTGTGCCGAAAGCGCATGCTCACTCCGGACAAAAAACTCAATCGAGAGAGCACTGCGAAAAAAGTGTTTGGATTTGCTGATGCGAAATCGGGTGGCCTTTTGGCGTCGATTGGTAACTATTGATAAAACCTGGATCCACTGTTACACACCAGATAACAGAATGAGTGCCCTGCAATGGACTAAAGCCGTCACAAGTGCTCCGAAGCGGCGAGGGAGGCTCGATGGGCTGGAAAGTTTATTGCGTCAGTTTTTACGATTTTCATAGCACACTTTTCGAGGACTACCTTAAGAAGTGTAAACCAAAAAAGTGTGCTTTACCACAGCACCTTTTTTACGCGCATTAAATAAGAGCTATCTGAAGGCCTAAATCAGCTACAAAAACGGCCTCACATGCTAAAGTCAACTTGATTAAGGAGTGCCAATTGGTTCCGCATACTCCAATATTCGGCTCCCCCTTACGATTTGCTCATTCCCAAACCTCAAAAGATGGCTTATACATAAACTCAGCTTCACGCGAGGAAATCATTGACTGCCGCATAAGAATATTTGCAGGCCTTTCGGAATGGGATCGAGAAGTATGAAAATCGTTGAAATAACGTGTATCGATT
Organism: Leucophenga varia; assembly: GCA_018903435.1. Lineage (NCBI taxonomy): Eukaryota > Metazoa > Arthropoda > Insecta > Diptera > Drosophilidae > Leucophenga > Leucophenga varia. The sequence goes on along the minus strand of JAEIFJ010000472.1, from coordinate 29,865 downwards.
TCAAAAAGGGGACTACATTTGAAATAAAAATAATGGAGCCATCGATCTCATGTTTCGATGGCTCCATAACAGCTGATCTTCCTTTAAATACAATATCTTTTATTAGTGGCATTGCACCCTAACATATAAGAAAAAAACAGCTTTTTAACTAGGTTCCCTACATAATACAAATTTTGAATTAAAGCCAGTGATGGGCATACGCCTATTATCAAATATAACGCTTGTGTGCAAAGCAGCAAAAAAAAGGTATCATTGATGTTACATAAGCCAATCTTACGTTACGCAAGCCACAAGTAATTCATTTAAAATGTGTCCATCACTGATTTAAATAGACTCGAAGTGACCGAATATAAACGAGTAGCAAGAGCTCTACTTGTATACTAGTTCTAGTTCTTTATTGTATCAGTTTGAGTTATTGATAGTCAGTATCCGAATACTGCGCAACGTAACAAAATAATTAACAAAGCCAAACAACCCACTTTAAAAAAAAATTGCTGAAGTGTATAAACAAAAAAAAAAAAAAAAAGAAAAAACAGGTAACATCTGCTTTCACGACTCAATGTGGTTTCGTTTCGGCAAAATGGCAACTTATAAAAAATAACAAGGAAGCTTGCAGGGCATTTCAGCGGTGTTGTGGCGTATTAAAAGGTAAACTATAAAAAGGCAAGGCCTCGATTGTGCCACCGCAAAATGAAGCAATTGTGCAAAACCACAACAGAGCCAAGTAAGCAGCAACGAACGAGAATAAACGAAAATAAAAATTCACAACAAAAAAAACGAAAAGCATAAAAGAAAAAAAAAAGGTAGCTCTCAGCTCGGCTAGGACACACATGCAGCAGCATTAAGTGGCATGTTGAAATGGCTGCAAGGACACGGTTAATGACAGAAAAAAAAAACGAAAGAAAATTCCCCACACCGACCGACACCATAAGCACAACATAACCGTAAAGTAGTAAGTATTTCGTATGTGTGAGCTCAAAGTCAAGCCAGTTGAGCGGCCTATGACATAGTATATAGGACGAAGAAAGAAGGACATCATCATCATCATCAGCAGCACTGTTGCTGCATTCAAGTGACGGCTGCTTTTTTTTTACGCAATAAATTGCAGCATATATGAATGGCGATGTCGCTTCCTTGGTATGCATTTTTTGACTTACTGTCCCCATTTCAATTTAATTTTAAAAATAGAGCGACACATACACATATATACACACACACACATGCATAGCTACTTAAAGTTATTTCAGCCATGTTTATGGCATATTCTGCGCTTTCATCTTCAACGACCTTGACTGACAGCTTGACAGCCTGAACTCAGTAAGTAATATTTACACAAATGCAACTATTTTTTCTTCTCTCTTTCATTTTGGTTTATTCTGTGTGTGTGTTTTTTTTTTTTGCTCATTATCCTGTAGGTCAGTTAACATGCCAGGCCTGTGTCAGACGCTGAAATGGCTTTAACCACAAACAAAATTTTAACAGCTTTACTTTGTATTAAACACATTGCTTTATTTATACGTTTAATGCAGTGTACATTTCAATTTGGAATACTGAAAAAATGTAATTTAATTTTCTTTTTTTTACTACAAGTCAATTTTCATAGTCGTAATTTTTCTTTAAATTTCGTCATTTGAATTGTCGATGGCAATACAAAAACCGTTATCGATCGTCAGCACATCTCTATAAAAAAAAATTATTGTCATCACTAATTCGTGATGGACCGGAATAAAATTAAATCGCAAAAATACTATCAAAATGCAACAACGAGTGAATCATTCAAATAAACTCTATCAGAAACGATCATTCTTGCTGCTGTTGAGTTTCACCAATTGATTTATGTGTTTAGCTCATGCCGGACTGTTGGGATATGCGTTAGGCTTAAAAAAAAAAAAAAAAAAGATTTTCACCAGTTGTACCTCAACATCCAAATCCATAACGCCGAGTCACATGCCGCACTTCCAAGCAGACCTTCCAAAAGCGTCCCGCACAGAGACGCACACCTCTGATCTACTGAAGTTGCAAAGTTGGTTGCTGAGAAAAGGCGTGATAAGACAGTGTTTAACAGAGCTGCCAAAGCACTCAAAAACTTCTGTACAAACTCCGTAAGTAATCCCTGGAGCAGTATCTGGAAGACGTGGAGCCAGGCCATCCTTAACACAACCTATGGTGGGTAACTAAGAGTATTAAGAGGCATACTAAGAAGAAGGAGTCTGTCAAGAATGACAACGGTTCTTAACGCCGATCTAACATTGAAAGGGCAGTGAGTCTTTGCCGATTACCTCCATGAAGCATTATCTCCCATTGCAAGATGCTCTCAACAGAATTTAGACGAGACCGGCCGAATTCCTGGACGTACCTTGTCAAATGGCGCCCCTATTCCTTCTGTTGAGTCTGAGGAGTTGCTTTGCGAGTTAGGTGAACTTAAGACGAACAAATCCCCTGGATACGATGGAATTGATATGCCAGCTACCACAGCCCTGTCTCTCAATGGAATCCCTGCTTCTCCTCAACATCTTTAACAAATGCTTTCAGCTATGGGTCACTTCCCCACAAGGGGAAATGCGCCGAAATGATATTAATTCAAAAACCTGGATAATCTGCACCAATCACCAATCTCTCTTCATATCGTCCAATTAGTTTATTGGTATTTCTCTCCAAATTAAGTGAGAGATTACTTTACGTAGGATAACACCAACACAGGAGGAGCAGGCCGCTTAGATCCCTTGTCACCAGTTTGGCTTCAGGGGAATTTTATGGCAACCGGAACAGTGCCACAGGACTGTTTAGAGGATTCTGGAAGCTTTTGAGGGGAAGAAGTATTGCACGGACAGACAGACGGACATGGCTAGATCGACTCGTCTCGTCGTGCTGATCAAGAATATATTTCTTTATAGGGTCTACGATGTCTCCTTTAATGCGTTACAAGCTTTTTGACAAAATGAAAATACCCTCCCTTTGGCGGGTATATTTAAAAAAAAAACCAGTTGCAAAAAAAACGTAAAATCACTTCCGAATCGATTACATAATCTTAACTCCATCTCCGCTCCGCAATCGTTGAGTATCATCAGTTGTTAAAGAGTGAATTTAATATATTCCATATCGTTTTCGCACTCTTAAGACCACCACTAAAACCGTCTATCCAAACTGCCAAAGAGTTTCACAAGCTGCTCTTGAAAGTTTAGTCCCTTCTGGAATGATTTTCATCAACAAAATTGATCTTCTGCTCTTCTTATGAGTTACACCAAATGCTATTATGTTCCATCCGAGCCGTTTCCTTAGCTCAAAACCATCGGACCGACCTAATTACACCCAAATAATTCATTAGGAACTTTTTTTCTGCCTTCAAGACTATTGTGCATTCCCTATAAGCTGGTCGTCCTTAATTTTAGAAGCCGAAGTCCGAATATTCTCTAGTTTATGTTCCGGAGATTCCTCATTCTCTAGACAGAAACTGTGAACCTTTTAACGCCGCTTCCTTTTTACGCCGCTTCCGATCAGGCTCGACGTGTTTTTTCCCCGAAAAATATAAATAAATTAAATATGTCTGAGGCTTTGCAATTGTGAGGCACCCTTGTGGGCCACAATGGTTGAGTTACTAGATTGCTACTAATCCCAAAGAACCGGATACCATCATCTCATCTCGCGTGCTAAGACCTTGATTGTCTGAAAATTGACCAGCGATGAGGATACTAACTACGGTTGTCCCCAGAAGCGTCTCATGGACACTCCCACTTCATCAGCGAAGTTACTGCTCTCATCCGGTGGCAACTATGCTCCCTCTGGATCATGGGATCAAACTTTGCGCCTGTGGGATTTGGCTGCAGGCTGTCGCCTTCTCCGCTGATAACCGTCAGAATGTAACTTGTTCTCGGGACAAGAAAATTAAGCTGTGGAACACTTTGGCCGAATGCAAGTTTACCATCCAGGAAAATGGTTACACTGATTGGGTTTCCTGCGTTCGTTTCTCGCCAAACCACTCCAACCCAATTATCGTCTCCTGCGTCTCCATGTAAGAATACCGTCGAGGAACTGCAACCCGATATTGTCTCAAAATTCCAAGTCCGATTAGCCACAATGCTGTCTTTGGTCTGCTTAATGGTCAAACTCTTAGTTTCGTTAATTATATAAACAAATAAGAAGCCTGATATCATACCTTTCCAAAAAGAATGCAGACCTCTCACCTAAGAGTACCTGTTTCCCAGCCACAAAAGGACTCCAGACTAATCAATGGGATGACTGCGCTCAAACTAGCTAATCAAACCAGCTGCAATTTATACCTACAGCTTTTATTTATTATCTAATACACAAAAACACACACATACAATTATTGGCTTACCCCAATCAAAAACTTTTGCTTAAATATTCTAAATATTTAATTCAAGAGTTAATTTTGTGCTTTTGTTTAGCATTTGGCAAATAAATCAAATCGGTAAGACGCTATAAAAATACTTGCGCGGCGGTTAATTTACACCCGAGAACTGTAAACAGAAGGCAAACGACGACGACAATAGGTGGTGCACCGCCCTTCCTTCCCCTCCGAGAGAGAACAATCAGCGCAGACGCCTTCAAACCAAAACAACTTCCGGCGTCAGTTAAAGTAGCAATAAGGACGCGCCTTAAATTCAAAGTTCCTTTTTTTTTTATTTTGTTATCCTTTCTTCTTGGTTGGCTGTTTTGTGTTTCGTCTTTCATTTGCATGCCTAATGAAGCGGTTGCCCGCTTTGTTATTGCTTTGGCTAGTCGCGTGAATAAGTGGGTGTGTCGACGTGCCGCAACAAATAAACTCACTGAGTTTTGGCAATAATTTCATTAAATTATATAAATTTCATTTATACAAAAATACTTGAACAAAAAAACTTGGGCGTACGTTTAGCTGCGATAGCTGAGATAGGGTCACCGCAACGCCTTTTGGTTAGTTTGGTTAGTTTTTGGTCTGTTTAGTCTGCTCTCCAAAATTAAGTTGTAAAATGCAAATGAAGTTTTATATGCGCGTTTAAGTTCACGTTTCGAAATGATGTCGCCATAAAATAGCATTAAACGACAAAAAGAAAAAAGAACCGAACAAATTATATTCCTTTGACACGAATTTATTTGTTTGAGGTATGTGATATGTGTGACTGTGTCTAGAAAGTGCCAAGAGGCATAAAAAGACCTCACCCACAAAAAAAAAAAAAAATAAAAGAAAGACTTGAACACACACACACTTAAATCAAAAGACACACAAGGCTCTGATGTGCATAATTTATATTCGTGTTTGTCACTTGGGGTCATTTTGATTCTATATAAATCAGAGAATAAAAAAGGGAGAAAAAATACATTAATAAAAATTATAGATACAAAATTTTCTGTTGTTGGGAAATTCACTTTTGATTTTTTCCACATATGCTCCTCTATTCACTTAAACGTATCAAATCACAACGCACGGTACACTCATCTGTCATTGGGATTTGAATTATTTGGACCTTTTCAAATATAGGGAGTTTTATTTAGATTTTATTTTTATGCTCCGCTTCGGAGAGTTTAAAAGAAAGAAAGAACGCCATAATCCGCTGAAGATTGCTAGTAAGTAACACGAAGGTGATTCTGAATCGTTTTGAAATATAAATATAAAATAAATTTCCAGAAGATAGGGAAATAAACATAGTTAAAATGCAAAAGACTCATCAGAAACGTTCTAAAATTTGCTTAGATTTCAGGATTTATTCCAGAAGCGGAAGTAAAAGGAAGTAAAATTGCATTAAAAATGGAAATGGATCAGTTCGATGACGAGAAATTCTTAATGATATGTGGGAAAATGCCGAAGATTTGTGAAATAGCAATAAACAACCGAAATAATATTTCATTTTAAAGTCTAAAATAGTTTTGAATCGATAACGAAATAATGTTAAGTTGTGTTCTGCCATTCTCTTTGAAACACTTTCTTGCCAAAGCGTGAGTTTTAACTTTCGGCTTATGGTAGCTGTTATATAAACAAATCAAGCTAAAACGAAATTATTCCAAACTAGTGACTTGAGTTTTTCCGCAATCTCATATGTCCAGTCTTGCTTCTGGTACTTACTTAAAATTGATTGAAATATTATTATGCCAAGAATTTTCTTTCCCTAATTATGATCCGGCAAATTCTGTAAAGTCCACCAGATAAATTACTTCTTACGGATTTTTAAAAATTTTTTAATTGATTCATTCATTTTTAAGAGGCTATTCCAAAGATAATCAAGAATACAGTCTTGCAAATTCAAACATGAAAGAAAGCTGGTGCTGAACACGAATCTCTTCCATCATGCCAGATTTTTTTGAAGCATTTGTTGAGCTGACCCTGAACTGAGCCTTGTGCGATTATTATAAAAATAAAGTAGATTTTTGAATAAAAAACAATCGATTATTCCCGATTAATCGGTAAAATGAATATCTTATTTAAAAGGCTTAGAAGTTTTGGAGTCTCTGCAAAATACGCCTCCGCGGCTTCGATGATTTTCTCGCTTGAGCTGAATTTTTTATTGTTAATACATCTTTTGAGGTTGGGGAAGAGATAAGAGTCCGAGCGAGCCAAATCTGGCGAATACGGTGGATGCGAAACGAAAGCAATTGGAGCAGTAAATCATTGATTTTAGCTGTGGTTACGAAGCTATAAAAGTTTGATTTATTTCGCCAGAAAATCGCCGTATGCCGTCTTTTCGTGGACAGTAAGCTATGACTGTAGTACTAATTTTTTTATCGTACTATCTAAAAACTGCCGCTTTGAAAAAAATCATATTCTAAATAATAAAATTCTTTGGAATTGAAAATCATTTGGAGTTTTTTAAGCGAAACATATTTTGAAAATCTTCCTTTTTTTAAGCCTATTGCCATATTTTCCATGTACTTCTACGTCTCAAAACACTCCCTGCTTTAAGGAACCAATTTGGTTAGTGTTCCATTTTGAGGAGCAAGAATCCACGTTTATTTTGTGTGTTCGTCGGGAATTGGGTGCTGACAAGAATCAGTAAAATAAGTGAGTGGTTTTTATCAGCTGTTTACAACGCTGCTTAGCCTTTTCGAGCTCATAATCGTGTTCCGCACGAAAACATCTCTTCAAAAGTTCCTTCCTTGTCACATAATCGATACGCCAAAATCGATAGTAACAATTATTTTCTAACTATTCGCTGGATCGTAATACAGAAGAGTTCATCGTAATAAAAAAAAAAATCTTTTATAATTGTAAAACAATTTTTTTTTTTTTTACTTTTAACTAATTTTATTAATTTTGTATTTTTTTCCAACGAAACTGTTGACTTAGTGACTCCCTAAAATAAAATTTTTAAATATGTTTTACAATTTACTCTTGTTTGTTTTTTTTTTTTTTTTATATATAATATTTTAATCTTTACTCATAAATTTACATGTTCGGCACTGTGCTACATTTCGATTTCATTAAATCGAAAACGATGCAATGGTTATCGAAATGCAGCACATCACTAATTATTATTATTATTTTTTTTTTTAGTTTTAATTGTATTTCTTTTTTTTTTTCTGCATATATTTTTTAATATATGCGTAAAAATTCTAAAGAATTGCCTTTTTTTCAATTTGGGATAACTTTGATTTAATTTTTTTGCTGCGCATGCGCTTAAAACTTACAAATTAGACCAACAATTAAACAGTTAATCACTGAAGTTAATGAATGAATTTTTTCACATTAATACAGTAGCTATGCTGTCTTTTAATTTTATTATTTTAATTATTACAATATTATTGAGATCTTGTAGTATGATTTTAGAGACTAAGGTTTTTCTTTTTTCTGTTTTAATTATTAGTTTAGTATTTTTTTTTAATCCAGAGCATTATTCGAAATTTATAAAGTATCTTTTTATTTTTTAATAATAATATACAATATTATTACAATAGTTTGACTCACTTAATTGGCTAGCATAATTATTATTTATTTTTTTTTGATAGATAAACTACAAGAGTTGCGAGTGTCCTAGTTGCTAGTAATTGATAATGATGCTGATAATGTTAAACGTTGTCCTTTTCTTTTAACTCAGACAACTAAGAAATATTACAAAAGTATCTTTTTCTTTTTGTTTTTGTTTTAAGCGTTTAGAAAAACTGTACAGTTGCAGACTCATTAGCTCTTAAAGATATCCGCTGCCGTTTGACCACCCAAGCCAGTAGTAGTGCCAGTTCCCAGCGCTGACGCCGCTGCTGCCGCCGCTGCCGCTGCTGCAGCAGCTGAATTTGGTGTTTCAGCATTGAGACGCTTAAGCATTGCATTACGATGTAACCAATATGGCGGTGGATCTGGTGGTTGTCCTGGCAGCAATGCTTTTGTCTTCAATGTTGTCGATGGCTTCCGGACTATGCGCTGCTGCCGTATTCGAAGCCATAGCAGCATTAAACATCACAGGATCAGCTAATTGTGCTGATTGACCAACGCTAACGCGTAATGGTGTCTCTTTTTTACGTATTGTATCGCAAGTTTCTTTCATTTTACAAAGTTGATCTTGAAGATTGCGATATTCTTCGAGAAAACGTTCCAGTTGTGCTGCATGATAATCATAGGCAGCAACTGAGGTTGTATTGCCGTTGTTGTTGTTGTTGTTGAGCGGTAGCGTTACAGCTAAACCACCAACGCCTGGCATAGCACCGGCACGTGTTGTCAGTGCTGCAAAATCTAAAAGTGGCGTTGCAGCGCTACTAAAGGAACGCTGATGTTGATGTTGTAGCTGCTGTAACTGTTGCTGTAGCTTTTGTTGTTGCTGTTGCTGCTGCTGCTGTTCACGCTCTCGATTATATTCATGTACCGGCGATGTTGGTAAACTTGGATTACGTCGATTATTTAAATTTATTGCATTACCCGCCGTAGCCGTAGCCGTAGCAGCACCACTACTCACAACATGACTACCCGCAAGCGCACCAATGCCAACACCGCCAATTCCCTTATGATGCGCACTCTGCACCAGATTCAGAAAACTATTTGAACGTTGTCCGCTTGTATACGTCGTTGTACTTGCATAATTCGAATAGCTTGATTCTGCCGAATAGCGTCGTCCCAGACCCATTGCTTCATTTAGAAAACTACCATCACCAAGTTGACTGCTTCCGTATTTACTTGAGTTATCCGCCAGCAATGGTGATTGACTGTCTGAAGAGTTTTTGAAATACTTTCCGGTATTCTTCAGTTTACGTGGCAACGTACAGAGTCCACCATTTGGCATTGGCGCTGCGCCGTTGTGATAGTTTGGATTCGCTTGTGTTGCCTGTGCTACTGCATATTTGGCTATATCCAATAAATCGGGATAGTTACTATCAAAGAGATCTGGTTCAGCGCCATCGCTGCTGCAGAAGACTGACGTTGTTATATCTTCGTTGCCATAATAGGCGCCGCCGATACGTTGCTTGCTGTGCGGTGATGTAATTTTTGTTGTTGCAATGTTTGTCGTTTTCCAGCTGGCATAATTAGTGACGCCGCCGCTACTATTGCCGAGACGTGTTGCTGCATCTACTTGACTTGATATAGAACTAGATGCTGAATCAGGTCTGTAAAAAATAAAAAAAAAATAAAAAAATTATATATTATATATGCAATCATTAGTCTGTTACATAGTTTCTGGCAAGTGTAGTGCAATCTTAATTAAGAAATATTTTCTTTTGGTTGAAAAACAAAATAAAAAAAACTTAACAAGCTTCAATCAAGCAAAATATGTATAAAGCGGTGTCTGTAGTAGTCTAAATAATTTGGCAATTTGCCTCTGGTGTCGGCCACATTCATGTTCGTAATGAGAATGGTATAGATCACAAAAAAATGTATATATACACTGAGAAAAATTTTTAGTTGACGATATAAAATATTTTACTGTTCGCAAACTATAGCTATCGCTCAATGAGTCGCCCTGCTTAATTTAATCATGATGTAATTGTACCAGGTGACTTATTCCCCCACCGTCTCTTTCTAATTTTGTCATAAATTTTGTTGACTATGCATGTTTTGGTGAATTTATAAAATTTCACCTTATAAATGGCAATTTTTATGCTTCTTGATAAATTTAAAAATTGGAATATTTTCTACTACTTCGTTATAGATTTAATGATTTTGTCTTTGTCAAAAACTACTAATCTAGTTTTTTATATATTTTAATTTAAAAACTAATATTTTTAAAAAATAAAATGTTTGCTTACTATCTCTTTCTCAAAATTTATCGTACTCTTCTATCCTGTCATGGTGAAATTAAATACATATAATTCACCACAAACAAAGTTGTGAAATTAATGTAACCCAAAATTTCCGGAGTACTCCACCTGGTATAATTGCATCATGTTTGGAACTAAACTTTTCTTTCAGGAATTTGAAAATTTCGTCTGTCCGATGTTATTTATAACTTTTGATCCTCTACTTAGATTTAATAATGTTTAATAATGTCAAGTTAGAAATAACTGGGGTATCAGACGAAATCTATAAAAATTTTGTTGACATTTACTTTGTAAATCTATCGGAGATGTATCGGTGTAAATTTGCATGGGGACTATACCTAAAATTTTGTTGGTCCTACCCATATTGGGATATTTTATTGGGACTATCATAGACATAATTTATACCAAATTTTTACCTCCTAGAATAAGAAACAATGTCGTTTTAATGTAAAACCCCAAAATTTGGGGGTAGATTTGTATGGGGGTACATACCCTTTAAAATGGGTCTAGAAAAAAACCGTTTGCAAGTGCACACTTGACGGTCTAGGAGAATCTAAGTCTCAAATATGGTGGATCTCTCTATAGCTGACAACAGGACTGACGGACAGACGCAGAGATAGCTAGTTTGATACCCCTTCCAATGTTGATCAAAAATGTATATTCTTTATAGGGTCTATCTAGCCTCCTTCTGTCTTTTACATATGTGTACATTGGCACAAACTTATTATAACATTTTACCCTTTGGGTACAGGGTATAAAAATACATAAGTTACCTGGCTTGTATCTGGGTAATCTAGGGGTTCAAATCCCATTTTTTTTTTCTTAGTTTTGATGGCTAATTCTTTTCAATATATTTTTACTTAACTTTAATTACTGAAAAAAATGTACAAAAAAATCAAATCTACTTCTGTGAATTTCAAACCCGAGACTTCAGAGGGTAAATACAGAATCTTTGAAAATCAAAGTATTAAAAACATGAGAAATTGGAAGCTAACCCAAAGATATTTCCCACTTTCCGTTGAATTCGGTTCGATAAGACTTCCTTGACAACCCAGAATAAAAGAGCTCTGAAAGAAACGCTAAGTTCTGTGTCCTGCTTACAGACTGTAACTTAGGGTCAAGATGCAGCAATAAAAGCCAAATTCTTTTGGTTTATAATCTAGGCCAAATACGTGATTTTAACACCAATTTTGAAAGCAAAAATTATTTGTTTGGCAGCCGAAAAAAAGGGGCTGAAATTAAACTATCGAAATATCGATGTAAAATTGGTATTTTTTATATAAAAAGCTCATCGATATTTTTACAGGGATAACTATCGATAAATTGATCTTATGTTGATGTCATATTAATGTGTCATTAATGTGGATGTGTCCATCGAAGAGTTTCAGGACCATAGACCGGATAGAGCCTTTTTTTAAACAATTCGTTCATTTAAAGCAAGCAGGCACAGTTTCGCTTCACGAACGAACTATCGGAAATATTATAAGTTTCTCGATTCTGTCCTATCCTAAAGGTTCATGGTACTAGGCAGGTTTCCCGCCCGGTGTACATCACTAATTGAAAGCAAAAACTCATGTTAGTACTTTATCTAAAATACCAAGATATTAGTATTATTATTATTTTTTTTTTTTTTGAGTGTATTGCTTCCGACATCGATGTGTGTTACAACGAATGCAATTCATCCTCATAAACATGCATGCTACCAATTCATACGACTAAACACTTATCTCATGACTAGTGAAGTGTGTATGCATATTTTGCACATCATTAGCACTTCTTATGCGCCTTAGTGTGCGGCAGGCTACTAAACCGACAGACGGACAAACAGACAGAGTAGACTAAAAAGTGAGTGAATGAGTGTATCATTCAGCTACAGATACAGCTTTTAAGCTCGAGAACGTTGGCAAGTGTCAAGTGTTTCCCATAATACGGGTTCTCGAAAAACCAGCAGCAAACATGACAGCACTTTGACAACGACAATTGCCACTTGAAGTAACGAAACGCGGCAAACAAAAGCTTTTAGATGCGGCAGATTGCGGCTATACAATGCGGAATGTACAATAAATCTAGAAGAGAATATGTGTGCACGTATATAGATGGATGGATGGAAGGACTGCCTACTCACCCGATATCAATGAGACGTGGTATATGCAGATCCGTTTCCTGCTCTGCGTTATTTGTAGCGGACGATGTAACTGCTGCCTTGCTGCTGTTGCGTTTTATATCCTGCGGGCTTGTCACAGACGTAACACCTCCTCCTCCCACTCCTTTCGACCAAATGCGTCCCGTCGTTGTCGTCGATGACAATGAGGTCTTACGACTCGATTGCTGTAGCTGCTGCTGTTGCAATGCATCGTTGTCCTCATAACCATCGGTGCCCTCGTCATCACAGTGCGTTGACACATGCAGATAGTCGCCATTACGTTTTACGCCAACACTGCTGCTGCCACCACCGCCGCTTGGATTGACAATTGCAGCACCGGATTCACCACCGCCACCATCATCTGAGCCGCTACAATTTAGCGGCGTTGTTGCTGCACGCAGATAACTGTTGTGTGCATCGTCATGAAAGAGCCCTGCGCCCGAGCCGCTGCCACCGCCACAACTAGCGCCGCCACCCAAATCTGGTTTACCAGCGCCACTGACACGTGCTGTCATTTCGATTTTCTCATAACTGTCAGTGCGTGCGGGCGGCACTGAATTCCACAGACGCATCTTTCGTTTGCGACGCAACGAGCAAAAACAAATCGCCGCAAACGAGGAACCAACAACAAAAAGCAGCGCAGCAAATATGCACAGCAGCACAATTTTAACGCCAAGCGGTGCATCGGGCGGCCGACGTGAGACCGCAAGTGTTACACTGGCCTCCACCTTGCCGGCTTTATTCTCTGCGGCACACGTATAGATGCCAGCATCCTGCATATCTGCAGTGAGTATTGTCAAATTCGATGCATTGCGTAACATATTCACAACGTAAGTTTTACGTCCTTGTGTCGCCGCAGCAGTACGTGGCAGACTGGCAGCAGCAGGTTGCTCACCATTCGTTGCGCTCAGATTTGCAATGACGCGATTTTTCACAAGCCAACGTACCGAAGGTTCTGGCACGCCCTCCACGTAGCAGCTCATGGTTACATTACGCCCCTCGACACCGTGCGCCGTAGTATCGGTGGCAATAATCTGTGGCACGCATGCAAAATCATCGAGCTCAACTTTATCCCATGATTTGCCCGCTAAACGTTCCGGCGCACGACACATTGGCGGTATGCCGCACGGTATATTCTGTTGCAGCATCCAAACACGCAACGGACGCAGTGCACATGAGCAATTCCATTGATTGCGTGCCAGCTCAATGCCATGCAACGCCGTAAGCGAAGTAATGGTGCCGGAACGTATTTCGCTCAGCTTATTGCCATCGATTTTCAGCCATTCCAAGCTAGATTCCAAACCCGCAAAGGCACGTACCTCAACCGTTGTCATACGACAATCGCTCAGCTCGAGTCGTACCAGCTGTGGCACATGCGCAAAGGCATCATTGGGCACACGATAGATGGGATTATTATTCAATTTCAATTCACGCAGCTCTGCAACATATTCCAGCGCTTGCGTTGGTACACTCGTCAGCTGATTATAGCTCAAATCCAACTCGACAAGATTAATAAGCTTACGGAATGCATAACGTTCGATTTGACGCAGACGACATTTGGCCAAATAGACTTTCTGTAGATTGAGCAGCTGTGCTGCTGCAAATGTGTCGTGCGGTATGCTTGCGATTTCGTTGCCGGTCAAATCGAGCACTTGGGTGCCAGTGTCTAGTGGCGCTGGGATATGTGTGAGATTGGCATTAAGGCACAGTACGGACTCCTTACCGCTCTTCCATTTACATTCGCAAACGCTTGGGCAATCGGCCAACGTATTGTAAACTAATTGACTGCAACAGAGACAGCAGAGCAGCCAGAGTAGCTGTGTCAGCGGTATACGCGCGCTGCTCGCATCACTGGCGTATAATACTCTACGTTGTTGTTGTTGTTGCTGTTGCTGCTGCTCATGTATACGTATCGGATTGCTATTTTTTCGGCGTACTTTCGTTGCCAGAGTGCGTCGTTGCGCGCTATTATCGTTGTAGGCGCCACTTACTATTGGCGGCGTTATTGTTGTTTTTGTTGTTTCTGTTCTGTTGTTGTGATTGCTTTTTTGTCGACAGCTTCCATGGCATAATTGATTGAGGCGTCTAAAGTTACGTAATCGTTGGTATTGCTGCGGCTGCTCTTGCTGCTGTTTTTGCTGTTGTTGGTGGTAGTCGTCGTCGTCGTCTTGTGTCAGCTGCGCCTGCGTCCAATTGCAATGCATTTGGTTGGTAGTTGTTCGTTTCCAAAGCGGCGACAGCTACGGCGACGTATTTTATGTTTGCTTTTTCTTCGAAAATTTGTTGTTTTAGTCTTTTGCTTAGCAGCGATGTGTGGCAATGTTGTTCTTGTTCTTTTGATTGCCTGAAAAGAAAAAAGTAGTTTGAAAAATTTTAATTTTATTTAATATTTTGATAATGATCAGCTGATTATATTTACAGGGTGGCAACGATATAATACTGATTAGCAACGAAACTGATTTGTGCTTTTCACGACGTTTTGCATGAGTGGAAAAAGCATAAGTGCAAACGATTACAACAACAACAGCTACCACAGAAAATGTTTTGCTCGACCCACTTGAATACGAAAGTGAAACATTTTTGTGCATTTGTATTATCCGGGCAAAATATTTTATTTTTCTTTTATATTTAAGCATAAGATAGTTTTCTTTTTTTTATGCAAAAGATTTTCATTAAAAAAAAATAAAAAAAAAAAAAAACCAATCGTTACAGCTCAAATAAAATTTAAACTCAGTCGTTATTGTTATTGTTGTTTTTTCAAGTGATAAGTGTTTTGTAGCAGTAGTTGTTGGCTTTAAATGCTTTTCAACACGGTTTTTTAGTAATGCAACTCTGTGCTAGGACACTGGGTTTTTTAATAAAACCCAAGGATGTCTCATGTTACTTTTTTTGTATGTGCTTTGACAGATTGAACCCTGTGTTTCGCAGTACCCACAGCCAACGCAGTGTAAACACGGTATTAACCGATTTTGATTAGGTACAAAGGACGAAAGTGAAATAAATATATTTATTTGTTGAATATTAAATGATTATCTGCCATGCTCCCTTTTAACGCAATAATTTTGTTGATATACGATTTAGTAAATTCGTGCGATTTCAAACTAATCGTGCTCCGCCCATTGGAATACTAATTTTTCATTGCCAAAACATTTCTTTGCATTTTACATGGCAAAAACTGTTATCGATTAAAACATAAATGGTTATCGGTCTACCCAAATCGCTAATTGTCCATGCTTTGACTAAATATTTTTGATTTAAAATTCGAATTCAGAATCAATAATATTAAAAAGTTCAAAGATAAATTATAAAAACATCATCGTTATCGCGTTAACAATTTATCGAAAGACGCGGAACGGTGTTTCCATTGCGTTTCAGCGTTAGCGTTCGAGTTAAAACAGCTGATTTTTTTTGTTATGTAGTAAAAAAATTGTACAGGTTAAAAAATTTTATTTTTTTTTTTGAAATGCAGATTTTTAATATAACGAATGGATGTTGGTGTTGTTCCTTTAGTAACTGCTGTCCAATACGGGCATGATAAGGTAATCCGTCATTTGAATATATGCAGCTGAAGCTTTCATGTAAATGTTAATTTTTTGCGGTTACTTTGTCAGCTGTTTTCATAAGTATGCGCAACTTACGATTGTCAAATTATTCGAACCGATAAGAGAAATCGGTTTGAAATCGGTTTGAACGCGTGTTATCGAGAGTCGCGTTCAAAATTAACGCGACTTTTTCCATACCTAACTGCCTATCTTTTTTGTATACGATTTAACGCGAGTTTGTCGAGTTTTAACGCTAACGCGGACCGCGGCCTAATGGAAACGGGGCCTAACTGTATCTTAATTAGCCCAAAAAATCTTCTGAACTTGTTGGTTAATATATTGTATGTTTAAAGCTGGTTAATGAATGTTGATCGTTTGTGTCAAAGCATTCGTTCTCATATCAAGAATATTCATTCTCATATCAATAATAACCGTTCTCATATCTAAAACATTCGTTCTTATATCAAAAACATTCGTTCGCGTATCAAAAACATTCGTTCTCATATCAAGACTATTCTTTCTCATTTCAAGAGTATTCGTTTTCATATCAAGAACATTCGTTCTCATATCAAGACTATTCGTTCTCATTTCAAGAGTATTCGTTTTCATTCTCATATCAAGAACATTCATTCTCATATCAAAAACCATTCGTTCTCATATCAAAAACTTTCGTTCTCATATCAAGACTATTCGTTCTCATTTCACGAGTATTCGTTTTCATATCAAAAACATTCATTCTCATATCAAGAACCATTTGTTCTTAATAAACGGGCTGGTAAAATGAAACAAAAATGAATGAACCAACATGAACATTTGTGCTTAATTTCCTGCTATCTTAGATCAAGTACAGTCGTTCTTAAAGTAAATTATAATACATAACATTCTGAAATAGCTTAAAGAACTACTTTGACGCTAAAAAGATATAAAAAAACTCTTTCAATTTTATTTAATAACAACATTTATGGTAAAAATTGCATAAAAATTAAGTAACTAAATAAGCAATTTAAAGAAAATGAACAAGCCATAAGGGAAAATGAAGCACAGCAATTCGTTGAACTGGAACTAAAATAAAGTTCATATAATACAGATGCTACCTAACCAACAAGTATGAAAAATTAACGCGGAAATGCCATAATATGTTGCGCATACGCCCCATTGCATGTTGCTATAAAAATTTTATACACAACATATTTTACAAAAATATGGTAATGGGTTGGGGGGGTCTACGAGTATATATGTATAAGTATTATAATATAACGACAATGTGTTGCATATAGGGAAACAACAATTTTATGCAACAGGGGAAAAATATTTAGATTTGTGTACTATGCGGTTACTGTCCGTCTGTCTGACTGCTTAAATGGTTGCATGCACGTCAGCAATAATTGCAACATGCCACAAACAAGGCTAGCGACAAGACAAGGTAGCAAGAATATAAAGCAAAACCATTACAACAAGTCAAACAAAGCCTCAAAACGCTAATGGCCAGAAAAAACAAAAAAAAAAAAAAAAACAAAAATTGAAAGAAGAAAGTGTCTAAAAATGGCTAAAGTAAAGTGAAGTCGAAATTTGTTATGACTTAATGTCACGGCGTACTGTAACTACGTCTAACGTCGACGTTTACGTTGACGTTGACGATGATGACGACATAAAAACCATGCAAAACGCCAAGTGACAGTTATGGCTTAAGAAAAAGCTAAATGTTTGAAAAGAATTTTTTTGTTTTTTGCTAAACGATGGTGAAGTATCCAGTCTGCATGTAAATATTTAGTACGGCATAAAATAGGAGCAGACAAAAAAAAAAAAAAAAAAAAAAGGATTTTTACAAGTTATAGCAGCTGCAGTATTTAGATTATGTTCGCTCGCGCTATAAATGGGAGTGTTTTGTTGTAGACAGGAAGCCAAGCAGTTACTAAGTCATTGCTTGACATAGAAAATGGGTGTCTAGGCTAGCTTACCATTCGATTTATTTGAAACAAAAAATTGAATTTAGTTGTATCATTCTTGAAAAAATTCAAGAGGTGCACTCAAATTGAACTGCATTTCCATATTAAATATACTTTTGTTATATTTAAAGAGATAATACTGTATGGAAAAAGTATTTAGTGCTTGAAAATATTATAAAAGAACTTTCTTTATATCATTCTGGGGTGTCAGCGAAATCTTTTCCAATCAAATTCCAAACGACGAAGATTCGAAGATGTAAAGGAAATCTCTTCGGGTTGGTTTGTAGTCTCATGTTTTTATTAGAGACAAGCGTATACCCGGCGTTGCTACTACGTTGCAAGGGCGTTTCGTTTCACATCTGCTCTTTTTTGTGCAATTGCAGTTCTCTTCGATGGCATTTTTCACAATTTGTTTTTTTTTTATTGCAGCGCAACCAAACTATGTTTGGGCTAACATAAAAAATATATTAAAAAATACCCAGTTTTTTTTAGTGCAGCGCAAACAAAAAATATTGGGAATAGCTGCAATAAGCGGTTTTTGGATTTTTATCTTTCTTTTTTTGTTATTTTTGATTGCCGCGAGTCCACAAAATGCTGGGGCTAATGTAATTTAAAAAAACAAGAAAAAAAACGTTTACTGGTGGGGGAACCCAAGCTGAAATACCGGTTACATGCGCGTTGCGTCTTCGTTTTGACCCTGGGGAAAAAAAACAGAACATTGGGGTTTACCCATATTGGGTACCGAGTATTCAAAAACTATATATCGAAAAAAAAAAACAAAAAAAATCGGTAATTTTGGCTGTATGGGGCTATACCTAAAAATGGGCGTGGCACTCTCATTTTCGAACTTAACATGAGTCGTTGCCGAGAAAAGCTTAAGTTTAAAATTTCAGCCCAATATCTTTATATCTTCATCGAATAAATCGCATAGCAACAAACAGACGGACAGACTGACAGACGACAGATCGATCCGTCTCCATCGAGCTGATCAAAATATATATACTTTGTGGGGTCTCCGATGCCTCCTTCAATGCGTTACAAACTTTTGACAAACTGAATATAGTTTTTACACTATTGTAACGGGTATAAAAAAACAGCAATTTGAAATTCGATCCTCTTGTTGTAGTTTAAATTTTATATTGTTTTCTTTCAAATGAAACCGGTTTGGACTCATCGGTTGGAGTTCTATGGAAGTTCTTTAATATTTTTTACATTATAATTCTTGAAAGAAATTTCAATAATTATGCAGTGTTATTACTGTATTTTGTGACATCTATTCTTTTTAAACTTCAAAAACCTATTCAAATTAGTCTTCAGAGCTACTGAAATCTCTCCATATGATCCTGACATCTTTTCTCGACTATATTTTTAGTTCAAACTGTTGAGCGAAATGATGCAAGAACTGTTTGCAAGGCACGTTTAGAGGAAGCGGAGTAGCTCAGTATAGTCGTGCTTCGGTCATATGTTGACCGTGAGAAAGTTGTGCTTTACCTTACCAGAATCTTCAGCAATGAGATAGCAAAGAGCTGCCAAACAATTTACAAAAAATGTTATTCTCTGCAAGCAGCTACACCAAAGAAGCCATCGAATCGTGTTCGAAAGCCCATTCGAAGCGCTTTGCTTATTTCTCTTTGGAGCATTGCTTCATTGAAGAAAGAAGCAGCTAAGAGGACGGCCAAGCTTGGATGGTAAGCAACGCTAGCCAAATCAAAAAAAACAAGAAAAAACGTTAACTTCGGTGGAACCGAAGCTGAAATACCCGTCACACGAATCTTTAAAGAGTTTATGAGTAATCATCAGTGGTCACCAAAGTTTACACAATATTAATTTCAAATTTTGAGCTAAAAATACAGATATGTATAACAACATATTTCTCGAATATATCTGGAAATCAGGGTAAGGTTGTATGGAAGAAACACCTAAAAATGGGCGTGGCACCATGATATTGGAACAGTTTTTACCCAATATGGAGTAAATACATGAATAAATAATAAGCATTTTCATACAAAAATTCGAAAATGGTCGGAAAGTTTTTATGGGGGCTATACCACAAAATGGGCGTGCACATCTGATTTGACATTGGATGATATTAGAATGTTTTTAGCCAAATTGGAGTGAATATATGCATAAATAATTAGTATTTTTTTACAAAAAATCGGAAAAATCGGAAAAAACGGAAAGTTTATATGGGGGCTAAGCCTAAAAGAGGGCGTGGCATCTTGGTTTTAACACTGGATGACAAAAGAAATGTTTTTACCCAATTGGGAGCGAATACATTCATAAATATTGTAATTACAATGTTTATACAAAAAATCGGAAAAAACGGTAAGTTTGTATGGGGGCTATACCTAAAAATGGGCGTGGCACTCTAATTCTCGAACTTAAAATAGTCGTTGCCGAGAAAAGCTTAAGTTCCAAATTTCAGCTTAATATCTTTATATCTTCAACGAAAAAAGATGCTTAGAAATATACAGACGGACAGACAGACGGACATGGCTAGATCGATTCATCTCGTCGAGCTGATTAAGAATATATATACTTTATGGGTCTACGCCGTCTCCTTCAATGCGTTACAAACTTTCAGACAAACTGAATATACCCTTCACACTATGTGTGGCGGGTATAAAAAACCCAACCACACCATCTAAACTATACATCGTACCCAGAATACAATAGGGTCTATTAGTTGTGGAAGTGACAACGGTAGAACCCGGCATAGATAGACTCGAAGGTATATTTATCAGTTGGGAAAGTGGGCAACAGGTGGGGGGGAGCATGATAGACTCGAAGGTATATTTATCAACATTGAAAGGTAAGTCAATATATCTGTCTTGTCATCAACGTCCGTACGTCTGTCCTGCTGTCTCTGCCGTACTAAGAGATTTTATCAGGAAACTACTGAGAAGGGGTCACCCATGTTTGAAACAGCCCTGCTGAGTTTGTCAAGGGGCTACTTTCATTGAAAGGTAGTCAAAATAGTCCTCTTTTATAATCGTCGTACGTCTGTCCTGCACAATCGCCATTAACAAGGGGATTTTATCGGAACATGAGAGGGTCATATATTTGAACTTCTAAACCACTGTCAGTGGCTACTTACAAACGGTTTTTATAGTCCCATTTAAGTGATAGCCTTTCTGTACGTCCCATTTAAGTGATAGCCCTCCTACACGCCCAAAATTTTGGGCTCTTTTCTTTGTTTTTTATTCTAGGAACTTCAAATTTAGTATAAATAAGGTCTATGATAGTTTCAATGAAATAACCCAATATGGGTAGGATTGAAAAATGTGTAAGAATTTGGTCAAGATTTTTGTTGAGCCCGAAACGTAACGGTGCCTTCCCCTACAAATTTTTTTAAAGCTGAAATTCCACAGTCTCCGCTTTTGACATAAAAACAATTTTGAAACACACCAAAAACAAACATTGCAATCTTTAAAGCATAATTTAACATTCTTCCATAAACAATAAAATCAATAAATTAATTTTTCCGCAAACTATAGTCGAAAACGTCAACTTTTGCATGCGGAAAATCCTTTTACCGATTTCACTTTGTCTGTCTATATGAAATATGTACAAGTAACAAAAAATAAAAAAAAAATATTGAAAAGAGTTCTGAACATACTTTACTAACGCCAGCCAAGCAGCCATGTGAACGTATCGTATGTCATAAGCAGCGCAATGCAGCGAAAACGAAGCTACGAAAGCTACTTATAACCACGTTCATGACCAGCGACAACAAACCTCCAAGCTGTAAGGGTACAGGAAAAACAAAAAACAATCCAAATCCAGTAGTACTTTGGAAAATATTTATGGAAATATGACAAAAGCGAAATAAAAAAGTGTAAAATGCTAAAAAGCAAAGTTTGGGGAATAAATGGAAACGCTAATGTATGCAGTTATTGGCTATATTCGAGTAAAAAAAAAAAAAACGAAACATAAATAAAATAAAATTATTAGCCTCCATGGTATGAAACACAAACGGGATTAGTATCTGCCTCCGAGTAATGCGCTCAAGCAAAGCAGCAAAAGCAACAATAGCGAAAAAAAAGAAAAAACAAAAGACAAATAGTAAGCAATAATAACACCAAAAAACAATAACAAAGTCAAAAAAAAGGGTTTGCCATAAACATTTTGTTAGCGAAATGGAGATAATTTAACTGGGTGTGTCGAAGCTTTAATACACTTCGTATCTGCAAAAATATTATCAGCTTGCTTGTCAAGATTTTTTAATATTTAATTTCAAACACTTTGGTTAAGACAGACGTACTTACTTTATCTCATTAGTGATCTATAAAATATATAAACTTAATAAAGTTCGCAACATTATCTTTTGTATGTTACGTCAAATTTTCATTCATTTCATAAATACCCAACTCCACACATAAAGTTAAAAAAAAAATATAAAGTAAGCGTAGGTGAAGCAGTGATTGTATCTCGACTACATCATTACATACTTTATAGCTGTTCTTTATATGATATGTCAAAGCAGTTCTTTATATGTTTTGCATATGTGTCTTTGTGATAGTGTGTGTGTGTGTATGTATGTATGTAAATATATTGTTAGCTCTGTCTGTCACAGCATAGCACGTATTAATTTATAAAAAAATATTTAAAAAATGATATAAACCCTTTATATCATTTCTTAAACAGGGACACTCAGTGCATTTATGAAGCTTAAAGCAATACAGCCAAACGGTTTATCACTTTATAACTTAAGTAAAATGAAGGGGGAATTTTAGAGGCATACAGTTGGCTCAGAGCAAGCTTATTTTTGGATTTAAATAAGCCAATGATTCCCTTCGGTCCATAAATGTGTCTTGAAGATGCTTATCTAGTAAGAAGAGATCTGAGCACTTTCTGACAGTTTAATTCTTATCAGAAGATCAAACCTTAAATAAACATTTTATAATTACCATGCAATTAATTCAAGAAGTATTAAAATAATATTGTAGGAAAAGCAAAACTATGCAACCAAAAATATACAGTCGAACTTCTCTATAGTGAACTTCTATGCAATGAAGCTCTCCCTATTATGAATTGATTCAAATACACAGCTTTTTTTCAGTTCCAATTTCATTGTTGATCTCCTTATAATGAATTTCCATACAATGAATTTTCTATACAATGAAACTTATTTTGCAGGTGTAATATTTGACTCACATGCGATTTTATCTTCCATATAACGTTACACTAAACAATTTTCTGTTACATAAACAACTCTCTGTGTACCTAGAAAGAAAAATGTACATATAATGATTCCCAAGTGGAAAATAAAACAAAAAGAACAACAATTTTGACGGCATCAGTTGCCACGGTGTTCAGTGATCGAAAATGACTGACGCACAGCAAGTAAGCATTTCTCTTGAGAAAAAATTGTCAATTATTAATAAAGTTGAAGAAGGATTAAAAAAAAAGATGTGGCTAGGCAGTTTGGAATTCTTCCCAAGCATTATCAAATATTTTAAAAAACAAGGCTGTGATTCTAAAAAATTTAAGAGACTGCCGCAATTGAGCAAGAAACTTCATAGTCTTTGAACCTGCCATCTACCTTGATAAAGCCAAACCCATGCGGGAGTCAAAGCCGGTTCGCTGATGCATTGGGACACGAAGATTTTGAAGCTAGCACTAGGATGGTTAGATCAAAATTCAAAAACGGCATGGTATTGTAGCAAAACCTTATGTGGGAAAAGTGCTGACGCCAACGTAAGAGATCGGGAGGAATGGATAGTAAATGTTTTACCGAGATTGATACAAAAATATGATCAAAATGACATCTTTAATGCTGATGAGACTGGTTTGTTTTTTAAATGTTTTCTAAACAAAACACTAACATTTAAAACTGAGAAAGATGCTTTGGAACAAAACCCAAAGCAATATGACTGGTTTGAGAAACTGAAACTGCTTGTTATAGGAAAGGCCAAAAAGAGTTAGATATTTTAAAAGGAATAAGAATCTCTACGATGTAGATTATCAGTCCAACAAAAAGGCGTGGATGACAGGTGACATTTTTACAAAGTGGCTCCTGGGGAGAAATTTGGTTCTCAGAAAAGGAAGGTTTTACTTTTTATTGATAATTGCACTGCGCATCCTAAGGAGGCAAAAAGATAAACTGCAAAAATATTGAGCTTGCTGCGTATTTTCCTCCGAACATGACGTCCTTACAACAAGGATTAAGGCTTATCATCTACAACATAAACAACTTTACAGAAAACGAATTTTGATGAACATATTGTCACAAATGGAAGAGAACAACCCTGTTTGGCCATAGATTTGCTTCAAGCTATTCGAAATTTAAGCACAGTGTGGAATGCCTTTATAAAACCAGAAACAATTGCGAATTGTTTCAGAAAGGCAGGACTCTCGGAAAGATGGCGTGCGGACTCTTTGGGATGAGGAAGACTTCCGTTGTTCCGTTAGCTGATTTGGCTGCTCTACAGGGCTTCATTTACGAAAGTAACGAACGTTGATGCATCATTTGAAGATTATGTCAATGTTGATAATGATGTGCAGACCACAGGCATCCCATCCGATGAGGATATTCTCATCAGTGTTCTGGAAACTCGTGGAGTTTCGGCTATGGCAGAGTGCATACATATTTATTTATTAGTTTTGTGTGCATACATACATATTTTAATCTAATGCCAAACAAATGTGTGATGTACATTAATTTTACATTTATAGAGTCAGATAACGATGAAGAAGAACCGGCCGGTGAAGAATTGGCTGAAGTCAATAAGACGATACCTACATTGGAGCACGTTTCTTCATCAATAGATGTACTTCGAACTTTTGTGGAGATGAAGAGTAACGTGCCGACTAATGTATTTAAATCTCTTAATATATTAGAAGGTTTCGTTGAGGGAAAGAGAAATGGAAGAGTGTAATCCAAACTAAAATACCTGATTATTTTAAATAAAAATGTAAAAAATATAATTTTTTATATAATGGTGTTGTTATTTGGTATTAAGGTCAGGTTTGATGTGGAAGAAAAATGAAAAAGTGTAACCCAAATTAATATGCCTAATTATTTTAAATAAAAAGTGGGGAAAAAATATAATTTCTGTATAATGAAGTTTCTATATAATGAAGTGATTTTCTGGTCCCGTCAAGATTCATTATAGGGAAGTTCGACTGTATCAGAGCTTGTAGGGAAAACCCTTGCTGGTTGCCACCCTAATTCAATAATTCGTTATAAAATTTAAATTAAAAAGTTCACAGCTCTGAAATTATTAAAATTAACAAACAAATAATATATTTAGACAAAATTTTCACAAAAAAATTTAGGCATGCAGGTTGCCACCCACTGAAAAGTTGCTGAAAACATATACAAATTTTAGCAAAACCATACGATTCATAAAATTTATAAATATTAATTAAATTTTACTTCAATTCCATGACTGTCAATACTTAAAAACGAATCAAACCTCTTTCAAAGTTGTGCTAGATCAAAATTTCCGATTAATGCCTGGTCTTAGCGACGCTGCCAAATCTATAAGATAAGCTTTGTCTGATGGTCATTTTTTGTTATTTAAGTTATAAACAAATAGAAATATTTACACAAAACACAGACACAAACTGCTCACCTAAGGCCAAAGAGGCCCATCGTAATACCATATGATCTCTATAATCCTCCTGCTCAGAACCAGCTTGGACTTCCCTTATGAAGGCGGCTACCGCACCAATCTTTACTGATGCAATCTCCGCCAGGCTATTAAGAAACGGCCTACCAAGTACGGTAAGCCTTATTCTACCAAGGGCTGGTACTTGGACTTGGCAGAGAAAATGTTCTACTGTCTCCTCCTCTTCCTCGTTTCTACAGCTCCTAAGAAGTCATTTGCGGCTACCCTAGGACGGCAGCTGTCTTCCACCAGGCAATGTCCCGTGAGAGCTCCTACCATCCCGGATAGGGTCTGTCTATTATGGCGCATGAGCTGGGCTGTTCGTTTGGTGCTATACTCTGGCCACGTAAGTTTCGAGATAGTACATTTTGGGTTTGTGGTTCATCTAATCTCTGCTATTCTTATTATTTCTTCTTTCACTCGAGTTTTTGAGAGGCCATGGGAATTCAGTCGAACTCCTCCCAGGAGGAATAACGGAATTTGTGCCTTCTCTGGCCAATCTATCTGCTTCGCAATTACCAAATATATCTTGGTGACCCGGAACCCATGTGAGGCAAATATCTCATTGCTCCGCCATATCGTTAAGAGATTTGCGGCACTGGGAGATAGTTTTGGAAGTGTTATTACACGAGTCAAGCGCCTTTATGGCAGCCTGACTATCTGAAAAGATGTGTACTTTTTGTCTACGAATTGGGTGGAGTCCCAGAAAATGCATAGCTTCGTGTATGGCTATCATTTCAGCTTGAAAAACGCTGCAGTGAGCAGGAAGTCTGAAGGATTCTCTGATCTCCTGGTCCGGGGGAAAAGATACCTCCTCCTACCCTTTCCTCGGTTTTGTACCAGTCTATGTAAATATTAATGGCGTTGGTTTCAAAATGGGGTAGGTCTTCCCATTGAGCTCTTGTTGGGAGAGAGATTTTGTACTTCTTACCAAAAGTTGGGTATGACATACAGTAATCGGTGACTGGTGGCAAGGACACTAGAAGGTTGAGTATCTTCGAGTGTCCGTAGTTGCTATTGTCCGTAGTGTCCGTAGTTGCTTTACTCTGCAGACCAATTTTTAACAAGAACTAAATGAGTTTTAGGAAAATGGGTGACTTGAAATCAGAATATGAACTTCTTTGAAACTAGAAATTTGAAAATTGTTAAAAATATCGGGATCCAATGGGGTACTCAAAATTGTTTGTTTTTTTCAGATACCCAAAAAATATATTTTAAGATGTTGACGAATTTTTCGGAAATCATCGGAATCACAATTTGGCCAAGTTGAGGCGCTTTTTGTCTTGCTCAGTATTAAGCCAAGAGGATACAGTAAATGGCAATTTGTCATTCACATATATTTGTCTCGTATCAGCCAACAGTTCCCATGTCTCTGAAATAAAATATTGCCAGTTGTGATCACAGAAAAATATCAATTCAATGGTTCAAACCGCAGGAAAAATGCTATTCTTTTGACATCGCTTTCAGTTGTGGTTTTCATATTAATACTGCTAGAATACCAAAATGAATTAAGGGTGGCAACCTGCAAGCAGTGATAAGCAGTGAAGAAAGTACCCTAAAAATGTATTTGATCTATATTAAGGAAATGTTTCAGTTACTGCTGATTCGTATTATTTGGTGAATTGTTGTGTCCGTGTTGAGTCAATGCGTGGTAGTTTCGGAAGATTCTTGGTTCCTCAGAATAATAAAGTACTTTATCGAATGCAATGTTCAGACTGTTTTTAAAATAATTCCGTAGCGCCTACGTCTATGCTTTTGTCATCTGCATACAAAAAAATTCGGAACTGCTGTTTTAGTGCAACAATTCTATTTATAAAATTTTGCATGAGTATTTGTGTGTATATGTACATCTTAATATGTGTATGTGTGTATGTATGTTTGCGTATATGTTGCGGTTTTTTAGTATTTGTTCGCTATTTAAGTTGAGTCTCCGTTGAACGTTGTTGAGTATTGTTGAGCGTTTGTTTGCATTGTGGCTTCCTGTTTTGTTTCAAAATCCGTTTTACGGATAACTGCATAACCGCTTTAAATATTTGTTGCTCTTTTCTTTTTAGTATTTTTTTGCTTAAATTTATTTATTTACTTTTAAATTTTTTATAAGCGTTTCAAATCGCTTTGAACAACGTAACAAATCTAAATATTAGCAACGATTTATTACGTTAAAAAAAAAAAAAATAGAAACAGAAAAAAAACTTTTCGCTTTTCATACACAAAAATCGTATAGAATGGAAACTTTTTCATAGCTTTGCAGGTGTTCTATATGCAAATATTTTTCAACTTTGTCGTTCTACTGAAATATTCCAGGATTTATTCGTGCGAAAAAGTTAATACACAAAGAGCACTAGCCGGGGGTTGTTATTTAAGTGTTTTAGCTAGACTACAGCTCGATTACTGATTACATATTCAATTTTTAATTATATAAATAAGTCGTTTGTTATGGTTTTAGTTAATAAAAAATTAAAAAAGAGTTTGCCATAGTTATGCATAAAGTTGATTTTTTGTATAGAAATTCTGTTTACAGACAGGCAAATAGGTAAACATAAAATATTAAATTGAATGAAATATTCAATAGCATGGTTTGGCTTTAATTCAATTATGCAGCATCATTATGCATTATTAACATCAACGATGCAACTAGCAACTAGCCATTTTGAGTTACATTAATTAAAATGGAATGCGATTATAATGGAACAATGTATTGTTTAGTAATTAAATAAAAATTGTGTTTTTAGAGATGACCGTGTAGGTAGTTGTAATAGATACATACATAGGGCTTGCTGTATAAAAACTGCTTTGTCTGAAAGATATCGCTGCTCCTATTAGAATTAGAATTGAGCAACATAGTCGAGGTAGTTACATATTTTTCCAATCAAGTCGAGCTATATTTCTGTGAGATATAAATTCTTCAATTCATCATCGCAATTGGTTCCGACAGTAAGAAAATATATTTAAAAATTCAGTATGATGGATTTCTCAACACACAAATTCTTAATGAGTCAGTCTGAAAACAGTTTAAGATCTCATAGAGTTTCAACAAAAAAGTGCAGGAAAATTGAAAAAATGTAGAGGCAAATATAAATTAAATCTTAATATTTGTATCAAAATATTTGTATGAAAATATTTGTAACAAAATATTTATATAAAAGTATTTGTATCAAAGTAATTGTATCAAAATACTGTATTAGAAGATTTGAGTCAAAATATTTGATCAAAATATATGTTTAAAAATATTTGATTCAAATTATTTAATCCAAAATATTTGTATCAAAATATTTGTATCAAAATATTTGTATCAAAATAGTTGTATCAAAATACTGTATTAGAAGATTTGAATCAAATATTTGATCAAAAATATATGTTAAAATATATGATTCAAATTATTTGATTCAAATTATTTAGTCCAAAATATTTGTATCAAAATATTTGTGTCAAAATATTTGTATCAAAATAATTGTACCAAAATATTTGTATTAAAACATTTGAATCAAAATGTTTGTTTCAAAATATTTGTATCAAAAATATTTGTTTAAAATTTTGTGTCAAAATATTTGCATCAAAATATTTATTTTAAAATATTTAAATTCAAATTTTTGGTTTCAAAATATTTGTACCAAAATATTTGTCTCAACATATTTGTTTCAAAATATTAAATTCAAATTATTTGTATCAAAATATTTGTATTAGAATATTTGTATTAAAACATTGTATCAAAATATTTGTTTCAAAATATTGGTTTCAAAATATTTGCTATCAAAAACCTGTATGGAAGTATTTGTATCAAAATAATTGTATCAAAATATTTGAATCAAAATATTGGATCAAAATATATGTTTAAAATATTTGATTCAAATTATTTAATCCAAAATATTTGTATCAAAATATTTGTATCAAAATAATTGTACCAAAATATTTGTATCAAAACATTTGTATCAAAATGTTTGTTTCAAAATATTTGTATAAAAATATTTGATTCAATTATTTGGTTCAAAATATTTTATCCAAAATATTTGCATCAAAATATTATTATCAAAATATATGTATCAAAATATTTGTATAATAATTGTACAAAATTTTTGTAACAAAACATTTTTATTAAAATGTTTGTTTCAAAATATCTGTATTAAAATATTTGTTTTAAAATTTTTGTATCAAAATATTTGTATCAAAATATTTGTTCAAAATATTTAATTCAAATTATTTGTATCAAAATATTTGCACCAAAATATTTGTATAAATGTTTGATTCAAAATATTTGTATCAAAATACATCTATGTCTGAAAGCATCCTTACTGATGTCTATCACCATTCCAAATCCGGCAAAGTGACGGTGTCTTTGCACCAAATACAATGCACCCTGTTGTCATGGGCCTCTGGTCAGGGTTTTTGAATAAGAATTTAATGCTATTGGATTTTGCACTCATCACCTTTGTCAAAAAAGTTTAAAAGAA